>CM062863.1:18529480-19076980 GCA_031772225.1 Eubasilissa splendida
CTCTTTTTAAATTTTGGAGATTTTTCAAAATTCAATTTTCCGCACAGATTTGATTGTATAATTAATATGCTTTAATGCAGGTTCATAATGATCTTAAATAATATAATTTACTCTATTTTTGACAAAGTTTAGAATAAAAGTACTCGATGTACTAAAAATTATACAAATTTTCAAATATGCCATCTACCTTTTAATGAACTAAATAAAAGATAAGGTAAATAGAAGAAAAGCTATCCCAGGGAAGAGATGTATGTATCAACTGATAGATGGGCTGATTGCGGTAGTTACTGGAAGGTATCTTAGATAACTTAGACAATCAGTTTGGTTAGAGAACGTTTCAGTGACAAAAACGTCATCCCTTAAGACTAAGAAAAATAAAAATATGCAATCAAGAGATTATTCATCAAGATCTAGATACGTTCTGGTTCAATTTAAGGTGTATCACATCCCTTAACGCCAGTCTGCAACATTACATTTCTGTATTTTTTTCGTGTTTTTTTATATACCGAATACATAATAAAACCATCATATTATTTTGTTACAGGAGAAATCACCACGACAGAACTGGACTTGGAGACTGGCCCTGTGGTCACGAACACAATTCAACTGGTTTTGACCAGAGCAGAACTGGGAGCCCTTCTTCAGTGCGAGGTGGTGTCGGATGCACTGGACGCGCCCGTTGTCATCCTGATGGACATAGATGTCAATGGTGAGTGAAAAATAATAGTATTAGCTATTTCAAATACTTCTTAACTATGTTTCTTTATTTTTTCAATTCGATTAATGTTAATCTTTTTTCATCCGATAATTGAGTTGGTCAAGTCCCTCGTATTTGCTTAACTCTATTGTAGTCATTATTTGGGGGACGCATGAGGTTACCGTACATTCTTAAACTAGAGAGAATCCAAAAAAAGTTTTTAAGATGTCTACTTAAGGAAGTTTTTTTTTTTGTAGCATAAATAGTACATATGAAAAATAAAGGTAATTGCTTTACTAAACGTAATCTGTTCTAAAGCAATTACCTATACAGTATTTATAAGTTGTAAATATTAAGAAGTAAGTAGGTATAATGAGTGAGTCATAAAAGTTATGTGAAAAAAGTATAATCAGAAGTTATAAAAAGATATTGAAAAGAAGTTATGAAAATATTATTGTCAGTCATTTACAATTGTCGGTGACATAAATGTGTGGGTAATTAGGTCAGCACAAATGACAAATGTTTCATTTTGCTCAGTATGATTCTTGGCTACGGTTTCTAACTTCATCTTGGCTGCATTTGTTTGGAAAAAAGTAGACTTCACTATAATGAAGTGTTACAAAATACATTCTTTATCTCAATTAATTTCATTTATTAATTAAACGAATTACCAAATAGAAGAAAAATTCCGTTTTTAAATTTTTTAAATCTCTTATATTTTGAGAACAATTTGACATGAGCCCAGGTACTGAGTCATATGGCACACATTTCCCGTATACCCGATAATGGCAACACTCAATAACTCAAAACAGAGCAAGTAATAAATATACTAGAATAAGTTATATACTAAAACAACTAAAATTAATGACGATTAAGCAAAATATCATACAAAATGTTCATGTATTGATATACAAAATTAAAAATCGATTTTTGCTATCATACATAAATAAAAATAACAAATATAATTTTGAAATCCACACTTATTCCACGAGAAGTCGGTGAGATTTTAAACTTCCACAAACAAATCTGGCAGGAACACAAAATAGTTTATACTGTAAAGGTTTCAAATTGTTCAATGCAATGTTCGACGTAACTAGTGTTGCTACTTTTCGTAGGTTAAGTGCAGAGTATATAGCATCTAAATTCAATAACTGATCATTTTTCATGTGTTTTTTTGTATTTATAATCTGTATACCTAATGCTAAGTAATATACGATGTAATGTAATATATTTTTTAATATTTTCTATAGTATTGCATACTAGATGTAAAAATACTATTATATATTTTTTACAATTAAATAAAAAATATACGTACATACACACAAAAATAAATGTTTTTTACAATTGAATGTACAGGTATAACAGACCTAGTCTACAATATTGTATGGACGGGGACTAAAGAATGACACAAAAATAATCCGAGTATGTACCATTACAAAAAATCATATTGTACGAGATTTTCATAAAATCATGTTAAGCTTTAAGTCTACGTAGGTACTTGGAAATAAATATTTGCAAACTCGATCCATTCTTATTTGCTTCAGACCCTAAATCATCTAACATAAAATTGTCTGGCCGCTAGAAATTCGATGAACTTTAATTTTTTTATATCTATTCAATACATATATCAATACAATACATATAAATCAATAAAATATTTCAATCAATTGAAATAATCACATGACTACGATTTTTTTAAATGCTTATATCTTTTACATGGTTGAGATTCGGCACGTGCAGCTTGAACATTTTCGACCAATGTATATCATCCCTTAAAAAATGACAATACCCAGTATATACCTATCATTATTTTAAGAGTACACGACACTATTTTAAACGAATAAAGTACCGATACCAGCCGCCAGGGTTAGTAGACAATAATTAGTTTGTAGATGATACTTGAAAAGTACATATCTGTTGACTCTTCTTATTGTGTAAATAAGAAAGCAGCGAGCTAATTTAAATACCCTTTCGAATTATGAGTCTCTTCATTATTTTTTTGTTTCTTTCATTATCGATTTTCGTAATTAAAAACCCAAAGGCCAGTGTGTATAGGATCTCGTTAATAAATGTTAACACGGGTATGTTTTTAATTCATGCGAAAACCCTCATTTACATAGGACAAAATAATTTTCACATCTTTGCGTTGTACATGTTAATTTCATTACTCATGCAAATTTATTCACAGGAAAAGAATGGATACGTTATCCTGCAACAAGATATGGTCCTTTAGGACGTTTCGTTATCAGAAATAATTTATACACCTCAATATATAATATATTTTCCTTTGTCTGAATGTTCGAATATTTACCCCGCCCTTTATATTGGCCTGCCTTAATATTCCATAACGGAAGCCAAAATTATATAATCTAAAGTATTGTAAATTCATAAATCACTTAGAAATGATAGGAAAATCAATCTATCGAAATAATATTAAGTTACCATCGGGACATGAACCAGGAAATTTCTCTTGCCGTGAAAAGTCGCTATCATTTCACTATGTTAACCATTTAATTTTTCGATGAAATTAGACTTTACATGTAAATCCTTAAGTGAGACATTTCATCCAATTATCATCAAAAAATACGAATGCCATATATAATTTTTAAATATCAAAGAACTATGTTCTAACATTGCAACTTCATAATAAAAATATTATTTCAATAAAATACATTCTATAATCGTCTGGCAAAAATTATATATTGTCACTTGACTGTAGTGGCGTGCAGTTGGTATAGATTTAGGTTATGCTGTTACCAATGATATTATATAATCATATATTATATATGTACTACAATATATGTTGCACATAAGATTATGAACTTTTATTTAACCAACGTCTTTAGACAAAATTAATCTGTTGTTTATATGACGCTACCACGTAATTTTAGAATATTATTAATAGTGTTTTTAAAGTTGTATTGTAAAATAATACCTTCTTACCCATATAAAAATCAATCTAAATAAATATATATGTACATTTTAAAAACACTTTTTACGACTAAACATGATTATTTTATTGTTTGAAAATCCTTTACGTAATAACTAAACGAAATAATTATTTTTATTAAAGGTATGAAATAGTTCTACCAATTGCTTTTTGTTTTTTCCAAATCAAAAACAAATTCATGCACCAAATGCACATCGAACGCAAAGAACGACTCTGAAATCAACACATTAAAAACAATAAGATTGTAAAATTCACGAATTAGTAAAAGAGGAAGTAGACACTTCAATGATTTTCACGCAGTTTTAAGCCTTTCTAATGTTATTCTGTTAAAAAAACAGCATAAGTAACGACTCCATACAAAACGGATCAACCGAAAGGATTTTTCAATTCAGTAAATAGCCAATTGTATGACTTGAGTAATTCAATAACTTAAAAGTAGAAGATAGTAATGTGAATAGCTACAATCGACGCATTGTAGCTACTAGCACAACAGCTGCAACAGTGGGTTGTCGTGGTAGTTTTTAGAACTAAGCCATTTAAGATTCTACTGGTACATACATGGCGCTAATTGTAATGAATCCGTAAATATACGTTCACGGTCTATAAAATAAATTATTTAATTTATATTTGTATCCCATAATTTTTAGTAATCTACAGATTTTTTGCTTGCATGCTCTGCACGCCCCTGCTTGACTGGATATGAAAGGATACTTATTCTAATATTTTTCAAATCTCATTGAGCTCGAAGTGTAATGCTTGGTTACCATGTGTTGATGAATATATTTTTTTTTTAATTGAAAAAAAATGTTTTTATATTTCTTGAAAATTAAACAGAAGTTCGAAATCAATCAAGATGATATCACTTGTTTGATATTATAAGATATTATACGATATGTACGTTGATACTATAAGATACGTACTTTTATATTATAAGATATGTACGTTGATATTATAAGATACTTTTAAACAACAGTAGAAAGGCGCAAGTGTAGTTTTGTGGTTGGATGTTAGTTTTAAGAACGAAAATTTGAAGAAAATCAGAAGATTTTGAAAGCTATCGAAATAATTTACTTAATTTCGGATCATCGATCAATTTGAAAAACTTTTAAATATGTTATTATTTTTAACTTTTCCCTCTTTGTTTTGTTAATAAAATACTGCACGCTATTTGAGCAGTGCTTTTCATATCCCACCGTTTGGATATTTTTAAAAATTATTTTTTCATTATTATTCATTATTAACGGGCTTTCACCGTGTATTATCTGTGTATCTCTCTATGTCTTCATAACATCCTCAACATCCATTTTTATCATACTGATAATACTGTTAGACAATAGATAAACTCCCATATACCATTCACTAGTGAATAATTATTGAATATGAGAATATTAAAACTCGTATTACCTATAAATCGAATTTTCAGATAATCTCAAAACTCTGAGGGTAAATATAAGTCGATGAAACTTTTGTCTCAAAACTCGCATACAGTACAGAGTTGAGTACGGAGTAAGCTGTGGCGTCTCTAAGATTTGGTGGTAAAGATCAGTATGCATCAGTGTTCAAATTCTTTTTAACGTACAAAATACAATAAACAACGAATGGTCACTTCAAACTCAATTTTACAATGTCCTTTACACGTGTTTCGAGACGAATTTTGATGAAAGTATCCACGTGTTACATAACACTTTTGAAAATATTCCTCATTAAAAGGTGAGCGCTTCAATTTTCGAATTATACATTACTATAAGACAGAAAAAAACACAGTATGACACAACGATAACCAAAAAATCAAAAAAAAATTAAATGATTCTATAAATGATGATATTAAAAATTCTAAAAACCCACACTATAATCTTTCCCTGGGAGAAGAAGGGGTGTATTTTTCCGGTGCTTTGGATGTTTCCCCGGAGCAAATCGCATACATATATTTACAGGATGTGTCTCGATCAGGTTGACTGTACGCTAACACTGCTGAATTAATGATGACCACGCGTATTTGCGGATCACGGTGCGGCAATAGAAAGCGAAGGGCTGCAAATTAAATTTACCCTTTTTTACCTTTGACCGGAGTTGATTGAATTGATTTATTATTCGATTTATATTCATGCGTCTGTGGGGCAAATGATTCGGCCGGCTTTTTGGTGGGGGGAATAAAAGAAAAGATTTTCGCTTTGTACACAAAGTGACATCGAGATCAAGGGACCGCCAAATACTGCGACTGCTATTTCGTGAAGTCTTTAACGTATCATATGATTCGAATATTAATTCTTGGAAAATCTAAATTATTTCATTTTACTCCATTTTTACTAGGACTAGAAATATTTATTTTTATGTTGACATTGGAAACGAATAATTTGATATGTATAAGTAATATACAAATTTCTCAATAGTTATTTTAATGATACTAATAGATAGTCATATAGAGGTACGTAAAAGTACAATATAAGGTTGGTTAAACCAATGGCGTATTAAAACTAGGTCGACATAAAATATATAAAACATTTATTAAAACAATTAAGAAAATGGAGTGTTACGATTGAGGAGGCAGAAAAGAACACCTTAATTGTTTAATTCGTGTGATGTAGAGCGCATGGGTTTCAAGGTCAATGATATGGAAAAATGCGACGTGCGACGGTGAAATTCCATTCCTCTCGCCCGCTCCAGCCAGCAACGGATCTCCGCTTCATTACTCCGCCCGTAACCTCATTATATTGCAAACCGTGCTCCATTGTCTAACATTTTGTAAATCAAACTATGGTTAACCTGTAAGTACTATTTTACTCATGAAATACCTCTTACCGGGATTTTCCATTTACATTTTCTGGAAAAGCCAGACTAATAACGGTCCAGAAAACACCGATAGTGAAACAAGTGAAAGAAAAAGGTGACGCATGGAGAAAGATTCTCAACAATTGGGTAAAGTAAGGGAACCAATAAATTCTCAACGGTTAACTTTAGTGGACGAGCGTTACAATAGAAGTACCTATCCGATCGTCTAGGTTTCCTTGCTGTTGGACCAAAGGGCAGTTCTTCCATAGACTACGGAGAAACTGGACTGCAACAGCTTTCTCCACAATAAACAAATCTACATACAAGCGTTTTGCACAGAAGTCAGCTCGCAGTACTGTGTTCCTATGCCTAACATGTCTCAAAATTTTTGGATTCTGGATTTAATCACTTGAGGACCCACAATCATGAAGGTCAGTCTTCCTGAGACATAAGGGACAGTCTATGATATTAATAGTCTATTTCATAATCAAGTTAAATATTTAATTATTCGAACTCTCCTGGTTTATATTCTGAGACTAATCATCAGTCATGTAAATATCATAGGTAGAAATTTACTATTTCAATATTAGCCTTAATACGCTTAATGAGTTCTCTTTATGAACCACCACAATCTCAACTTTGGCCAATCATTCTGCCTATAAACACATTTTGCTCTCCCTTTACCGCAATAATAGTTGCAACCTCCCCACCCTTTCTCCCACCTTTTTTCTTTTTATTTATCTTCTGCACCTAAACATACTTATGTACCTAAACATTTCTGTGAATTTTCATAAATAGTATCACATATTAAATATTTATTATTTTAGTTATATTAATTTTACACGGTCCCTTGATAAAATAAATTTAAAAAATAAGAAATGCTCCTGACACACATATATCTCAATTCATTTTTAAAATATTCATAAAAATATCCTTTCTTTTGATGAATAGATATTGAATTAATATCTTTCATATACAATGTAATGATTATTGGCGAGTCTAGTGGAGTATCAAAAGTGGGTATGTGGCTGTGTGAAGAAGTACATGTGTGTGTGTGTGTGTGTGTGTGTGTGTGTGTGGTAGCCCCCACACAGAATTGATTGAATCCATTCCGGATCAGTGTAGCCCGCTGGTTACATTAATAATATTGTCTAATCTAAGATCAATTAGCAATTCAGTGCACAGCATCAGATTGCTATTACCTACGTCGTACCTTAATAGGTGACTCTCATTTATATGCGTTCAGCGCAGGAGAAATACTTCAGACTCTTCCTTTGATGATTTGTGTCTATTCTATAAATAAATATGATATGAAGGTCTATTTTAACCGTAAAGCCCATTTATCAACAAATAATTGAATTTATTGTAACCACATAGGTTTTTAGAGTGAGAAGAAGAATACAGGTGGCCAAGGAGGCCACTCTTTCCGGAGTTTTCCCCCATCAATTCCATATCCCGATGTATGACAGACTTAATATGGTAAAAAAACGTACGAATTCTATCTGGACTGCACAATGGATGGATCCAAATAATCATAAGGGTAATCGGCTTAAAATAATTCAAAGATCTATTCCCCGCACCCCCTGGTTCTCCAAAAGAACAATATCAAATATCTCTAGAATGAGAATTGGGCATTGTCAGGTAGCCTCACATTTATTCAGATTGAACTTAATAGATTCCCCAATGTTTGAGTGTGGCGCCGAGGAGGAATCTTGACCATATCTTTTTTTCCTGTCCATTGTGGATCACAGGTATTTTTACAGTAATCTCGTCAACGGTAATTTTCAACTCCTGGTTAACTTGTGTCATCTTCTTTCCCTTAACTCGCCACATTTAATCTATATAATAGCAATTGGTATCGGCTTGTAATATAATATTTCCTTTTCTATAATATTATTGTACTTTTTTCTATAAAATAAAGTTTTAGCTTGATTAATGGCACAAATTACTCATGAAGGGTGGATTGTCTATTTAACAGAAGAAGAAGAAGAATACAGGAGTGTTAGGGGAGCAACAGGAACAACATTATTAGACGAGTGGGAAGTACCGAGATAAGAGATAAGGGATACCTTCGGCGTGAGGGGCCTACTGCTACATATATATAGATCTCAATTACGGTGTCTTGAACGTTTCTTGCGAATGCCATGTGAACGACTACCTAGCAACGTTTGACTACAAACCAGACGGCTGAGCAGTGCAAATCACCAAATGCGCGAGCGCACATCATTTTTACTCTTATGCAAACTTCAATATCATATTTGAATATCTATTATAAAATTTAGGATTTTAATTTATTCCATAAAAATATAACAACCATTATTTAATTAATTTTATTATTAGGTTCATTCATATATAAAAAAAACAATAATATATGTAAAAATTTTGTTCAATCATTTTTTATCCAATACATATTATTGAAAATTAAACAATGGTGAAAATTGGTAACGAAGAGAAGCAAGCAAGGAAGTATAGAATTTTATTATTGTCCTTGAGCGAATGTGTTCCTGAAACGTATATGTACATACTAGTAATTTACCAGTCCGAGAAATTATGTCTATCTCCATCGCACATCATTACTTGAGTATACGCGAGCAGGATGCATACTTGATTATTAAAGAACGTGCTTGTTATTTAATATATAATTATTTAATTTATTATTGGTCTAAAAAACTAGTTGTATAGAATTGGGAATTGGGAATATTAATTTTTTTATAGTTTTATTTTTATCTAGGCTTGTATTTTTAATTTTAGTATACATTGTTTTCTGGAGAAGATACCGTAGATATCGAAACATGTTGATTTATCAATAAATAGTTGTTTAAACAAAGTGTTTTGTCTTGTTATTCATATAATATATGGTCACAAAGTAATTTTGCTAATATTGAAGAAGCAACTATAGTTGTCCTTGTTTCTCTAATCATCAATCAAGTATCAATAGAAAGATGTACAGATAAAATCAATTGGCAAAAAAATATTTTATTGCTACCGGGATTTGAACCTGGATCTTTTCCTATCTGGGGAAATGCAATACCAGGACACCACGCCTACAAATTGATATTATCTGAATATGTTTCTAGTTGATACATTTAATATGTATTAATATAAAACTACAACTTCACAATAATAATGTGTTCTTAAAATTATCATTTCAATTGTCAATAAATTTTTGCGATATTAACTTTGTTGATAGTCTCTTGAACAGCATGTCGGCTTTACATCGCAAATATTAAGTAAACGTGGTACATCTTGAGAATGTTCGTAATAACGAAACCGGTATGCATCAAATTTGACTTTACATATAAAATTATTTTAGTTCCACATAACAACCCGTTTTGCTTAAAATAATAAAAAATTATATTCAAAGATAAGTCGGAGTGTCGCTTGATAGATGATTATGTAATATTACTGTTATAGTATAAAAATTACAGCATGATTTTACACTGTGTTTTCTGAAATCGAAACGTTAATTGTTCGTATTTGGAATTTCAAGTATTTCATTAATTCGCCAGCCACAATTATACAAATATTGAGGTGTCGATTGGAAAAGGGGTTGAGAACTTTACTAACGTAACCAATTCAGCAAGCGTCAGAGCATTGTTTGAAGCCTGTTTGTGGATGTGCGTAATTAATTGGCAAAAGACTTATTTTAATTAATTATGACGTCTTTAGTCGATATTAAACCTTTTGATATTCTGGAATTTCTGTTAATAAATATATTATAATAATGTCTCCATTCAAATCAGCTATAAATGGAGGATCGCAGGTTGGAGGAGGTATCGCAAAGGTTGATTAAACTTTTTTTCAGTTATTTATAATTATTTATATTTACATATATATAAATATGAATAACTAAATATCTATCTTTCGGTTCTTTGCAAAATTCAACACCCTTTGACCGATTAAACCGTATTTTGCATAGATCCTCTTTGGGACCTCGCGATATATTCGTAAATTTATATTACTATTCCATTATTACCGAATATTTCCAAATTATACTTTAGAAACCCCCAATCTCCCCCATCCGCCTGGTCCCCCTACCATTTCCCTCCGATACAAATGTGTTTTTTATTGAATCTACTCCAAACTTCGCAAATTACTCTTTAGAACCCTGCGTAAAACATAAACACTCTTCCCTCTCCCTCAGACCATCCCTTCCCACAATATAAATGTGAATTATATAATGTTGAATGCCATCCGTTCCAAATTTTCATAGTTAGTCTTTAGGTCCCTGCGTAAAATATTAAAATCCTTCCCCTGGCTACCTCACCCCTCCCGCGATATCATCATGCATAGAATGCTATCCGCTCCAAATTTTGATCAGTTACGCTTTTATCAGTTATTTTGATTAGTTAGTTAGAAAAGTATAATCGCCATACCCCACCTTCCTCATCTTCTTACATCTCCCCCTCCAAATATCTTATCCTCCCCCTGCCGGCAATATAAAGGTTCAAGATCCAAGTCCCGGTAGCATCCCTGTTTTTTTTTTTAAATATTTAATCCCTGCATTTTTCCACATTAAATATTGAATTCGGCTTAGTAAAAGTGCTTAAAAATTTGTATGGGTATCATTCGATATTATATACAACAGACGATTAACTCGCGCCATGCACGGTTCAGAATTCAGGTTCAGTTTCAGAATTTATTAACATTTTGTAATAGTTGTCTAATTTATTTATTTAAGGAAAACACATTCTTATTGTGATGTTGCAATTTTACAGAAGATAGATTTGTGATATATTTAATGCAAATTAAATGTTTTAATTAGAAAAATTGGATCTCTTCCTATCCGGGGAAATACATTAACCGATTATGCTACATACGTGCTAATACAAATTAATTAAGTTAATATAAGTTCGAAAATTTATCGTCAACTCACTGTGTTGGCGTAGCATAATCGGTTAATGCATTTCCCTTGATAGGAAGAGATCCAGGTTCGAATTCTGGTAGCATTAACAATATTTTTTCGTTAAATTGATTTTATATGTATGTTTTTCTAATTAATATATTTAATTTGTATCTTCTAATAGCATTAAATATAAAAATTGCATCCGAAATGTCAAAACTATAAAATATTCACTAATTATTATTGATTCGACACTACATCTCGCCATGGGTAAATAGATTCAACAAGTTGAAGATAAAAAAAAATATTTTATTTTATAATTAAATTGTTACACATTGTGACTAATTTATTTTTAAAAATTCCAAAAATGCCACATCGGCTATTATAAAAAAATCACAAAACAATCTAAATTATTCTCGTAAATACAGCGCTACTGGGGCAACGTCCCTTTTTAGATTTTCATATTTTATTTTTAATATTCTGAAGAAATTCATGTTCGATGCATTCTAAACAAATGTATTTTTTTAAATAAATATTGCTTGAACTGCTTACAGATGATCTACGACCGATCCCTCCAGTAATGAAACGAAATATGTACCTTCCCCCAATTAACCCCACTAACTAAACCTAAACCTTATCTGTCGAATCGGTGATATTATAACTGCTAGTACCGAGTGTACTATAAATTTGGATATCTCCAATCTTACCGCACAAATTATGCGTTTCCAATTCTACCCCCATAATATTATATGGGAAAATTTAACCAAACACTTGGATCTTGAAATTGCTTTTATGAATCTGTATCGCGCTCGAAGCTGCTGCAAGACAACAGACACTATTATAATTAGTGCTAAAATGTATCTAAGTTGTTTTTGATTATTTAAACACTCAAATATACATGTATTACTTTCAAATAGAGTATTTTATCTAGCATATAATAAAAAAAAAACAAATTTGATTAATCAACTAGAAAGACATACCTACAGAAAAATCTATCTATGGAAAAAATATTTGATTATCCTTGAGACACAAACCTTCTCTCGCCGGGAGAAAGCGTTACCATCACATCACTTTAACCATTTAAATTTACGACAAATTTTATAAATGAGACATTTAATAGCTCAATCTGTTTTAAATATCATACAACTATGTTTTAAAATTGCAACTTCACAATAAAAATGTGTTTTCGAAGTATCGAAGGGTAATTCGCAAAACGTGCATATATAATTTGCATACATCTATTCGTATCGCGTAGCAACATAAAACAAACATTTATTGACAGTACGTGTTGCATGGCAATTTGTACTTTAGTGAGATATCTATTTTTTTAGTAGAAAACCGCCATATTTTAGAAGCGCAATGTTTCTCGGATTAACCTTTGTCGTTTCTCGGATTAGCTGCACCTCTTCTGCTAGGTGGGTGCCAAGATTTCTAATATTTTTTCTATAACCGGGGTATTTTAACCCGATCATTATTTTTTACAACTAAATAACAAATCTTTCTTACTTTTATTTCAATTAGGTTTTACATGCATATTATCTCGATAAAGAGATATAACAACCCTTTAAAAATAATATGGATAGATGAATTTTAAAAAAACGACAGATTAATTTGATTACGGAAAAGGTTAATGTGGCCAAAAGACCCGAAATAGGGGTAACACAAAGTGTCGCTTTTGTTGGGTATCTTTAATTATTACTATATTTATCATGTCAGTATTATGGCACCAACCAGATGAAACACGACTCTTAATGTACCTCCACTAGTCTCGGTCCTGGATCGTCCTACCAGCAGACTGCAAATTATATTTCTCGCACCGGCGTACACATTGCAAGATAAATTTATTTACTTATTTGAAAACTTCCTATGACCGATACCCAAAACACAATCCAACTATTGCTACTTTCGGCCTTTCATAAACTATATTTCTTTATTTATCTAAACGCCTTCGATAGCTGGTTCCCAGGTTTCCGATTAACAATAAGCACACATACGATAACACGTGCACCGCACTAACCTCTTTAATTTTGCTGTCTTTCTGGTCCGATGTTGTTGTTCTTTAGCTGGGTTGTCGTCTTTAGATTTCGACCGAACTAAGAGCGCACTGGTGGTTTATTTGGACTGCTGGACTGGTCGATGCACGGGATGTAATAAAAATGACGCCTCGGTTGCCGTTTTCTTAGCTTCCGAAAAAAGGCGGCAATACTCTCACACACACATGTACATTATTATAAACCAGGACACCCAATGGTGCCAATCGAAGTAATAAGGCGTGTAAACACCTTTGTCTCGGTTAACATAAACGCTCTTTGTTTTTAAGGGAAGATTTTTAGACTAATCTAAACAGTTTTTATGAGTTCATTGAACTAGGTGATTAATATAATATATACATTAATCCTCGGGACTCGAGAGTGACTAAATGTAAACGAGTTCCTTGACATGACATGTTACTCAAAAAAAGAAAGAAGTATAGTAGTTATGAAATGAACTTGTATAAATAGTATCTAAGTAAATTGCCGTAATATAATATGCAAGCCGTTGTGGTACTCTTTCAGATCTTTTTTATTCTAATGTTGTGCCCGAGATAATTTCCTTTCCTTTTCTATCACACTGACTTTTCTATGCCTGTCATAATTTGTCTGAAAAATTAGAAGAACTATCTGTTAATACAAATTAAATATATCAATTAGAAAGATGTACAGATAAAATCAATTTATCAAAAAAATATTTTTGTCGCCATCCGGACTCGAACCAGGAACCCTTCCTATCCGGGGAAGTGCGCTGACCTATTACACCACGTCAACATGATCTTACATGATGCTTTCTACGAGATACGTAACATCCTTCTCTAGCAGTACATTTACGTTTATCGCTACTGCAGAGCGTCCAAGTATCCGCTTCAATAGTTGCTTGTTTATTGTCTCTGTTCTTCCGTGTCTTTGAATTTCCTGCCTACAGTTGAGAATGTTCGTGATCAGCGCGTATTTAATTATTTAATTGTGTATATTTTATTACAGTCCGCCCAACGAAGATATCCGTGTCGGGCGTGGAGGGGCACGCCGTGCAGGGCAGCAAGGTGACACTGGAGTGCCTGGTGCAAGGGGCGAGGCCCGCCGCTAACCTGACGTGGTACAACGGGTCCAGACCCATCGAATCCGAGCAGACTGTGGCCGTAGCCAAGTTACAGGTTAGTATACTTATATGTTGCACGATATTGGCTAATTTTTTCCATAACTATTAATGAATCCGTTAGTTTCCACGATCAACTGAAGAATGATATTTCAACATGGCCCGATTCTAAATTTTTAACTTAAGTAATAGTATATTTTAAATACTAATTAAATGTATTAATTAGAAAGGTATATATATAAAATCAGTGTTATCGAAAAGTATTGTTGTTGCGCCACCGTAATTCGAATCTGGATCTCTTTCCAAACAGGGGAATGTGCTTTATCCAACTATGCTACATTATTTTTGACGAATAATGGAACGATAGATGTATTAATTTGAAAAGGTGTAACATATAGGTTCGAAAATATGTCGTCAAAAATAATGTCGCTGTAGCATAGTTGGACAGTGCACATTCCCCGGTTTGGAAAGAGATTCAGGTACGAATCCCGGTGGCGCAACAATATTTTTCGATAAAATTGATTTTATATGTACATCTTTCTAATTAATACATTTAATTAGTATTTAAAATATCACAGATCTATGTTCTGAATAATTATAACTTCACAATAAGAATGTATTCTCCTAATAATGGTATATTTGTTTTCATGATTCAAACTTTAACGATTCCGTCAACTACAAAGAACTCTATTTTTTTTTGTCTTTTGACTATGTAGGATTTTATTTAGTTGAATTGAATATGTTCAATCCAAGGATTCGATTTATTTATTATTATTTTATATAATTGTTCAATTGTCTTTATGTCCACGGAATGAGATACAGTGAGATAAATCTTAGAAGTTTAATTGGGATAAATCTCAGTACTAAGATTTTGTTCTAGAGATTAGATTAAGATTGATAAAAAGAAACAATAACTCAAACCCATTTATAGATGCTTGATGTGACAATGAGATTCAATACGTGCGCATAAACGGTATCTTGAACCAAATATATCTACAACTATTTATTCAGCAAAAGTTAGACAAACACAGGCATAAAACTAGAAACATTTAGTTTTATCTACTGCTGGTGAGATTTAAATTCACCAAATTGACAAACGTCAATGGTCAACATATAATGTACACATGAGGCGCGAGACAGCGAACCTCTGAAACTTGGTGTGTACGAATGGACTTCGAAAGCTGAGAGTAGTCTTCAAAGTTAGGATGGTTAAATCGTCATTGTAGCTGTGATTATATTCAATTATAATGATTACTTGTTATTCTTCGAGAAATTAATGGTACACTAAAAACCAACAACAATTAAATCTCAGTTACCAATAATCGTTACAATCGAACAAAAACACAGTCACAATAACGTTTTACGATCACTACTTCAAAGGATCTCATGGGAATATAATCTCAGTCTCAGAGATTATCTAGTCAAAAATCTCATCCGTGGATATGAGGCATTAACCTTTAAATTATGACTGTCTCAAAATGGACCTGCAATGCAACACAATGTAAATATATGCAGGTTCTGAGATAATTTTTTTTGTGAGATAATTACGCTTAGTGAAGCGTGAAAATTATATTTTACTCGTGTGATTTAAACGTAAAGTATGTATTTACCATCCCGTTGAAAGTTCCTGATGCAGAATTGAAGCTCCGGTCCTCCAGAGGGTATCTTTAGGGTGTATTTCCAGAACACTCCCCATTGAAACGCAATATAGAAGCTAAAGTGTGATTTTTATTGCCGAACGAAAAAGAATGACTTTTATTTTCTTCTTCAGATATCCACTAGCCTCTCAGGATTTTCATATAAATTTTACAGCAGTTTATACGGTTTTAGGGAGACTGCCGTCTTCCCCACAAAACTTTCCAATATCTTCTCTAGTGGCTGTTCTATAAAAATTTCAAAGAAGAATTTATATGATCGCATATTCGTATTAAAAAAGCTCGCATTATTTGATCCAATTCAAAGAGTAACATATCCGGGTAATTTTCCTTCTCTAAAAATAAATAACTTGGAATGATTCGATACAGTATTATATATTCATGAAATTTTGTATACATCTTTAGCAAGTAGACGTTTCTAGAAGCTGATATTGTATTGTTTTACACTATTTGTTCCCGTAAATGCTGTGGTTCCCGGGCTTACTATTGATCAGATATGAAATATGAACAGTGCCACTAACCTTTGATTGAGAGCACTGATGCTCTGTCGTCGTAGCTGGTCCGATGTTGTTGTTTTTCTTATTTTGGGTAGATTTCCAACCGACCAAAATGCGTACTGATTAATGAGATCTCTTTACCGTACGGTGTACTGGATGCAATTGCGTCTTGTCGTTTTGCGCGCTCTCTACTCTGAAAAGGGCGGCAATATTATTTTACATATGTGACCAATAGAAACAAACAAATCCCAGGTGTACCAATCGAAGTCATTTTAATAGTTTTTATTTAATGTAGTAGTATGAACTTTGTACATAGCAAACAATAACTTATATTATGCTGCTAATAACGATGGTTAAGAAGTATGATGGACTATGTTGCCTATGGAAGTTGATAGGAAGAAAAACAATCTTTCAGTAATATTTTGTTATAAAAATTATACCTATAGAAGTTACTTTCTGTTCTTAAAAAGTATTAAAATTGTTCCTATTGTTCTAACAAAATTATTAAAGTTATCTTTCTGTTTAAACTGTAATAATTGCGTACTTTAAATTATTTTGCAACACGTCAGTTCAAGCGAATTTGTGTTTTCAGAACACCCAGGGGCGCGAGCGAGATCAGTAATGCATTTAGTTCATATAGGTTGGCGACAAATTATAAAGAAAAATATGTGTACAGATTTATTTGTTGTATCTGCATTATACCACCAAATTTTTTTAGTTAATACTTTAATTTGCGAACTTTAAATTGTTTTCGCGTGGACTTAAATGTTATCTACTGAACTTAAACATTAACATTATCTACTAACTTTGTATAAAACGCATTGATTTATTTGACATTGACTGGTCTCAATACGTACACTATACATCAGTCCTGATGAAGATATATTGATATCAAGTTAGTTTTTTTTTAAATTAATAATAACTTCAAAATTAACGCAATAAACGTCAGAAATTATAGATCAGTTGATAGTTATGCATTTATTTGATTATATGAAATACACGCCTCTGTAGTATCATCGAATTTAAATGTATTTAAATTTAAGATTTATTGTAGAACTTCATGTTAATAAATTTTGGACCAGTGTACCAAAACAAAGATATATTTTTAATAACCATTACCGTGTTGCCCGCGTGTGAGGGAGTGCATGTACTACAAGGATACGTACCTAACCGGATTAAAAATGTGAAAGTATCCGCGTGTGTGTGCGCTTTAATGGATGAGATCAGAAGGATTAAGTATGTGATTGATAATTCACCCTTAAGTCAGCTTGCCATTCGTATTCCTATATTTTGGTATTCATCTTGGTTTAAAACAGATTAAAATATACGGTAGTTGTATAATAAACACTGAAGTTTTATGTTACATTTTACAATAATTAATAATATTATGCATATAGAATTTATGCAATGGAATGTTAGTACAGAGTTTGAAGTGTAACGATGTTGACAAGACCGAAAGTGATCGAGGAGTGGTGAACGCTGGGTACAGAGCGAGTACCGTTCGTACCAACTGGATTCAGTACTGTGCCTTGCGGCATATGGCTGACGTCACACAGCGGGTGGTTTGATACTGCTCCGCTAGGTGCGTTCAGGACTATATTCATCTCACGATAGTACTCATCGACGTAAAGAAAAGCCACGAACACTCGCATATCTTTCTTATGACCCTGTCCTCATTCATTCTTTTCACATGGCTAAACCACTTACGTGATCATTTCTTAATCATATTCATTATGCCTAAGATCGGCCAGGCTTCGTTTTCATTGGATTTAGACTATATTATTTAATTTTAAATAGATTTCGATATAATTATTACATATTGCAGAAGGTCCCATAATGAAACTTTCGTAAAATGTCAAAGACTCCGAAACCACCCATGTTTAAAAAAAATATCTATTTATTATTATTATTAAATAAATATTTAAAAATGGTGGCGGTTCTCAAATACGTTAAATTTGTAATTTCGTTTAAAAAAATTCTTTCATATACATATAACGCACTGCAATGTACGAGCAATATTAAACCTCAAACCGATTTTTTTAAATATAATAATATTTTCTATAATAAAATAAAAATTACACAATGTTTAAAAATATACAAGGAAACGATTGATTTAACGAAAACAACGCACATACAATATTTCTAAAAACTAATTAGCGCTTCCTCTCGAAAGCATAATGCAAGGTTTTCGTGATATCGTGTAAGCCTCTTTAGCTCAACAAATTTACTCTTTTTGAAAGAATCCTTTCAGGGGATATTACAGTCGCTCCGGAACTGCGTGCGTACAAGGAGACGGCCGGCCATAAATTTGAAAGGATTGCGAAATATAAGAAAATCTTAATTTAAATTGCATTAAAGACCTTTTCAGGATGAAAGAGGCATTAATTCAAGATACGTGCGCCACTGGCTGCTGAAATGCTTTGAAAGTTTGCATTTTTAACGATTTTCATTTTCAAATAACTTTTAAGATGTGTATATAATGTAAATAATATGAATACTTCTTTTTTATATTTTAATTTATTATGTAGGCACAACATATTAGTTTTATGATACGGTGGCCCTCGTAGTCCACTGGCTTCTCATACCGGAGGTTTCGGGCTCACAATACGTCTATGCAATTTTCTCATGCCAGGGTGTTTTTGTAATGTGTTTCACTACAGTATTAAGGCCTCATAACCTGTTGTAGTATTAATAATTAAAATCAAATAAATAAATAATATCTTTAAAGGTAAAATTTTTATATATAAATAAATTAAATAGGTAGAAATGCGTTCGCTTAGGCGCGTATATTCAAATCTACATACGATAGAGTGAAAAATGAGGAAGTAAACAGCTAATGTTAAGCTATTTGTAACATTGTCTATAGGATTAAAAAAAGGATCGTTGAGATAGTTTGGACACGTAGAACGTGAAGAGGATAGTAAAAAAAAGATATAATGCGAGTATTAAAGGCAACAAAACAAGTTCTGTTACAATCAACGAACGTGTAAGATCGTGCAATCGATGAGAAGATATGTGTTATGGGGCGAGAGTGCTATATTAAGACAGAAGAATATGGCTTTCTATCTTCTCTGTTTACTCATGCGAAGAAACGGTGTGAAAAAATTTGTTAAGATTTAGATAAAAAATCACATAATATAAAATTGCCTCGAATTTAAAAAAATATAGCATAAATAATACAATGTTCCACGTGATCGTTTTTCAAAATTAAACCGTCCAAACTATTTTACTTAACATTTCAAGACGTTGATAATTAAAAAGTTTTAATGATATTTTAAATATGAATTAAATATATTAATTAGAAAGATATACATATAAAATCAATTCTATCGAAAAATATTGTTGTTGCGCCACCGGAATTCGAACCTGGATCTCTTTCCTAACCGGAGAAGGTGCATTATCCAACTATGTTCTGAATAATTACAACTTCACAATAAGAATGTGTTCTCCTAATAATAAAGTTGTATCAATGTGTCCAAAATAAAAATGAATTGATAATTCTGGCGTCTGCTATCTGTTTACTCAAAGGTATTTGAGATTCTGTAAAAATAAGGTAGATGGCTCTTTCAAATAATGGAACGATTAAATGTATTAATATCAAAAAGGTACCGTATATATAATACATATATATGAATATAAAACGATGCTTAAATAACGTCTTAGAAAATTGCAGAATTATTTCATTGTAACTTAATATTTTTAATATTATATATACAACAAATTTTATTAATAACATCATTCAAAATATTTCATTAATTGCTTTAATTAACTGATTATTTTACAATTCGTGTTAATATTCTATTTTTATAAAATTTATATAATATTTTCAAATGAGTTTATTTTAACATCTCTCTTCATTTCCGCAATGAAACGTGTTCGTTGAGATAATAATTGACACAGACGTACGTACGAATAGTTTAAAACATGTTAAATATTTGTTGTAAATTCATTGTGCCTTAACAATGAAATAAAAATACTACCTATTTTAAGAATCAATATAGTAAGTTAGCACTTTATGTTTTTAGAGTCTTACTTCGGGACTATTTGCAAATTAAATAACGTTAACAGTTGATATAATATATTCCACTTCAATATGCAAATCCTTCGCCCCCCAATGTCCCAACAGATTTGCATATTAAACATCCTAGTTCACTTTTTTGTATGTAAATACTCTTAAGTCGATACGAAGAAAACGGAATAATGCTAATTACTAATAGTTATTTTTTATTAAGCATTTCTTATTTTATACTATAGTTACACTATTTTTACTATGTTTATTTTATTTTCTTCTTTCATATAAAAAATGGTTCTGGTTACGGTGAACTGCTCGTCTGGACTTCAGATGTTATCTAAAGATAGATGTCTGCATTCGTTTTTCTCATTATTTAGTGAATTTATTTTTGTCTATGCCTTCCTCGCTGTTTTCTTCATATTGTATATTTCTTCATATATTTCGTCATCAATCATATTGAGATATGCATTGTGTCTTAAGGGCCGGTTGTGTGCTCAGTGGAAAGTTTTTACTATGATAAAAAGTTACTATGGTATTTTTTTTTGCGAAAACGGTTTGTTCGATGGTTGGTAAAACATATTTACTTCTCGAAAGTACATACATCCAATAGTAAACTAATTTTACTCTCCGATATCTGATGGTAAAATCGTCAATCGTTCGGTTAAAAGTCATTTGTCACATTGATACGTTGAAATTTGCAGTATACAACAATGAATCATTCAATATTCCATTATTTTACTGATGAGATTTCGTCCGATAATGATCTCGCTGTTCAAATTATATAATCGAAGATATTTCACCAGCAAAGTGACAGATTGAACGCAGTGGTGTATTTGATGATCATTCGCGCAGTGCCACACTAATAGCCGGGATTGACTTTGACAGTAGTAAATTTGATGTACGAACAACCCGCAAATATTTTTTACCACGGGCGATGGTAAAAAGTTACTATAGTTAAAATTTACGATGGTCAAAATTTACTACTTATCGCACAACCGTCTCTAAGAATGTGTCCTATCCATTATCCCTTTTGATTTTCTATAGTGTCTATTATGGATCTCTATTCTTGCACTCTTCTCCACCACTTCTACAGCACCACATTTCGAATGCTTCCAACCTATGATTCTATCTTTGATAAATATTCAATGTGAAAATATATTTTACCTCAATTTTGCAGTGGTCGAAGATTTCACCCACCTCGGATCCAATATCACCCAAAACAGTGAAGTATCTCTCGAAGTCTTAAACGAATAGCCGCAGGAAATAAAATACGCTTCTCCTCGTCTCTTTTCTCTCTAGGTTATTTTTTGTCTGGCGGATACCATTCTAGGATATTCTTTATCCAACGACTATCTGTGCGCTTGAAATACGGCCCGCCCATTGTCATTTGCGATTTTTAATAATGAAAATGACATTATTTTCCTCGGACATTATTAGTTATAACTATTTATTAGTTGATTATTTATAATTAGTGTTTACATATACAATTAATATGTAATCGGCTAGTATTATTTCAAAGAAATCACATCACTCATAGCCCTGTTTGCCACACTAGTTCTATTTTGTACATATCGTGGTCCATCTTTCAAAGGGGCGTACCTTGAATTTGTTGATTATCCAGCAGACGATATAGGTACTAACAAATCATGTGATAAAAAAAATCTTGCAGATTTCTACGAATATTTTTTGATTTAGACAGTGAGGTGTATTTATTCATAAATAGTATTACTGTCATTTGTAAGAATAACACATCGAAATAAGAGTGCTTACGCAAAATATTTTTATATAATATTAATTCATTGGAATAAAATTCATATATAAATAATAATAATATTGGATAATTTGTATAGCGCCATTTTCGTAAAAACTTTCACCTCAAGGGCGCTTTACACATAAACTGTTTATAATCCTACATTATATTTGTTTTCAAATTTAAAAATTGTTATTTTAACTTATGAAAATGTTTTTCTTTAAATGGCGTAGATATTCCTATTTGAAATTATTATGGGCATGTGTTTAGGCAATTTAACCCCAGTCGTAACGCAATTTTAACAAAAAATGTGATACGCCTTTTTGAAAGATGGACAACGATATGTAAATCTCATCAAGTAGAATTTTGTCTGGGTATTTTGCCTGTAAGCCGGACATTTGTTGGTAAATTCATTGCCCTGTTTACTGCACTAGTTTTATACTATATTCAAATGTAATCAACTTGAATCTTTCCTAGAAGTTTTACCGGTGAGCCGTTCATTCGTTGCCTTTCTGCTATACTAGTTTTGTATTGTATATAATATGGCATTATTACTGGGGATTATTATTATAGATACTTTAGTTATTGTACTTTATAGTATTATATTATAATTACATTTTTATACTGTACATAATATATAATTATCTAGCGTGAATCATCATCGTCCACGTTGGTCCCTCATTACTGATTGATCTCTGTGAACTGCCGCCCTCTTGACTACGGTCCTCCATTTTTGAATTTAAGTTAGTTAGTTAGTCATGTTGCCCACTACAGGAAACTTCTCCAAGCTGTCTTTTTATCTCGCAAAATGCCCAAAAAATTGAAAAATTCGTCTTAAGCTAATGGTTGAGAGGATGTCCTGCAGATCGGAGACATTCGTCTCGTATTATTGCTGGGAATTTTGCTTGTGAACATCAGACTGTAAATACTGTCTGCTATATTAGTTTCACGGAGTTTAATTAATAATTAACCAGAATTATTACTGCGGGTTTTGACAGTAAACACTTCAGCCTATAGCGCATTACAGCAGACAAATTAAATAAAATAATATTTTATTCATTTTTTTAACTCTACCTATTAAGAATAAATAATTTCGACTTAACAATTTATTACTCCGTGTTTATTTGTAATACTCGTAAATATATTATAATTCTGTTCCGTCAATATGATTATATTGGCTATTAAAATCCCGTTTTTTTCCCTCGCTCCTGCCCCGAATCTCCAATCAGGGCCGGCAGGGCTTCCGCCCGCTCGGGGAACTGGATATATGGATTGAAATTAATTGAGTATCCTTGAAGAATAGGTAAATGTCTCGATACCAAACGTGAACAGAATCCAAATAATATTATTGGAGATTTTCGCTTTGTATTCTCATCTGGAACTGTGACGTATCATGAAAACAAAACGTCTTCCGTTTTCGCTTGTTTTGATTTATGTGTAGCCTACTTTGTTATGTTAATGTTATTTATTTATTTACTTAATAAATACATGCCTGGCGAGCGATTTTCCGATAAAAGGCGGGAAATAATGCCACAATACACACTCACGGCACTCTATCGCAACGTCGATAGAGCGTTCCAACGACTAGTCAATAGAAATGTGTATACGATCTTTCAATCTTTTTATATACAAATGTATATAAATCAAACATAACATAGATATTTAGGAGAACACATTCTTATTGTGAAGTTGTAATTATGTGTTCTCCTAAATAATAAAGTTGTATCAATGTGTCCAAAGTTTAATAAAAATGAATTGATAATTCTGGCGTCTGCTATCAGTTTACTCAAAGGTATTTGAGATTCTGTAAAAATAAGGTAGATGGCTCTGTCAAATGATGGAACGATTAAATGTATTAATATCAAAAAGGTAACATATAGGGTCGAAAATTGTCGCTAAAAATAATGTCGCTGTAGCTTAGTTGGATAAAGCACCTTCCCCGGTTAGGAAAAAGATCCAGGTTCGAATCCCGGTGGCGCAACAACAATATTTTTCGATAAAATTGATTTTATATGTATATATTTAATTCATATTTATAACATAGATAGATACGACTGTGAAAAATTACGATTGTGAAGTAATTTTTTGAAGCAACACCTTGACAATGACTCGTAATTTACCCTTAAAATATTGTGGACTAGGTCAGTTACACCCTGTATTCTCAATAATACCAATATTCTCCTTTCTACCGTAACTTATCTCGCTTATATTAATTTGGAATCTATGTGATTATTATTATGTCTTATATCGTCTAGCATTTCATTAATAATCTTCATCGCACTGTACATCATTGACTTCTAGAGATTTGGCCTTCTTCCTGAGCAGCAGTCTCATTCTATCTCTTCCTCTTGCACGATGTTCGTTCTCGTGACTATTTGCTTCAATTTTTTATATAAATTCGGCCGACATTTCTAGTGAGAATTTTAAAAATAACATTGAAATACATTTACGGAAGCGCTTTTGGCGATGGTTCAATATATATGACTCAGAATAAGTCGAGAGTTATTCATCGAAACAGAATATTGTGAACGAAGAGACGGCGTGAGGTGAAAACTATGCAAGAAATTTGAATGATAACACTCATCGATTAAAAGAAGCTGGTTTCTAAACGACGCCAAGACGCGGCGCGAATAGCAAGAAGATGACCATTTAAGGGTTAAATGAAACCAGGTTTATCACTGTTGGTGAAAGTGTTTTTAAATATTCAAATTGCTCCCCGCGCTCGTTACACCCCCCTCCCCGCCATCCCGTGCCGCCCGCCGACGTTCCCCGGAACTGGCGCTTCGCGGAGGGGTCGCACGCACCCCGCAGCACCATTAATAACCCTCCACCGTTCGGGGGTATTCCCCGACATAAATCAGAGGTGTTAAAATTGCGGCCGCAAACGTTTCCGCGGAAAACTGAATTTTGCGAGGATGTATTTTTTTTTTACAAACGGCGCCGCTTTTTTTTGTTTCTAATTCGTTGTTAATGTTTTTGATACAGAAACATGTTTCTTTATAAAAATCTTATTGTGCACATGATACCGATGATGTTAATTATATATAATTTTCAATAATAATTTAAAACGTCGCCGCAAACGTTAACTTGGAATCAGTTGACGATGTAGTGACGCGTACTGATGAAAAACACGCGGTTAACCGCTGTTTGAACGCCAACATACATTTACGAGTATCGCAAATTCGAGCGCATTTTAAATAGTGGGGAAAAATGTGACAGGTTACATTTTTAAAACCAGTCGGACTAAATCGCGAGTGCGTGTGTTTACTTACAAACCAATGAGCTACTATATCTTTGAGATAAAATCCGCACACAATTATCCGCAGTGCGTGCTAGGCCTTATGCTGGTACTGTTTTTATTATTTTCTCCCCCAGCGCACAAATAATAACATTAGTCCTTAAAATTTCACAAAAGATTTTTTTATGCGCGCACCGTGATTCAAACATGGAAATAACATTGCTCGTGAGATCTAATATTGCAAATATTTTTGTTATAAAGAAAAATTAAAAAATCTAAAACAATTAAAAGAATGAATAAATGGTTTCCGAGTGTTTGAATTTGTAGTTATATTATACTATACTTTAAATTCTTCACGATTACATTACCACATCAATAGTAACAGAGTTAATTGAAATTTGAAGTCGCAAATTTACGAATTACATATTTACAATATTTTGAGTATATCCAAATCTTTGTAGGAACTAATTACTGGGTTTTATCCCCTGGGGGATTATCATCAAGATTAAGATGTCTCACAGAGACGAAGCTGTTTTAAAAAATATATATATATGTGGTAGCATGGGTAAATAGGTGAACGTTACATTGTGTAAAGTGATCACTTAAACCAGCCGATGACGGTCGTAAGCCCTGTAATGCCCAAGACGTCCATACTTCTCATATATAAACATCTGAATCTTAATTACATATTTTGTTGTTTTGATTATAAAAAAACTAATTCAACGCTTTTTCTGGCCATGAACCCTCGTAGGTCCAAGGCCCGCATATCTTCCTTCTTGCCGTTATCTCGCCGTTTCTTTTCACGTTCTGTTTGCTTCTTCGTCCCCCGGACCACCCTGCGCGCCATCCCCTAATACCTTTATAGGGCTTCCCAAATCCTGCTTGCAGGTCGGTAGATAGGATGGTTACTACTTAAACGGAACCAGTGCAAAATAAATTGCCCAAGTGTAAAGTGTAAACCTACAGGGCATTAAAAACAAGATGTATGCTCTTTTATTTCCAATATTTATTTTAATATTACTCACAACATTGAATTTAAATTTTCAAATAATGTTTTAGCCTTGTCAGACTCACAAACTCTTATCGCGATTTGTGTAATTGATTTTGAATGACATTAACCTTTACCATACCGTGATATAAAATACTCCTACGCAGCCATGCTGTCAACTCGTGTTACCGTAAGAAATTAGAGTTCTATTAGCATTTAAAATGTGAAAAAATGGTTAGTGCCATAAATTTACTTTAAGTATTACGCATTAATTTTTTTTTTAAAATGTAATATTATAATTCGAAGCATTCATCAAGTTCTGTATTCAGGATGTTGCATTGTATAATACAACCTTCCTTTTTATCCATCTTAATTTAATTAGTGACAAAGAGACACCATTATATTCGTATATTTGTTATTGTTTTCATTGTGAAATTAATACGTGATTTCTTTCTGTCTTGCCAGAAATTGTATTTTTGTCAACGTATTAATTTTACAATGAAATGAATTATAAATAATTACTTTTGTAGGATTCGTCTTATATAATTGATTTTTCACTAGCGTAAATATTTTCCTTCAAATTAACTAAAATATGAAGTTTATGTTGCGTATATTTACCGAAATATTACAGATTTAATTAGAGCGGTAGACTTGTGTTACAGCATGGTTTGGGAAGGGTTAATTAATATGTATAATATTATAAAACTTCTTCACTCACATCATTTCTAACGTAAAGAATTTGCGTTTTTTTTTTTGCACTACAATATTTATTTTAAATAATTCAAAAACCGTAAAACATTGTTAACATATGTATCAAATTTGTTCAGTCGCGTAAATGACCTATATCGCCCCCTATCAATGTAATTTTAGATCATTTTAGACAGAAATAAGTATTGCCTATTGCAGGTCTCACGACACTACTTCCGATCAATTTTAATTCTTCGTCACAACCAGGAGATCCCGAAACCACCTTCCATTACAAAGTTTATCTAAATATATAGATAGAAAGATTTATAGACGTGATACAGATATCGCAGTTTTCATCAAATTACGATCATTAAAAAAATACTTTAAAAAATGACTTCATATTTTTTTTTGCCAGGCTGATCCGCCATATAAAATCAAAACGGGGCAGTTAAAAAATTTTAGAAAAATGATAACTCTATTAATGTAAAGTAGTTCCTACAGAAACCATAAGTCGGGAAAGATTTTCCAACTAAACCAAACCAGTTACCTGTTTCGTTGTTTATAAAAGAATTCGTAACATATTTTTCTACTTTACCTATTTCAAAGGATGGTTCTCTTATTTCTCTAACGATCTTCATTCATCCCGGCTTCTGTTAAGGTCTTCAGCCTCTTGTAACTAGCCCACTTTTTTTTTATTTGTTATCTATTGTTGTATTTATTATTTTAACGGAGAATATTTCCCGAGTATTTTTTACGTTTATTTGCTCTGGTCAGTTTGGATTTTTATTTTCTTAAAACTGTTTAATATGTATTTTTTCTCTCTTTTTTATATCCTGATAATCTTCACCAATCTACTCCACCATATTTCAAATGCTTTCAATCGTAACAAGACATTTACTTTATACTCTTATTACTCTACGAAAATTCTACTTTTGTTTTTTCTCAACCATTTAACAAATTTTTAACATTTCATACTCTAATCATCATTATGAGACCGACAACGCGAGGTGGGTCATAGCTACCAGCAAAATTCTTCTCCACCTGTCCTTGTCCAGTCGGTTTACCACACGTTAGTGAAGTTTGCTATGTAGAACATTACCCTGCCAGTTCAGTTTCAGTCTCTCTTCTTTTTTGCCCTTTTAGGTTGCCAGATAAAACCATCGTTGCTGGTTCCTGGTCTTCCACGACCTAACCAGCATAGTCTACCGACTTGATTCTATGATTAGACCACGCTGACATGATTGCTTAGCGCGAAGAGTTCTCAATTATGCCGTCTTCACATTTCATATACAATCGTGCAGCAGAAAACCTGGCCGTCCAAGTGTTGACAGACCATTTATACTAAAAGTCATACATTATTTTAACATATGAAACAATTTCTTACCATGATGATATATGTTTAACACACTGGAGACGACCGCAACAAAATCAGTTCAGCCGTTCTCGAGATTTTAAATAACCGACATACATATAAGAGTAGATTAAAGTAGTACCTAGTAACAGACTACAATTCTGTGCTAAGAATTAATGTTTTTATATTCATAAATGTATCTCCTATGCATACAAATACCGAATTCCACTGGGCACGTGCGACACGTACACAGTTACAAAAAACTTACAATAACGTAACAGACATATCTGCACAATATTTACGGGCATTTCGCAAATATTCCAAGTACTCTCTCATATTTGAGTAGCTTAGAATAAAAATTCACATTATTTAAAAATGACATCCAAAAATGGCTGAAAGGCACAGACCAGTAAATGAATAGGCATGAAATAAAGTGTACATAAAAAAGAGGGGTTTGGGGGTTGCTGGACGAGGGGCATTCTACACATATTATTTGTGGAAACACAAATCCGATAGTTTATGCAACAGTAAACGTATTTACTCTTCGAAAATTAATTCTTTGTGTAAACAAGACGTATTTTTTACATTAATGCATATTATATTGTCAGCGTTTAAATTTTCGTTCCAGTCGAGTCATATATTAAAAAAATGTCGCTGTTCTATTTGATGGCGTAAGTGGTATCAAAGTTGAAAATATTGAAACAAGGAATTTCCATTAGTTCATGTCTATATATTTGGTAATTTGTACTGAAAGGCCTACAATAAAAAAAATGTATAAAACCAATTTTTTTATACTAAAGCTTAAATCTTATCAATATATATACAGCGCTTATTAGATATTAAATTAATTATATTACAGCATATGTATTACAGATTTTTGGTCATGTTTTATTTTAATGTGTAAGCCGCCCCCATGATTCGAGATCACGGGGATGGAAAAAAATGATGCGGTTTTAAAAAATTGTTATAAAAATATAATTACTTTATATACGATGGTTGAGATACTCGCAAAAAAAAACTACGGCAGTGGCGGTCGGTGGCTTTTTGTAGGAGGGTACAAATCTATACACTAACCCACGAACAAGATTCTAACAAAAATAGTCTATCAAATTAGCTATATAAATCCTTTACGCTCCGCAGCATCAATTACAGGTCCATTTTTTATTTATTTAAATTATGAATTAAATATATAATCAAAGAATCCACTCTCTTCGTAATATGTGTGCTATTCTGTACATTATACCCATAATCATTAAAATCGTTTTTTGTACCATGGATGCCGTTAACAAATGCGTATACAGTATTCGAAGGCCTTGGAACTGAATGCGCATGCGCGAAAGTCGAATACTTCCAAACTTTATGGATACGGAACGAATGATAGAAACCACTTTTGCTATTCACGCGATTCATAGATGTACGAAAGCTGAGAATGTATATGTATTTCGATTCGTTCCGTACGCGCGCCGTGTCGTAGTATGTGTTACGACTGGTTTCTAAAGAACGTGAAGAATTTATTTGCAGCAGTGCTGTTTTCGGCTTTTTGACTCAAGAACACTAGGGATGCGGAGCATCTAAAGCATGCGTGAAGCGACCGCACCTGCTCTACGGTACTGTGCTGTCAACAACGCCAACGGCATAATTTTAAATAACTAATTTAAGTAAAATATCAAATAATCTAAGTGATCATTATTTCGCATAAAAGCTGAACCATAGCAATGTCACAAACGGAACAAGAGATACGCATTTTATATGGAGCGAAGATTCAACAGTTACGGATCAACTTTTGTCTACACTTAGCTACTGTTTTTTCGTATATTAAAAGCAAGGTACGACAGTAAATATATTCAGCTACATATGTTTCAACATCTGGAAACAATTGCCGTACGTATTATATTACGGATCACATGTGTCCGTTATTATAAATATTTTATTTTATTAATATTTATAAAGTGTCACGTTCGCCATTTGAGATTTATAATTTTTATGAGTGAGCCAAGAAGACATATTTTTCGTTTCTGTGTTTTTGTGATATCAAATACAAAGTCAGTCAATATAAATGTAATATACATATTATTTTATTACATATACACTATTATTCATATCTTCAATCTGTGGAACACTTGCGTTAGTATTTACGTACGTTGCTCGGTTGAGTCCTTGCAAATGAAACTAATAACATATATATGTAACAATTCTCGTTTATTACAACAACTTATTTACAGAATGTACAATTATAGAACTCAGATATTTCTTACTATTATTGAGAAAGAACGATGGGATAAAATACCTATTTCCCATAACCCCCACCACTCATCTCACACACACATACACACTACATTTTATTTATTTAATCTACTGTTTTAGTATAATATTATGTGTGGCTAAAGTTCCGCCTCTCCCTTCGGATACTTGATGCGAACAAAAAAAATCTTCTTAATTTTATTCCGATGTAATCTGTAAGTTGGTGTGAACTCATTATTTTTCTCCTCCTGGGGAGCAGAGATTACCTCATCCATAAATCTCAATTTAAATTACAAAAAAGCCAGTGGCGCTTCCCGCCCGAATACCAAACGACCTGATACTTATTATTACTTAATTAATTAACCGAGATTTATTATAATATATTGTTTACTGCGCATAATCTGGTTTCAATTTATGGCCCTCTGTAAGCTTAAAAGATCTTTTGTGAAGAATTAATATTCCAATTGAATCATCCCTCTCATTCAAATGTAAAAAGAATATGATAGTACTCTCACGGTTATGTGTAAGTATCGAATGTTAGTGTGTTATGTATACAGTTCACTGGGAAGGAATAAGAATTAATTACATTTATTTTAAACATTTTAATATTTTTTGGCTAGAAAACGGTTACTTATTTGTGTAGATAGATAGGTACTAAGTATTTATTATTTTTCAATTCAATTTTTTGGCAAGTACCGTGTAGTTACTAAATTCATAAAATTCTTTACAAAACGATTGTTTGACGTTTGTAGGTACCTACTGAATAATATTCCTAGTCACCGCGGTAAAGAGTACGACGTATTTGTTTGGTTATCAAAAATGCTATATTTTATGTAAACTATCATCGCTGATTTTAATTTATTTGTATTTAAAAAAAACTATATAAGATTTCACACTAATATTCACACTAAATTCTTTATTTTAATATTTTCATTTTGGTGTCACCCACGTGATCACTTTGGTACCACTTACGCAATCAAATAGCTTCGCGATTTTTTTTAATATATGACTCGATTGGAACGAAAATTTAAACGCTGACAATATAATATGCATTAATGTAAAAAATACGTCTTGTTTACTATTGCATAAAGATATTATAAACTATCGGATTTGTGTTTCCATAAAGAATGTGTGTAGAATGCTCCTCGTCCAGCAACTTATGTTTCAAACCCCTCTTCTTTATATACACTTTATTTTATGTCTATTAATTTACTGGTGTATTTATTTATTAAATTAGTTGTAATTGCGTTAGGTAAGGTCCGTCATTACGTGACTACCATCCATTGTCTTCTCAAGTAAGGAGTTTGCCATCAATCTTCACAGGCAGTCCTCTAGTCGTGAATGCCTAGTTTTCTTGCATCTCTCGCAACATCTTCTTCACATTGGGTCAGGTTAGGTTATAAAATATCTCAATAAAACCCCAATACCAAAGTTTCTGAATCCAAAAGCACAATCAAATCTGTACGAAATTTGAATGAGAGTTTTTCGTCCAGGATTCGTACCAGATCTCTGATCTCGCGTTTTTGAATCAGAGAAGAGTCATCAATTTTGTGACCGAACAGAATTAAGATAATTTCCTTGTTAATTGTATGTATAATATTATATAAATATTTAAAAATATGTTTTCAATTTGTGGGGTAAGTGCACGTCGCAGTGAAGTTTGCGATTAAACTGAACATGCTATTCGAGCACCCTTTTCTCAAGTTAGTTGAGCTCGATTGCTTCGAGGCAGGTCGTGTTAAGAGTGAACATTTATTTATTTTCCCACAATGCAATGAAGATCCACCAACAGAAGGCGGATTAAATGTGTTATCTTAAGTCCTGGTCGCACAAGAACTGCATACGCTCTAATAAGAAATAATTTACACGAGATATTTGAGAATATTAGTCGTAATCTCAGCAACCTCCACGTTGTTTTTTTTTTCGACAACAATTTTTCGAGTTTTTTTTTATAAATTAGAATGTAAAAAGTTCGCGCACGTGGCTCTGATTCGATTTCGATAATTCTCTCAAGTGAAGAATCGTCGTTTAGTTTCAAAGCCTGGTCTACTAGGATGTATTAAACTATTGGTAATGATGGCTGTATTAATTAACAGTACGTCCAACATAATTTTCACATAAATCGCGGTTTAATGCATTCTCCGTGCTTGCGCCGGTCCGTGTAGCCAAGCAACGTGCTTCGAATGCCTCGTCACAGTGCGTTAATGTTTCACCTGAATAATACATATTGTTATGGAATCCAAAGAAAAGCGAAGAGATTTTTTTCTCCTGGACATATTTCTAGAATTGTGAATCTGATGATAAAAAATTATTAAGGAAAACACATTCTTATTGTGAAGTTGTAATTATTCAGAATATAGGTCTGTGATATTTTAAATACTAACTAAATGTATTAATTAGAAAGATATACATATAAAATCAATTTTATCGAAAAATATTGTTGTTTACTGGGATTCGAACCTGGATCTCTTTTCCAATCCGCAATGTAGCATAGTTGATAATCCCGGTAGCGCAATAATAATATTTTTCGATAAAATTAATTTTATATTTATATCTTTATAATAAATGCATTTAATTAGTATTAAAATTTTATTTCATTGATTTTCATTTTCTACTCTATTTATTTATTTAAACTTACTTAATTTGAATATTGTGAATTTAACTTGGAAACCTGTGACCAAGAAAAATAGTTTTTTTTTAATTTTACTTACTTATTTATACTGTCTAAGATAAATTGTATTGTAATTAATATATCTTGTTTATTACCATGTATTTATATATTAGTTTTGTATTAAACTTATTGCAAATGATAGAAAAGAAAAACACTACGCACCTACGATACGGACTCTGACCTAGTGAGGTAGACAAGGATCAGATGTAATTCACATGTAATAATGAAAAGTAACAAATAAATAACAAGGCAGATTCGAGAAACGTGACTAGATGAACTGATCACTCCGGGAAGCCGTCAGGAACGCTGCAGAATGGAGCAGATATTGATGGATAGTTTAGGCTGTGGTGTCGTCATTTCAAAGAGTATAACGAAGGTGAAAAATAAGAAAGTGTTTCTAGTCAAGAAGAGGAGAAAGTAAAAGGAAAGCACCCAGTTATACAATTAGCAACTACTCAAACCAGTGTTAGGAATAAGCCATGTATGAATGATGAAATACTCCCTCGGCACGTGTGCTGGTGCAGTCCCGCGATAGATCACTCCAGCGGGACCAGGTCCGCTCGGTGGCCGACATGGCGATATCTGCCAGCACAGCCACACCGCAGACCGGAACCGTCACCGTCGGACCAGGGTGACAGCTGCAATTATAGCCGATGTACACTCACTCACTCGGGACTCGTGTGCATCGACAATAGTGTACACGTTGTTTGAAATCTCTGAACTGCAAAGCGCCACCAAATACACGTGCGTATTTAAATTGTATAAAATTTCCCTCTTTCTGATTTTGGATGATACCATCATATCATCAGCGACTCTAGGCCTAATTATAGGTCCCGCAAGACGATATTCCTTTCCAGTACCTAAGTTCGAGATTAATGAGTTTGTACATGTCTTCTCTTCGCGGGAAAATGATTAATAACACACAATATTGGGATACTTTTTTTTAATAAAATAGAAATGCGTACACGGAATACACGTCACATCAATATTCTTACTATTTTCATACTAATCTAAACGCTTTGTACTATGAAAATAGGACTAACTTTTTGGTCTCCTGGTACGAGGAGTGAACTCCCAACCACTTAACCAGTAGACCGACAAGCTACTCTAGAGTTGATAACGCCGGAACAATTTTTGAAAAGTACACTCAGCTGTTGGTCTACACTGACGACATCGATAACATCGTAATGGTCCGTTTCCAAGATGATCTCTCAATGAGAGCGATCTCTAAAAGTCGCCAAAGGTACGTACATACTGGATGCGTCATTCTACAACATGGGTGACGAATATTAATTAGTCGCTTAGCATTGAACTCAGTACCGTTCGTTGCTAATGTATTCTCGAGTCGAATCTCCGAGAGAAATCTGATCTGTGAACATGGGCCTTAAAATCTCAAGAAGCTCTTCGTGATGCATTGTCAGCAATTGAAATAGCGACAAAAAAATAGCGTCGTGTTGTGAATCAAGAGACGGCTAAATACACGCATGCCGGTGGGTTGCTGCCAGCACGTTAATCAAATCTTTTTACTTACTGCCGTAAGTTCTTATCCTTTGAGTAGTTTAATTAAAGTACATTATCTAGGATCCCAATCAGCAGACGTAAACAAAACTGATAAAGAGATAAAAACTCGTACTCGAACCTAATCGTCGCAACATTGGCCTACAAAAACAACTGAACTCAAGCATGATGTCCAGAAAAACAAAGGTAATGCTGTGTAAAACTCTGATAATATCTATGCCTACCTACGCGCCAGTAACCTGAATTCTAAAGAACACTAGATGTATTTGAAAGAAGAATTCTTCAAGAGAATTTTCAAAGCTGCCAAAGAAAGTGAATTGTGGTTTAAGCCATAACCAAAAACTTTATCTGTATGATGAGCCGAAAGTATTGATTTTCGATGCTTTCCGTATAAGATATTGTTTCTCAATGAACATCGCTACTTGTTCAATCAAAATTAGTTTATTATCATTAAGTAGATAAATCCGCAGTGCCTACTCACCCACGGCGCCTGCTAGGGAGCTTAATTAGAAGCAGAGCCATTGGAATAATTCACGCGCATATTCGCATTTTCCATTTGTGTTTGATCAGTGCTCGCGGTGACGTGTTTGCGGAGACGGAAGTCAACAATTGGAGCGACAGAAGTAATTGCTCGCCAATTCGGGTACTTTAGGATATTCTGAGTAATTCTAACGATCGAATATTATGGCTTTATCAGTATCGTTGCGTATTTAACGAAGTATGTTTTCCCCTAGTAAAATTTGTTGCAAAAACTATGCGTTAGAAAATTTTACTTTGTGTTTTATTTTCGCTTTTGTTTCAAAAAGATTTGGAAGACGCTAGGTATCAATCACGGCACTTATCGCGTGCTAACGAGCTCTCTATCATCATAGCCACGCCTCCCACCTGACAGCTTCCGTGTGAAATTGTTGTTTAAGAATATAATGCTGACGATGACACCTTAAACGAATTAATTATAAATAAAAAAACACGATAATAAAATTTGATTCTCTTTTAACATATATACATTAAGCTATGTGTACGCAATATCTACCAGGTCAGAGTCATGTATAAGAATTTTAAAAAATCGTAGTCGTAATTGTTTAGATTAATTGAAATATCGCAAGTAGACTGTGATATATAATAATGTTGTTACAGGTATTTAGTATATTTGTAGTCACCACATGAAAGGATTATGTATATAGAAAAAAACATAATTTTTTTAATGTATAATTCGGTTTCTTGCTGTCGGTCTTTATAAATTATCGATTGATATTAGCGAGAGAAATGTATCGATACCAAAATTTTGTAGGATTAGCCCCAATGCATCGCGTCGGTTGCATTGCTGTAGTTACGCCCCTGACAATATCATCATTGTATGCACCTTTGTACTTCTTCAGGTGTGTATATAACATTGCGAAACATAAATCAATTGAATCATTATTAATAACGCTACTTATGTAATCAATTTAAATAATTCCCTGATTTACGGCCCGGACAGTGAACAAAGCGATGCAACTTTTTGCCGGGCCGCGCGCGGTGGCCATTTATCCAAATCAAAAATTGGAATCAATTCTAAAATGCTAATCGGCCGACACCCAAAGTATATATTATCGCGGATTAATGCTAATTCTGACGATAATTACAGCGAGATTATTCTAAAACGTTTTATGTATAATATTAAAGTGTACTTTGATTTGTCGACCGCATTTACTGATTTGCAAATTCATTCATTTCGCGTCCTGTTTACAAAGGACGTAGATTAATTAGGTATTTTCAATTAGCGGAACTACCAACGCAGCTCGGGAGATGTATACGTACTACAGGTAGGGAGACCAGATGCAAAATGAAAAAGGAGGACAGTCTACTATGAAATCAATTGAAGCGGAGAACAAACAAGGACAGCCTTACATTAGATTAAAAATAACTTTGAACTGCTGCCTTATACAAAGTAATAGCACGGGATTTGTTAATCTGACTGACGCGGACAAAGGATTGAAGAGCAGTAATATTAATGATAATATTCGAATTCAAGCAGTGGATATAAAGTATCATACATTTCATACCAACCACAACAGATCGGCCTCGTATGTAGGTATATTGTCTATATATTTATACTTAGGTGGATACAGATAGACTTAAGGGATGCTGGAGGGTCTAAATATTAAATCTTAATTGTTAATAATCACATTGAATTTCTAGTCCTTTTCTCGTTTTGTAATTGTAAATTAGCTTTGATGAGTGGGACCGACAAAGAAGCCCTAGCTTCTAAACCGGTCCCGAGAAAGGGTGTGTTCCCCCCCCCCCACCCTTTTCAGCTGTCCTTTATTAAAAAAGGTGGGTACAGAATAGTTCCAAAATTTTCCAACTTTTAAATTATTAAATTATAAAGTAATCGTGTAAAATACATTGTATAAATTATAAAGTACATACATCAATGACAACAATATAAATCAATACATTAAATTGTATACTTATATGAAACTTTGACATTGCAGTCTATTAGGTTGGCGAGAGGTACCGGGATCGATACTCGTCGCCTCCTAAATATTTTTGAATTCAAAAATGTTTTGAAGGCTTCTGGTAGCGATAAAAGTGAAAATAAAAAAAACTGGAAAGTGAGAGTTGAGAGCGTATAAAAATGTTACGTAATTTTGTAACACGCTATTCTTAACGCTGTTTTTGTGACAACATTTACCGGGGTACGCGCTGAATACATATTCTATGTAAAAAACAAATTTATCAAAATCTCATACATTATGATAAATTATAAATTAATATATTTTTTAACATAGGGAATTAATTGGCTTAGAAGTCTTTGCAGTTGAATTTTTTTTAATGTATGAATGTTTAAATTACAATAAATTATAAATTTGTTGATTTTGTCCATATTGCAAAGTGTCAATTAGTTCATTTCTTTTATGTTCAGTCTAATAAAGTTAAGTAAATTGTTTAGATTGAAAAATGTGTATGCTAAATAATATCGACAAAATTAATGTAACAATCCGAAATATACTTCATTTAAAGCTTGATACTTATGTACACAAAATAAATAATTATATATTTGCTTTATTTGTTTTCCATGTCTATCTCAGCACATGAAAACAAAGGTCATTCAAACGGTGAGTTATTTTTCAATAATCCAATATATACACTCAACACCGTCAGACAACGATGTATTTACATACTATATACACCGATAAATATCTGTCCATGTATATTTACATTTACCTTTGCACAAACTGACAGAAATTACTTCAGAAATGCAAGTTCAAGTTTTTATATTGTTACTGATATGACAGTGTGGTCTCTAAGTGCACGCAAGTACAATAATGTTGTGTATAGGTATGTTTCTGTGCTTATCAATCAATGTAATTGTGGACGCACTAATATTATGTAGATTAGTCAACTTAACAAGTTTATGTAGCATTGGTTACATATTGCGAATTGGTATATTATACCGTAATCATTATACAATTTTACTTAAAGTTACCTCAATCTGAGAATCTTATTTTAGATTAAACCCAGTAACAATAAAAAATATATTTTTAGGTTGCTGGTGTACTTCAATCATTTTAATATTAATTGTTAGTTGACTCTGCAATAATGTGGACAAAATTGTGGCTAATATTTTTCAAAAGCTTTATTATCACAGCAGTGTTTGCGTGCACGCAAAAACCAATTAATTTCAAATTAAATCTAATAGCACAATTCAAATACATTACAAATGGTTTAGAAAGAGTATTTAAAATATTTTTCATTATTTTTATTTCTTTACTTTGTTTTATTAACCACTGAGTTTAAACACATCTACCGGTTTCGAAAAATACCATTTTCTTCTTTAGGATGTCAGTACTAATTAAAATATCTTGTTTCTTTACCAGAATCTATAATTATTTAAAAAATAAATTTAGTACCTAACTCAAATTGTTACTTAATACAAATTTACTTGAATAATTTTTAGGAAAAAATTTTAGAATGGGACTCGTAGTTAAATTTAATTGGTTGTTTATAATTCTTTGATTAGTTTTACATCCTTTATTTATCTCCAACGATTCCAAATTATTTAATTTATGACCAACACTGTTTACATGCAAAATTGATAATCCCAATTTTTTATCAAAACCATGACCATTTTCTATCATTATCGATTAGAAAATTCTGAAAACACACTATTGTCCAAACATCTCAAAAACTCCTTTACTCTTTTATTAAAATTTCTACCCGTTTTACCAATATAAAATGCAGCACAATCCTTGCAACTAAGTTTATAGACAATTTTATTTTTATGTATTTAAACTCAACAAGTGGTTAATAAAACAAAGTAAACAAATAAAAATAATGAATTTTAACCACAAAGTTAATTTGGCTAAATTCAAAAGTAAAATATTTTTCATTTACCTTTACATTAAAAAAAATCTTAAAATAATGTGGTCTGTTTAATGACGAAAATAATTTTTTGTTTATTTTTTATCAAGACATTGAATTTTAAACCTAAAACATTATATATTTTAGGCTGATGGAACTTTTGACACCCAGTCATCTCTTTCCTTTTGGGCCAGTCGATTTGAGAATGGTCAGGCTTTCCGCTGCGAGGCAGAGAACCTGGTCAGCAGGCAGGAGTCCGAGAGACCGCTGCATGCCACCAAGCTGCTTGAAATACTATGTGAGTGCACATCTTACATATGTGTAACCCTCTGTTTTGTTTAGGAGATTTATTTTCACTGTTGTCTATTACTTTCATAGTAATCAGTAATTATATTATAATTTATTTTCACCCTGGAGGCACGTCATCAACATCCAGACTTATTTGCAATATTTGCGACAATATCCCAACCTTTGAGAAACGACTGTGAATGAATAAATTAAATTAGTTGACAAGTCCATATCATCTTTGACAAAATGCTATATCCGTAAGTAATCATATAGGTACTATATAGTATATATACAGAGGTAACAACATTCTACCTATGGACATTTATATATATATATATATCTAAGAATATGGAAATTGCAAGGGTTTGATCATACGGCACGTTCTAAGATGACTATCATCCCGAGCGCCAAGCAGGTATGAAAACACATTTTATAAACTAATATTATATACTTTCTAATTTCCAGATCCACCTTTGGTGTCTGTCCGACCAGATAATATTACAGTGAATGAAACCGCTGACGTATTGCTATTCTGCGAATACGAGGCTAATCCTGCTTCGCTTACGAGCGTCACATGGTAAGGCGGTCATCTTTTATATATTTATCTCTACTGTCTTATTGTCATATTGTTAGTTTTACCTGTAGGTATCACTTATATGCATTGTATAGCCGTTTATATAAACTGCTTTAAGAATTATGTGTTGTTAAATACTTCATTATCATCATTACATTAAATTTAAATTAAAAAGCTTTTTCAATATTCTAATGCAGTTTTAGGAATATTTCAATGGTGTATTTACACAGGAACATTTTTATGTTTTGATGCCTTCAAGTGTATTGCATTTTTATAAATAAGCAATAACATTATTCTAATGATTATTTATATCAAATAACAATTAATGTCTCATTACAAAGTTATTGCTTAAAATATTAAATATAGTATTGATGTATAATTGTTATAATAAAATGTTACATTTAGTACAGATATTATAATATGTGTTGCGTACTACAAGAATAGATGCCGAAAGAATTCAGATACGGAAGGAATTTGGCACTCACCACAATCCAGATTCTGCTGACACCTCCAAAGATGTGGACTGTATACTGTTTTACTCACTATTTCGTCAAAGTTCCAAAACAAAGTATAGACGCGAAGTATCGGTTCAAGATCGCCAATCGACTGGTCGATGGCATAGGTAGAAACGAAGGGAGGGGAAGACACAGTGCATTATTTTCGTTCAACAATTAATATTTAAACACCAAATAAATATATGTCCCGAACAATATGGTTCATTCCAATACGACTAGTAGATAATGTAACCAAGCTACATCTGATATTACCAGAATACTAATGAGATAGTTATTTTCCAGGATACAGAATGGCCGAGACTTGAACCTGGCCACCGAGCCCTGGAAGTATGAGGGAGGAACAACGGAACAGCAAGCTCTGCTCATTAGAAACAGCTCCTCCAAGGACCGAGGCTCCTTCTCTTGCAAGCTCTCCAATTCTGTGGGGACTAGCATAAGTCCTACCAGCATTCACGTTGATATACATTGTAAGACTTTTAATCTAATATCTTAACTACTCGTGTGATAATGTGACAACAATATGTGAGCCAATCATGGGCATTCTAAATGGAATTTCTTTTGTGTTTTCTCATTTTTATGAAATTGATTCATTGAAAAAAGCTGATATAAACTCTTGGCAAGAGCATTAATAAAACCAGATGTAGATGATATAATATACTTTTTATGTAATACAACTTTACCTGATAAAATTAAAGCCAACGCAAAAATATTTTGTACCTTGTGCAAACTTTTGATCTTAGTTCACGTCATTATTTTTATCTGATAAAACTTGAAGAAATAAAAAGTATCAATGAAAAGATTCTGTGATCATATTCAATTCAGCTCATATTCATATTATCTTGCTGCAATATATAATAGAACTTGTCATGCGATGGCTTGCAATTCACGATGCATGAAATTTTTCACACCCTGTTCTGATTTTATACGCTGCAAACTATGAACAACAATTTCCCTGAATCTCATACCTCTCCACAGATAAACCGGAGGTCCGCGTGTGGATGGAGCCCTCTGGCCCAGTGGTAGAGGGAGAGAAGCAGAATGTCACCTTGCATTGTGACGTAACTCAAGGAAACCCCCCCACCCTGACCAGGGCCAAGTGGCTGCTGGATGGAGAGTTACTGAAACAACTGCCAGACTGCAATCAGACCAAAGACCGGCCTGACAGCATCATCACTGGTAAACTTTTAAAAATAACTATTTAATATTATTTTCAAACAGACTAAGATCTAAAATGTGATGTTTCAGCAATTTCTTGTCAGCTAACATAACACAAATGGGAAAAAAATGTAGAATTAGTAAAGTGGCAACTATGGCGACCCATACGCATTATCTAGATCTTCCTCGCTCCTTTATTTTCTCAGTATTACGCCATCCTGCACGAACAAAGCAAGAACGTTTGAGAGAGGCCAAGCTACGTTGCCCGGCGGGCATGACACATGTGCACCACACATATGAACCGCACACGTATACCAGAGGAGGCAGTCTGCATCCAGTACCCGAACCGACCGGACCGCGGACGCTCATCCCGCTCTTCCCGACTCTGTCCTTTAATTAATCTTGCATTGTTTTTCAGTCTGTCATCTATACATTCTGCGTCATTTCTCGCTCTCGGTGGCTTCTCCCTGATGAGAATAAACAAATCTATATAACAATGGTTTTTACTTGAACGCCAACCAACCTCCCCACACTAATGTTTCTGCCAAAACACTTACAATGATCAGGGTGCTTTGTATATAATTTAACTAAATACAGTGGTACCTCAGTATACATCTGCTTTGGGATAAGTCCAACTTGATATATGTCCTATTTGGACGTGAAAATTTTTGTTCGGAATATGACTCGCGTGCATCAAATGGTACGCGCTTTACATCGGCGTTGACTAAAATTAGATACATTCTCTTCAGGCTCAGAGGAGGAGAAAATAAAGGAAGCTCCTGCTTCATTAATCAAGGAAATCTTTGCCAAGTGGATGAATATCAAAAATTTTGCAGAGAAGTACCACCCCAACAAAGTCCAAACAAGCCGTAATAGCATTGTCTGGAATAACCAGATAATGTCACATTTCCCAAACATCCTGAGAAGAAGGCAGAAGCAAAGTTCTTTAGACAGATTTTTAGTACATATATGTCTATCCTGATCATTCTCATTCAGGTCCAAGTAGGGAAAAGAAACAGGAAAGAGAAAATAAAAGTTTGTTAAATTTTCATTTATTTCATCTATTTGTTTTTGTATTTATGTATTTTAGTATTAACCAGTGTTTAAATTATTTTATACAACCCCATCAATGTATAATATGCCAATAACAATACGATTTTTTTTCATGGGAACGATTAATCATTTTCCCTTTATTTCTGATGAAAAAATTTTGTTTGGTATAAGTCCAAAGATCTGGAACGGATTAAGAATGTATACCGGGGTACCACTGTAGGTATATTGTATAACTTATCAATTATATTATAACTCTAAACATTTCAGATGTGGAGGACATGTGCGAGGACATAGATCCTTCCAGACTACTGCTTCAGCAGGCTGGAAGAGGTTTTCACGGCAATTATACCTGCCAGGGAGGCAATTCCGCTGGCTGGGGACCGCTCTCAGAGCCAACAGAGCTACTCGTCTACTGTTAGTGCTATTAATTTTAAAAATTGACTTAGACCTATTGAAACAAGTCACATTCAATAATTGAACCCGATACTTTGTATTAGTCGATAGATAATATGAACAACATTTCGAAAAAATTATCATAAAATTTGATTTTGACACCACAAATGTAAATTGCTGTTCTCTTTTCATTAGATTCAATTCGATTCAAAACATTTTAGTCACCACCAGGGCTGTGCAAAGAAATAGCTGAATCAGGGGCAAAGCCAGAATAGGCAATACGGTATTAATGGATGGAGAGGAGCATATAAAACTTCAATATCACAATTAGAAATTACTTAAAAAATTATGATAAAAATATATTTTTTTTAAAATGACCAACTCTGTTCAGAATTCAAAGTACCAAAAATAATAGACATACAAAAAAAAAGTAATATTCAAATTTTTTTAAATTAAACATTAAAAGCAACTTCTTATCTACAAGATTTAAAACTTAAATATACCACAAACCAAAATCACTATATTTATCAAGGCCTTAAATTCTTTAATAATCTCCCCCTCTCGCAATTAGAAAAAATTCCAGACTATTATAAACTTGTATCTGAAATCAAAAAATATGTACACAGACTATCAGATACATAAATTATATACTCTCTTATACACGAGTCTCGGCTCTCATAGAGAAGGAAAAAATGTAAAAAGAAATATAATTACTGATTTTGTTTAAAAATGTATTTTTAATATGATACATCATTGTAACTTTCATAGAATAATTTTCTTATGTTTATGATTACAGATGAGCCCGGTCCCGCATCGCTTACCTATTCTCCTACCAGGATTGTAAAAGGGCAAACTCTCATTCTATCCTGCTCAGTAGAGGACTATGGAAGACCAGTCGCGACAAGGTAATCCTTTCCAGCAATAAACACACATTATAGTAAACACATTTGATGAGCATTTTTAAAAGTTTTAGGTTTAGTAACCATTTTTTTAATGTAACTCTTTTATTTTAACCTATGTTGTATCATTAAACTATTAATGCTCTCAACAATATAAAATAAAATTAATATAACATAATTTGAAATTGACATGAATTCTCTCTATAAATTGCTATTTTCATATTTATTTATCACTCCGAGCATCTTTTAGATTTTCTTAATTCTTAGGACTTTCCTACTTTCATAATGAAAGTGTGCTTCTATAATCAGACACAATTTTAACCAAATCTATGATGCGCCCCGAAACTCTGGAACCAAAAATTTAACCAACATCACACGCGTGTAACAAAATACCTCGGAAAACTGTCCTCAGAATGTTCTGTTCCTTTTCAGATACCGCTGGTTCCGTGGCTCCCGAGTAGTGGCAGATGTGGTAACGGCGCAGTGGACTATAGAACCAGTATCTCTGGAGACAGCAGCCAACTTTTCATGCATGGCAGTCAACGAAGCGGGAGTTGGGGACGCTGCTACTGTACTCATTCAAGTATTAGGTAATATTTCAGTTTTTATTATAATGATTATTGTATGTACTTGTATTGCTCATTCAGTTTCAAAATATGGAGATGCTTCATTCTGACTAAATTACCAGAAACCATTCTGATTTCTGAGAATGTTGAGTATTTGAAAACTATGACCAATTTGCAATGAAATGAAAAAGAATTTGATCATATCTGTTTATAATTTTCATTCGCATGCAGATATGATCAAATTCTCACATTGTCACTGTTACAAGATAAAGTGACATTCAAAGATCAATTTCATGTAAAATCAATTAGAATAGAATTTAGAATTAAATATTTCAAACATGACACACTGAATCGTGAGCCATCTGACAGAACATAAATAAATCTGAATGTAAATATACTTTTTCCATGCAATAAAATTTAAATTTAAAATAGTTAGTGATTTAGTTCTAATGCCCAATGCATATGAGTCATTTTCCATTCCAATGCTAACATTAACAGATAGATCTTCTAACAATGGTGCATCTTCACAATTGGCAGCTGAAGATCTCTCTCAATGGAAAATGATTCTTATATTCTTGGCAATACATATAACTTTATTTCTGTGTTTTGCTTGAATCATTCTGGTATTGAAGTTTATACGGTTTCTTGTTATTGTTTAATTTCTCTTATTAGAATGAATGGTGCATAGGTTCCAATATCATATTTGTTTTATTACATCATTTTATTCTTCATTATGATTAAAATATATTATTTCTTTTTTTCAGCTCCACCAGCATTCATCAATAACTTCCCACCGTACACTGGAGCTTTATACAATTCAGATGTAAGTGAACTAACATTAATTAATCAATAAACTAATAATCAAGTGTACAATTATGCAGTAACTTACCACTTCAGAGTTTTTAACGTTTCATTTCATTTGTTTATATTCAGTCACCACCACAAGACAGTATTCTAATTTTAAGCTAACATCTGATAATAATATTACAGAGCATCAATCTGTCATGCCGCGTGGAGTGCTGGCCACCCTGTTCCGTTCAGTGGCTGAAGGACGGGCGGCCCCTGCCCTCGGGCGGGCCTTACCGCCGATTGGATTCCCCGGTGCCCCCAGACACAAGAACCAACGACTTCCAATCTCTCCACTCCCAGTTGGTCAGTATCACTATCAGACTTGAAGTTATTTCTAAAGTATTTCAAAATCACATTTCTAAACCGTAGCCCATAATATTATTAAATCTAAGAATATTAATGTGACACATATTCCGTGTATGCATCTCTATTTTTAATTAAAATGTTTAAACGTTCTAATTAACAATTTAAACAATAGTGCTTGACATTCTCTGGCTTTCTAGGGACGATAAATTATATTATTATATAATATATAATTGTATAACTATCTTTTATAGGTGTGGGAATTGGATAAGTGGCCAGGAGGAGTACTAGACCGAGTGAAAGATAATGCCAATTATACCTGTCGCTCATCAGACAACTCGGCCGGTTCAGGAGTCACCAGTTCTACTGTATTTGGAGTCGAGTGTAAGTTTGACCAAACAAAGTATTTGTTCATGTTCTTTCTTCTTCATTTACAATAAATATGCTGGATAAATGAACAAGAATAATTTTATCAGAAAATAATTCTTCCAGTGATGTGGAAATATCAAAGACGATTATATTTAAATCAACTGTAAATGTATAACAATCTGTTTCATTCTTTCCTCACTATTTTGTTAATCGTTACTAACCATAGAGAATCAATACACATACATACGTAATATATATTAAACAATTGAGAAGAGATTATCGCAAACTAAAACTGACCCGTATTCATAAACAGTCTGAAGAAGTAGGTAATGAGAAAAAATAACACTTTTCAATGAGATGTGAATGTAGAATACAAAACAATTTAAAAAAATAAAAACCTTTATTTTTCAGATCCTCCAGAAAATATCACCGTGTCTAACAAAGTGGTATCTGTCATAGAAAATAATATTCCCGAGAAGGTGCTCTGCTATGCCAAGTAAGAAATTTATGTTTTTATGACATTCGTAGACATTAAGGCTATAACTGTCAATAATTATTCCTACATTTGAAAAATGACAGTTATAGCCATTGGGCAAATATCAAACGTGATGAAAAAACGGCTATCGTGAAATGCAATGAAATGTATAGCAAGTTTAGAGTATGTGTTCCTACAAAACTATGACTTCATCTATACTCTCCTATAAGTATAATAATAAGTACTATAAGTATAATGATCTCAATCATTTATTAGTCGAGTGTACATTTCCAAACTTGTAAAAATTTTATATAGAACTATGTGTAGTTAATATAGTACTGTAATGGAAAGGAAAAAAGTGTTAATAATATGGTATATAATATAAAATGGTAAAATATCATTTTTCTATATACATAATATAAAATTGCTCATCAATAAATCAAATGGCTGCAAAATCAGTAAATTTTCTAAAAAAATAATTGTCATTATTTTTTAAATTTCTGATAAATGTAATCATCTATAGATAAAAAAAGATCCTGTATATACATATCACAATCTAACTTAAATTCCTTGTTACAAAATATTTTGAAAGTATGAAGAAAATAAATATGGCAAAATTGTTGAGATAATTTTAATATGTGTTGCTATTGTATCTAATTTCAAAGAGGATTTAAATGATTCCAGGGGTAAACCGGAGCCTTCGTATACATGGAGAAAGGCCAGCAAGGATACGGTTGAGCCCTTTGGACTTGTACTGGGCAAAGGAGCCGCACTAGTGTTAGACAGACCGGTTCAGAGGGCCGACAGTGGAGATCTGCAATGCCAGGCCAATAACAGGCACGGATCCACCTATACAACTACATATCTCAATGTCATGTGTAAGTACTACATCCACGCCCCGATTTGCTATAGAACTATATACGAGTGTAGCCCAGGACCCCTAAATTGGTAGAGGCCCATGTCAATAGAGTTAAAAATTCATTTGTTAAAACATTAATTTGATGAAATAATAATTTAAGTAAACAAAACACCAATAAGATAATTTATTTTTTGGGCCCCCAAATATATTAGTCCAAGGCCCCTTCAAGTTCGGCCCTGGCTACATCATGGAGACAATCCCAATATTCATTATTATTAATATGTATTATATTGTGAGGAGTTTGAGAATTACTACAACCTTTTCAGGTTAATTCACACTGGTCGATTTTGAAAAAAAATCATATATACAATTATCAATACTGATCTTATTAATCTATTTTTTTGGTTAAATTAACCATTATGATTCATTACTTCCTGAAGGGCATTAAATTAAATTGAAATGGTTACTGAAAGATTTCAATGAAAAGAATTCTGTTTATATGGTTAGATTTTTGATGAAGATGGAACCGAAATATATTTTTATTAACTTAATTTTCTTGAGTTATGCTTGTGAGCTTGTGTTCATCAAAAAAAGTACTATATAAAAAAGTTCCGGAGAGATCTTTAATGCTTGCATTTGATATATTTTGGTTGACATGGTTGACTATTTGAGTGTTAAAATTGTATTTGTTTAGATAAACCTGAATGTGGTATCACCCAAAGAGAAACAGAAGGCTACCAGGAGCTGGTGTGCACTGCTAATGCCAACCCTACAGAGGTTAGTGCACAATCCCAGATTAAATTCAAGAAAATGAAAATTTGCTTTGTCATTCTGATTATAAATTGAGATATAATAAATGTATTTTACCAAGGCCATGCTAAGCTATATGTAAATCAAATCAAATAAATATTGCAAATAATGTGAATTTTAAATACATATTACGGTATTATTAACATTAACTTACCTTCTTATGAATAATATTATAAATATTGTAACATACAAATGCAGGTGATCTTTTCGTGGCGACTGAAAAACGAGAATGATTCGCTAGGCCCTGCAGAGTTAGTTCGGCAACGAGGTCTTCAGTCCATCCTCCGACTGGACCCTAATGTGCTCGGCTTTAGGACCTACCTGTGTCTGGCCACTAACCAAGTGGGCTCAGGCGTTCCCTGCGAAAGAGATGTTGCCGGTAAGAAAAAGTTTCATGATCCATTATTCTGTTTAATTACATGTATCATTGCTGACTCGTGAACTAGCACTAAATCATGTATTTTTATTCTGTGGTCGGTAGGTATACATATATACTATTGAGACTTCATTTAATTTTAGAAATGTATTAACAGCAGATTATTACCTATATATGTATTATTTTATTGATACTACTTTGAATTTTATAAAACATAGCTAATCACTCATTTGGATCCATTCAAAATAATAATTACTCTACTGTAACTGGTTAAACCCAAGTTAACTATTGGAATAAACGTATTTATGTATATAAATAAAAGGATTTAACATACATACTTTTATATATATAAATACTTTTATTTGTTATTGTAGAAGAAAATACTTTAAATAATAATAATAAATACTAATATTTTTCTTCTTGCCAGCCAACTTGGATAAAATAAGTAAGTCAAACAATTGTACAGAAAAGATTTCAAGTAATTTTATTTTATTATATTTAGCCAAAACATAACCTCTATTCCTCCATTTCAATTGTCCCCGTCCCACTGTTGAAAAGCCTAAGAAGAATGTTAAAGATCTAAGGGCACTGCAGATCATCATCTTGGTCTTGTCAGCAAGCATGTTTATAGTTAACTCTACAGAGCACGCAGAATGGTATGATTGCATTGAGTGTACATCAACCCAAAGCAAACTGAAGAGGTCATTTATTGACAATGAATATTTCTACATCCTTCTCTTTTCTTTAAAATCTATGGGAATTCATACAAATTTATGAGATGATTGTGAGTACTCTGAAAGAAAATAAAAAACATTAGCAGAAAATATAAAGTTATAGATATATGTATTAGACTAAACTAAATTATAATTATTAATTGAGTGAATGACTTACAGCTTAGCAAAACATTAACCGCTCTTCTAAATGGTAGCCTCTAGAAAATTTGATGAAAATTCCTGCATCCAAAACTAGCACTATCTACTATTGGAGATTTAAAAATATATATTCAATCGCGTGCTTGTTACAAAATAATGCTACTTCCAAATAATACTACTCTAACAGTTGTAATATAATAATTATTACAGCTGGCAGTGTACCCTGGTGGCGTAGGTGGGAACAGGAACCACTTGTGTTGATCGGAGCCACTATCATCCTCCTACTTCTTCTATTCTTGCTCTGCATACCTCTCTTCTGTTACTGCGCTAAAAGGAAGTCAAACAAGTGTAGGTTTCAACTTATTTTATATACAACTTTGCATACAATCTAACTTCATAGATTAAACTCTCTCTTATCCGATACTCAAATAGCTGGAACTCTCAAGAAACCATCACCTTAATAGTTGTATATTTTTATATAATTAAGTGTAAAGTCTTTTGTTAGTGTTAGTCTAAAAATTTAAGAAGTAAAGATAATTTTTTTCATTACATTTATTATTTATTAGCAGCAGATATATAGATTTTTAACATGTTTTTACATGCTAAGATAATTTTAAAAATTATGTTCAGATATCTGGAAAATGTTATTACCTTTCAATCCTCTGGTCCCAGTTATGCCGGATAAGAGGGTGTTTACTGTATTTAATTTTGAATTAACTTTAGTATGTACACATATACAAGCATATTTTCTGACATCCAATTAACATTTCTTTTTTTTCTAAAATTGCTGCATTGTTTTCTCGGGAGCAGATAATAATCCGGTGGAAATTGAGGAAAGAGAGAAGTAAGTTATAAAATAAATTGTTTAGACCAAATAATTTACTTTATTTATTACAGATTTTTACTTTCTAAAACATTTCCTAATTACAAATTTATAATAGATACAATATTTTCATTCCATGATTAAAAATATGAATATATATAATATCCACAGAAAGAGACACGATGAGAAAATCTCAGTGATTTAGTTGAGATACATCTGATGTACACGTATTGATATTTTGACAAAGAGGTTAGCTTGAGATGATAGAAAGAGACAAAAACTTAAACCGGTGTACACCACATTCAATCTGTCAACGAGATTTGATATATGCACACAAACGTGACGTAAATCATCATAGATCTCTACAACTATTTTTTCTTAAAGTAAGATATAATTAATTAAACATTAACATTACTATAAGGCGTTAAATTACAAAAATTTGTTCAAAGAAGATATTCAAAATGACTCAAATGATAAACAACAATGACATTTGACGTATATAATGAGTGTGAAGTAAGGCGTGAGACGGCGAATCTCTGAGATACGGTGTGTACACGTGGTCTACGAAAGCTAAGAGTTGTCTCCAAAGCATCTCATGGGAGCAAAATCCGTATCTCAAAGATTGTCTCAAGTTGAAAATCTCATTCATGGACACGGGCCATTACAAATTGTGATTTCAACATTAAACTTTTTTAAATAATCAAACGTCAAAGCATTTTATAAGAAAATGGCAGTGATGTCGGTTCACTAAACTAATTTTGGTAACTTCTCATTCACTCCTTCCCAGTATATATCTACTACAGATTTTTTTAGTTATTATTTCCAACCTTGTTAAGTAGCTCTTTTATCCTGTTTTGAAAGCTGTAAGAGGAATTTCAAAGAATGGCACAAGTTATTTGATTAACTTTTTTGAAAGTAATGGTATTGAATATATTTTAAGGATCTTGTGCTGAAATAAACAGCGATTCTCAATGTTATGAAACATATTGTATAAAACAGTTTAGCGAGAGATTTTTAACAGATTTGAACAACCATTTTACCAGAAGTGGTGCGAAGCCACTAGAGGACATTATCAGATTATGTTTGTAAATTAGAGAAGCTACAGCAATATGTAACAATTATACCTGGAATGAGGATATTCTTTGTACTATTTTAAGCTGAAGCATGTAAAGCTACTTATCAACTATACATTTTCAATTTAATAATTTATTCAATCCTTGACTAAATAAACAAAATGTCCTTTATTTATTCCACCTTATTGAGTACAAAATTATTTACATTTAATTTATTAAGTTTCCTTTTTTTTATATTCAAGTGAGGAAATAATAAAAATAAAATTTATTGCTTCTACAAAATGCTTGAAGAAAGATGAATGGGATTGATTGAACTTCTTTTTTAATCAAAATATGTATTAGTACTTTTAAATAGAATTAGAACACAGTTCCGTGCATTCATTTATGTTTTTTTTTATTTTTATCTATAAGATTATTTTCTTTAAGCTATAATTTAACAATTATTTTTATATTAATATACATATTTTATTATATTGAATCACTAGCTCGGGGCATGGAGACAGCTGATTCATGGCAAACACTAACAATGTCGTACACAAAATGTTAGTAAGTCAAGCTACAACTAATGCTAACTAACAAGTGTGATCCTGCCCGTGTAAAAATACACATTGTATCTTCTTTCTTAGAACTCATTTATTTACGTGAACTATTATGGGCTTTTGTGCCTACGAATATTAACTCGATTAAATTATAACCTGGGTAAACATAGCCCTGTCCTGTAATATATAAATAATATAATTATTAGTAGTAACTTTTTAAAGATATGAAGATAGGATGTTTGTTAATATATGTATATTGAAGCACTCTTCGAGATAATATATTAAACAAATATTGACAAATATGTGTTTCCCAATGATGCGTACCCAATGGTGGTGAAATTTGATTTGAATTGAAGTACAGTTCAAGATCTAGCATCAATAAAGCCATAGTTTAAGTGGCTTCCAAAAAAATGAGTTTCCTTATCAGATCTCCCTGATTTTTCTAAACTACTCTGTTACTGATCTAAATGTTCTCCCAAACATAAAAAAATCTCAAATTCTTGAAAACTTGTTCGAATTTATGTTTTGAAAATATTAATACTGCGGTGTTTTTTTAATAATTACATAATATTAATAAAAATTCAAAATAAAAAATTGTTTAGCCACGTATTTACCAAATAAAAAACTTTATGGTTTAGTTGTTTGCACCATTGTAGAAACAAAACCGAACTATTATTTCATGCTAACTAGGAGATGGATTAGGTATCCTAAGAAAAATGGAAAGAACCTGTGGTGTCTCGGTTAAAAGGGGTTTTTTTTTAAATTTTCAAAAATTTTAGTATTTAATAAAAATTAATCAAAACTAACATTCATTATGCATTTTGTTTGGCTGTACAGATTTTTAACTGCACTAACACCGGACGTATTGAGGCTAACTTCACTTAACACAGGTATTGCTAACAACAACCATGCTATCTGTATGTACCTACTTATAATAATATGTTTGTATGTATTGCTCTTTTTATTTTAATTTATAGTTTTCCTTTTTAGTTATATTATCTATCTATATTATAACTGGTTCAATACTAATAAATAAAAATGTGAGTTTCGTTAATCATTATCTGTCAATAAATATTTAGGTGAAATCTATGAATATGAAGAAAATAAAGCTGTTTCTGAGTTTTTCAAGAAAAGTCAAATAATTGTGACTTTTTACAAGAAGAAAATTGTCAAAGGCATCAGTCTCTGAGAACAACTGAAATACAGAAATAACCAACATTAAAATTCCCACCGGTATGTCGGTCATGCATTTAAAAATGTAATCTACATATATGGATATTTTTAAAAAATAATTCTATAATCATTGGGACTGAATATGATAAAATATTGCTATCTAAGTGTTCCATTTTTTAAATTAATTGAATTAACTGAGCTTTGTGTTTCCAACATAGTTAGGTATCTACTTCCCACGAATTTAGTAATAATTTAATTTGATACTGACGATTCTGTATTGAGCCTTGATCTAGTTAATAAATAATTTTGAAATATATCATAATACGTTTTCAAAAACAGTAATTCTTTGAATCCCGGAGTGGAACACATCTAAAAAGTTCCATGGTTGAAAAACTGCAGTTTGCGAGATTACAATCTTTTAAATAATATATATCCATCTTTCAAATGCATCAAAAAACATACTCCATTAGATCTGTAATACCCAAGTTATAAAGGTCGAAATATAGCTTCAGCAAATCCTCAAAATTATTTGTATAAATTTGAAACTGGACAGATCTGTTTTCTTATCAATGTTAGTGGACACATGTGTCATTGTTAAGTTAGATCCTAGTTTAATAGCCCGAATACACCCCCCATTAAGGCAGGTCCAAAATAATGCTTCAAGAAATAGAACCATTGGTTTTGTGTCAACATAAATGACAATGTAATTATATAAAAATCTCAATAGTTTTATTAACCATATGTATCAGATTGAGTGTAATGAAAAAAGTCTTTGTAAATAAATTTTTGGTATTTTATTCGTTTTGTTGAGTTTCTAAATTTTTTATTATTAAATATTTTATTTGTGGAACATACATATCTATTGATTGTTAATCAGTTTTAAAATAAAAGTAATTATTTTCATAAGCTCAGTTTATGTTTTATATAACTTTATTAATATTGGTTTGTTGTAAATATAAAGCAATAAATACAAATTTGTTTCACTTGAAAATGGGTAATAGATGTTTTATTTTTGTTACAGTATAAAATTACCATTTTCAAATCAAAACTAGTGTGTATATTGTATTATTGTTTTGCTACTTGAAATGTAGTCAAACAAATTAAACAAATATTTTCACAAAGATTATGATACTCTCCTCAATACGTGTGCGTGTGGGTGTGTTATTGGAGTATATTATTATTATGTTATTGAACTGTTTTGCATTTACAGGCAACGCGGTATCGGCCAACGGAGGAGCCCGGGGCAGCGAGGGGGACGGAGATACTTACCAGAACCTCTCCTTTCACGGCCTGCAACACGCTACACACATCAAGGTACCAATCTATTCCATAATTTCATGCATGTTACAATCTAACCAGCACCATCATCTTCAATAACAATTAATAAATATAATCCTCTGTATTGAAATACCAAGACTCACTCGTAGGTTATGTCATTGGGACTGTTAGACAAATTGTTGACAAGTGTAGCTCATTGAAGCTACACTTTTAATAATTTCATTCCTAATATTTTTGGTAAAGACATGTCATTAAATTTTTTTTTATGTAAATACTATTTTATAATATCAGAATTATTAATGAAGAGATACTACTTCCTAATCATTTATGTGATTGATAACTGAGATTTAGAGGTTAGAGAAATAGTTTCTAGTATATTGGTGACAGATAATGATCACTGAATTACAAATAAGTTTAGCCATGATACCAATGTCAGTATCTTAGAGCAAATCACATTTTTATCAATTTTCAATCATTATTAGTGATTATGACTTAAAGATAACAGTGGTTGACTTAACGGCAAAAGACACATTAAGTAATACTGACTGTCCAAAATCAAACAATACAGATTGATCAACTATGTAGTAACATACAATTTGAAACGTGTTATTCTACTATACTGAAAATAATACTGATCACATGTTGTCTGAGAGTGTCAATATATCATTTTATGAAAAAGACATTAAATTTGTACATTTGAGGGGTTCAGAAACAGAACATACACTGTCCAATTAATACAATTAGAGGATGAAGCATTAGAAAATAATTATCTGGCAATAGTGGCAGTTTTACAATTGATAACTGCTCTTGACAATATGTTTGTATCTTATAAAAGCATTTTATCAAAAGTATATCAATTTTAAAATATCCACCATGGCTATCAGTTATAAATATGTTGGCAAGTCAAAAATGATCTACATTTTACAATCTATTTACATAAAACTTTATGAAAGCCAAGTTCGTTGTGGATGATTTCATGGGCAGAACCATGACTGATGTTCAAAGAAGATGCTACCTCACCGATGGTAATTCGCCTATTTGCTAGAACCATCTCTCGAGCTTGCTGAATCTTGTCATCCGTGGTGAAGATTGACAGGCGACCTGCCCCCTCTTTGTGCGTCACACTCGTCCGGTCACTTTTAAACTTCTCGATCCATAAAAAAACACTTTTATGTGATAAGGCACTGTCCCTACTGATTTTCAGCCCCTTTCACACCCTCCGACCAGAGAAATCGAATCGCTGCTCGTTGTACCTCCTTAGTGCAAACCACGCATGCGCAGAAGGCAACCTTGACAGTGTGTTATGACGAAAGTGTAGATTATTTTTGACTCGCCCTCGTACATTTATCTATTTTTCATATCATAAGAATCTTATATTCCAAAATAAATGTTAAATAATTTTTGCAAAATCATTATTTATGTAAGTGATTAATTGTTATTTTTAATACTTAATAATTTCATTAGTACCAGTTATTATAAATAAATATTAGTGCACAGGGTTAACAAAAACCCTTAACTTTATTGGAAATTAACATGTTTTGTTGTACCTTTCCTACTAACCTATGACACGACTAACAAGAATAATACCTATTACAGAATACTAATTTGCATCAACAACAGTTCTACCAAAACTCCATCCTACCTAACCAGACCAGTCTCATGAAGATGAAAGGAAAGAAGCAATTCCCGCAGAACCATAGCTTCTGTTACTTCCAACCTACGCCGGTAGAGAATCAATGCGGGAATAATGTGCAGTCCTTGCCAGACCACGCGACCTATGATCCTCAGTTCTACTCCAAAACCTTAGACAGAACCAAGGAAAGAGGCAGACAGAAATCCAGCAGCAGAATGAAGAAATCAGAGAGCTTGAGAGAAAAGCTCTCATGCGTCGGCTCACACAGCACGGATAGCTTCGATAGAAGAAACTGTCGCACAAATCTAAACGAATATCTATCGGAAGCACCCTCATCCTACTTTCATCAGTTGTTGAAGAACCACAACCAGAATCCTCCGCAACGAAGTTACCCTCCGGCCTACAGCTACACCATGAGTTCAGTGGGAAATCACAGACAACCCAAAGATAATAGGAGCATGGGCAAAGACAAGAACCAAAAGAAATTAGTGTACGCCGACTTGGCACTCGCCAATCACAACATGAAGTTTAAAAACACCGTCCACTCCAACAGACAACTGTACGGGAACTTTGCTCTGGTAGACCAAGACTTGCATGAGCGCAACTCCTGCGAGAGTCCCACATGCAACATTCCTCAGGGATCCTCGCAGAATGAAGACAACTCGGTTAAATACAATGAAATTGATGTGTAGACACCGTTTTGTAAGAAAATTAAAAGGGTAAGATATCAATAGATTCATTCAAATCCTGTCTCCAAGTAACTCTCATACATTTTAAATGTCTAATCATATGTTTAGAAATATTTTTTTTTTTATTAATAACCACAATCTTGTCATTACTCTTTGTTAAACAAAAGATAACATCATTTAACTCCAGATTCCAATTAGAAAAATAAAAACTATCAGTTAACCTAAGTTACATAATAAATCTATTGTTTTCACTAATATGGTGACTGAGAGCGTGCTTACCTATAAATTAAACGATCAAGAGTTCAATCCCTACGCTGATTACGGTTGATTCTATTTACATAACAAAGAATGTTAAGATCTAACCACATTACTGTTTGTTTAGGTATAATAAGTACTAAACCATTAAAAAATATATAAATCATTACATAAAATGTTTCTATTTCAGGATGGAATCCCCAAAGGAAGTGATACTTACATATATTAAGGTACCTTTTATATTTTATTGACTAACAATATATATAAGAATCCAGTAAGTCTTGATTATTCGAAATCTAGATTTCAGATTAACTGGGGCGAATATATATATTTTTTTACAACCTTCCAAAATATAATTTTAAAAATATATACATATTTAACGTCCTACCCTACATGCTATAACTATCTGGAGGGATATAAAGGCCTGTAAGACTAAACATGTGGATGAAAATTATATTAGAAATTATATGAAAGTCAAAACCCTTTATTCTTTAAATATATTTATATCTTTTCTTTTCCATTCTTCTTTATATTGTATTAATTTTAACATGCAACTATATATAAAATATCTAATAAGGGTCTACCTACCATATGTATTGAACAATGAACAGCATAAGCATAGATTACGCCAAATAATAATACCGGAATGCTTAGCCGAGAGATAATACGGGAGCACCAGCTCCCAAAACAGTACATATTAGGGAAGTGGTGGGTCTGTACAGTGCCATTTTATATTATGTATTTAAAATGCTGTTGTTTTTTATTTGATTAATATATTTGTAAATGTTGAAAAGTTTTACATGTGTCATGTACAACATATTTCCATCGATTAAGCATTTTTATGTGGTATTCAAATATGCATAATACAAATTACTGAACATTTATTACACTTTTTCATACACCATTTTTTCTAATTATTCACTATATTTCATGAAATTTAAAGAAAATACTAAACTACACTGCTGATCTATTTACTTCAAAATTATGTTAGAAATATAGGGATAGGTATGTAACCACTAAAATAAATGTTCTTCTACATACACTTTTCTGTCATGTGTTTCTAATTTATTTGACTGACTGAATCTACTGCAGGATCCATCCAAAGAGATTAGATACACCAAAAAATAAATGGTGGGTTATCAGACGTCTGTAAAACTATGTGGTAGCCTTGCTTAACTTGCCAGCTTTTCTTGCTTTGTGTATATATTTTATTATTTTAATAATTACAATGCAATATTTTTTCAGAGCCACACACGGCTGCCACCAATCGTCCAGTGGTCGAAGACAGAAAACATTTATGATATAATATAAATACATATTTAATGTTCTACTTACTGATCAACTGAATTCACTGATATGTGCTAGTGTACAAGTGTTTGTCAACCTCAAATATTGTGTAAATTTGTATAAATGAGTGCCAAAACTTGGTAATGACACATCTGTATTTTCATTTAGTAATGCAAGACTCGATTAAACTATTTTAACTGTAAATACTAAATACTACTGTCAGAGCTACAAACACTAAATAAATAATGGGGTGATCATAGACTACATATTTAACTCTTTAGGAATATTACTGATTTATTAGATTTAAACAAAAACTTAATATAATTAAAAAGAAACTTGATAATTATTAACGAGAATCAATCAGAAGTAGTTTAGTTGAGCCTAATTTTCTAAACGATTTGACAATTGACAGTGAGTTTTTAATGTGAAATACATTACACAAATTACACATGAAAATCATTTTTCACTCTTAATTAAACAACAAATTATGCATTTTTTTTAATAAACATCATATTATATGCATTTAGTGTTTTTGTTATCCTTTCAAGATCACAGACTATCTCAAAAATTATAAAAATTTTGCTTGATACTATGTGCTTAAAATACAATTCCTCTAACCAGAAGGTACTTGCATCTTGATCCATGGTTCGATTCCAAAAACATTTTTAATTTCTTGCGATGAAAGTGTTTTTGGTCCGTATATATTTATTATTAAGTTAAAACTATTAAAAAAATCACTGAAAAGTTATACCAAGTGATTTTGTTACTTAAATAAATATCCATTAAAATTATTTTTAAATAATCATTAATTTGTTATATTACATATTGCAATTTTTGAAAATATTAATAATGAATCTCACTTCTCAGTAGAATTTAGTTATTTATTCTGGTTCCTTTATATATGAGACTTAGAAAATAAACCTTATGTGGCCGTTTCTGTTCCTTAATTCACCTAACTCTTGGAATTATTTGAAAACATTTATTTTTGTTAGATAATTAGATATTTTATAATACCTAATTCTAGATAAGTAATTCCACTGTGTCATTTGAATCTCGCAGTACCAACTGATGTCTCATCATGCGTCATGCATTTTACTAGTGTATGTTGACAGCATTTACCTTTTTAAATAGCTTTTATGCATTTCTTTTGCAATTTTCTGAAAAAGATATATGTTTTTTTAATTAAAATTTGTATTTCATACATAAATACCAATTTACAAAAAATATTTAACAGTATTAATCCTTACAACTTATGATTAGAAATCTGATGGCATGTTTTCAACTCAAAAACATGTTTTGTTCAATGTTGAAATAATTTGTGTGCATCCATTGCAAAATCTGACTTCAGAAACTCTTATTTTTGAGATAGTGATCACAGGTGTATTTTTTAAAGATGACAAAATATTTTGACACAATATTATTTTAGCGTTTAAACTAATTTATGTATTATTTTTTAATAATACCTACTAAAGTAATCATTCTAAAATGTATAAATTTAGACTCTGATGTCCGACACGGTTTCCAACACAACAGGGAGATACTACTATAGTCTCTTTACAATGTCTCTGAATTGTTCTCAAAAATCAACACACTTTGACTATTTAATACACCATATCTTCTATTTCATTTACCAAATAATCAGTAATAAGTTTGTGTGACATAAAGTTTTTAAATGCCAACCATTTGTGACTTGGGAGGGGAAGGGAGTAACTACGTAGGAGAGAGGTAGCAAGATAAATAAGCATATTGAATTGAATTAAGAAGTATTTTAAAAGCTTAAAACTTCATGTCATCCAAATGACAGAATCATTTCAAATAAATGACATTGAAAATCATGTTTAATCCCATATCTCTGCATGGAAATATGCAATCATGCATATTGCTTGGCTTGCAAAGTTTGATGTGTTAACTCACTCTTGTCATTTAAAAAGTTAAGTTTGGGCACAGATCTATCAACTTAGCCCAATTGCGAGAAGTAACCGTTGTGGTATTATTAGCAATAATTGGGAAAAGGGTATTTGAAACTTAGCTGAATGTAAATTGAGAATAAAATATTTGATCAGTGCGAAGATTTCCACAAGAAAAAGAGTAAATTGTATGTATTGCATTTATTAACTCCCTTTGTTATAGTATTAGTAGGTGGTCATGTTATATAATTTGCTTTCGTATTAGAGAGAGCGCATAGCACTTTTATTTCTTCATTTTCAGAAATTTAGTACATGATATTGACTGTAATTACCTCATAAGCAAATGTAATTAAAGAGAAACCAACATTTTTAGGATTTGATGCATACCTAGCCACTCTTGGTGTCGTGTCATAAACCGGAATTGCCCCACAACCGGACAAACCCCGGTAATAATTTCTATAATATTGAAAAACGAGGCTTGCTGTGTGTATGGATAATGTTCTTGAAATATATACAGAAGTTTCCAAACAATCATGAAAACTTAATAATCTGTATAAATATACGAATATAGTAGATATCTACTTTAAAATGATTGTATGATTAATAATAAATATTGCTCAAATATTGCTATGTCATTAAGGATTGTGTAATCAAGATTGTGGAGGCCAATGTATATAAGTATGTAGGACTTTACCTAAGGTGGTTACATTCAAAATGTATTTATCAAATCATTAATTAGAATACGGTGTCCTAAGTTTGCTTAATTTTTCTTTAACCAACAACTATCAGAATGAATAGTGAAAACATAGAATGAATGCATGGGCTGTAGTTCCGTGCACTTTGATGCTGAACAACTGATGCAAATGACTTATCGATTGACGTATTGATTGTCTTGTGCACTACAAAGCAATATTTTTTCAGTTTTCAGTAACAAAATTTAGAATAACGGTAGCATTTTGTTTCTTTACTACTGGGATCAATGAAATAAATATTCTTGCCAGGTTATAAAAAAATTAATTTTTGTTAAATTAATTTGGAAGATACAGTTTACAGTAGCTATTATAATGATAAACTATTAGAGAAAATATTTAAAGACAACATTTTATACAATCAGAACTTGGAATGATGTATATTTAACTCATCCCGAAATCCTTTCTTAATTCATAAAAACATGCTTATTGTCATTATATGATTATTGCATATTTCCTTTTCTTAGTCTTTTGAAAATATGGAATTAGACATGTAGTCTATGAACATGAATGAAGAGAATGTAGTGGTTGAATCATTTACATATGTTCGTGGAGCAGCGCCGTCAGTTTATATTAAATACTTATATTGTTTTGCTACTATGTATTTCATTAAAATACCATTTAATTCAGATTTACACCTTCAGTTATCTGGAATATGGTTGAAACAAATTGCTACACCATGTACAGTTTAATTAGGGGCTGGTTATTTTGGCGGTGGTTTAATTGACTGATTAGCTATCGATGTTTCACTAATGTCAATGGTAACTGTATATCTATCTATCTATCCACTTGTTTTTGCAATATTTAATGAAAACCAAAGATTTTCAGTTAATATAATTTCAATCAATTATATATTTATTTTTTAATGATTAAAATTATTGATTGATCCATATGTATATTGTTTATAAATTTGTAAGTATTTATATTCAATATAAATACATATGGCTCAATTATTAAATATATATTTTACAACTGATTAAAATAACCAGTCTTAAGATTGATCTGCTCTCAAATTTTTCAAGTAATGTGTTGATTTCAAAAGAATACAGAAAATATTTTATGTGAACACTGTTGTCTCTTGTCATTTCATATCAAATCTTCCGATAGATACGGAAGTATGTATTGTGCTGTATAAATAAACTGCAGTTTACTCTATGTAAATATTACAAATAATAATAATTCAATGTCTATTTCATAAATGTTATTACATAACACACTTGTGAATATTGTATGTAAAATATGGAGGTGATGTGGTGACACTTGTAAAATAAATAGATGATAAACTGCACATACTAAACCTAACACTGTAGCGTCTGTTGTTACTCTGAATATTTGTAAATTTTTAATAAAATTGTTATTGACAATCTTTATTTTATTGTGTATGTCCCCTTACCTCACTGGTGCATACAGCACATTATTGCTTACCACACTGGTGCATACAGCATATTATTGCTTCCCACACTGGTGCATACAGCACATTATTGCTTGCCACACTGGTATATAAAGCACATTACACCATACCATTCCTTAAAAAGCATAAAAATTATAAGGCTTTAGATTTTATTTATTTGAATCAATTAAATAATACAATATACATATTGTTACGTTGTGCGCTAGCACCGGTGGATAGAATGCCAGCGCACCACACTACCGGCTAGTCCCAGTCTATGGGAAGGTAATGTATGGTGTCAGTATGCCTGTCTCGGAAGGATGGGAATGGTCTCAGACAATAACAACACTTGATTTCAACACATTATTTACACTTTAATCACAGAAAACATAACAACCCGACATTGTAAGCACGATAACTATCTTTGACATCTTCTTTATCCATGTTAAACTCTCCTCCTAGTGAGGACACCAATGTTTCCGATTTAACACACCTCAATATCTGCCCAGTTTGCCAGGGGGGTTGCCGCAGCCTTGGTCCAGACACCATGCCCCGTACCAGAAGTGATCTCTTCCTCCAGAAGGTTACCCAGATGCCATCTGGTCAATCCATCTGCCATCGCTTACAGGCAGTCTCCCCGCCAGTCTCAGCGAAGAGATTGTTCTCACGCATGGGTAGATCAAGGCTTCAACTCGCTTGGATCCACTGCCTCATTCAATCTTCCGTTTGCAATGTCTTTTCGCCATTCTGCCCGGCGAGACGCCGCTCAGTGCTCCACCTCCACCGCGCACTCACACCGAAGTTCCTCCTTCTCCTTGAGCCTTCTCCCCCATTGGCCGCGTCTACTCGGATGATCAGTAGGTGGCACTCTGTGTCGTCGCGCATCTTTTTGAAATGTCACAATATGTATATTTGAAAAAAATATTTTTAGTCTCTATTCCTCTCACAACATTAACAAATATGCACAATATTTATTCACAGATGTTCATCAAAAATGACGTGAAAAATAAGATATCCAGAGTATGAAGAACTAGCTACAAGTGACTCATTTTTAATCTTTAGAGCTAACAATGTACAATTTAGACACAACCTTATCACATCCACAGTGCTTCTTTTTTCAGACACTCTAGCCTACAATAGTGATAAGGCAACTCCAAGCAGTAAAGATGTCTGGCAGTTTCATCAATGTGTTTAGCTGGAACCAAATTGTCAAATGTGTTCTCATGCAGTCTGCTCACAGGGATACATCTGCTTTCTGATCTTCATGGAAGTACATAATTTATTCATCTGGAAGATGAAAAGTAAAATGATAACACTGCATGGGACCGATCGTGCATCGGGTTCTCCAGCAAACTTAACATCGCCTCAGACGCAGACAAATTTTCCATTCTGGTGAATCTCGTTGAAAATAATATCAGCTTGCACTCCACCAGCATGGAATCTGACTGCAGCTTTGGCTTAACCTTTTTAAATGTACTTGAATATGTTCACTTAAAAATTAAATTTATAACATAAATTCAATTGTCAATTTAAACAACCATATGAAAATTACTTTTAATTTCTTCAATAAATAATATTCTTCAATGAGCTGCAACTGCTATGCGAATATCTTATTACTAGACCAAATAGGCACGTTATTTCCAATAGCATTTCTGAATTCTTTTCTTAAGGTTATTATTTCTGCATTCAATTTAAATCATTATTGGTTTCCTGTTCTAGAGAGAATGAATTGTTTTTAAATCATATTGGACACGCCACTTTTTCAACAACTTAAAACATGTAAAGGCATGTATGTATGACATTGTACAACATTCAGATTTTGCAGAGAAACACAGAATATTAGTGTAGTAATAATGCATTTTCTAAATTAATGATATTAAAATTCAACTAGCAGATAAACAATTGACTATTGTGGCCACTTCTCGGCCAATAGTAGCCATTGGTGACCTTTGCGCTGTCTGGGTCTTGGGGATCTTGCTTGCTGATTTATCTATTATTTTGAAGATTGTAGTGTTGTGCTTAATATGTAGAAAATTGTAAATTAATAAAAATGCAAAAATTTCATTAAATCTAGAATCGAACTTAAGTGCTTAGGTTATTTTATATTTTGATAAATTTTCTATTTACACATCATTTGTACATTATGTGCGATAAACTACACATCTCGATATATTCTTGATCTAGTAGAGGTCAGCAGAGGTACGATGTAATGCAATAAATAATGTTAAGTTTTAAAAAATCTCCGTTTCAAAAAACTGACAGTAATTCTGATTAAAAATAAAATTACCTTCTATCTCTTTGTTTAGTGACATGTTGGATGAGATTCATAGCTCATTAGCATTTTCATAGCGCACAACTGCATACGTATGTTTACAAAAAATCTATCACTGTTCTAACCTTTTAATAATTAGTATATAATTATTCTGTTCTTTGAAGAATTTTAATTATTGTATAATAAATATTTTATTTCTATGAATATTGATATATTGTAGTATTTTAATAAATATAATTTTAAATTATGTTATTTGTATTATATATAATTTTACATTTTTTGATGATTATAAACACAACCAAAAATATTTTATGAGGTTCTCGAAGAAAATTAAAAAAAAATCTCTATCAATAGATTGAATAAAAGGCACTCACAATTGTGATGGTTAAATCATTATTGTGACTGTGATTTTTTTCGATTGTAATGATGATTGGTAACTTATTATTCGTAATTCTTTGAGCAATCACTGGTACATTATAAACTTAGCCTCCAACAGTTATATCTCAATTAGTGGCATAACTACAAAAATTGGACCCCATTGCATAACGGAAAAAAGGACCCCCTGAATAAGTATTGTATATAAGATTTACAAATACATATTAATACGTCGTGGTTTATCCAATCAATATGTAGTAAGAACAAAATTAGTCTCTTGTCTCATATAATATTCACACTTTCATGAAAAAAACATGTGTGTCCTTAAACATTCATAAACACTTGCAATTTAAAAAATACTTACATCGCTTTAATGCGATTTTCTGGTGCCTAACCCGACATAGTGGCGGGCTACTGCTACTGTATACATGGATAATGTTTTCACGTGTTTTCTTAATACACGTGAGAAACGATTTTATGATCCCATTTCTTGCTGTTAAAGCTATTACTATTAAAGCTGGGAAAGGTATCGATACTCTCAAAAATATTAATGCAAATTGAATCTAGGGTGCAAATTTTTTGGGCTCCTATCCAACGTGGGTCCAAATGCACTTCATTAACTGTATTGGTATATTTGTGCCACTGATCTCAATTACCAATCATCATTATAATCTAACACAATCACAGTCATAATAATGGTTTAAATAATATTCACCATCACTAACTAACTACTTATCAGCATGCCTTTTCTCTGCGGGGGTAGGCAAAGAAGATAGAGCGCTACACTCTTCTGTCCTGACACACTGTTCTTGCCTCATCCACATTCATACATATTCTCATACAAGCTCGCCGATTATTGAAGCTTCTAACAGAACCATCTTCCAGTATCTGGTTTACCTGGTCGTGCCAAGTCTTCCACGGACGTTCTCTGTTTCTGGTGCCATCAATACTTCTTACAATCTTCCTTACCAATTTCTCCTCATTCTTTCGTTCCATATGACCAAACCACCTTAGTGATCCTTTCTTAACTATACTAAGATCAGCTTTACATTCTTTCTTTATTTCTTCATTCTTTACTCTTTACACCTAAGTGATCTCATTTCCACTCTATTCAGTCTATTTTCGTTCCTCTTCTGCCAGCTCCAGGCTTTACTTCCATACATCGGTGTCGGTATCAGGACTCCATTGTATACCGCTAGTTTTGCCTCTGTTAACAAGTTCCTATTAGCAATAATTCCATTCAAAGTTCCGTTCACTTTGTTTCCTGCAGTCACCCTCCTTTCGATATCTTTCTCAGCCTTTCCATTACTTTACTTCCATTCCATACTTCCCAAATACACACACTCATCTACTCGTTCCAAACATTTATTACCTACAAGTATTTTGCACGTTGTCTTGCTTTCCTCCTTCTCAAATACCATCACTTTCGACTTGTTCATAATAAGGTCATATCCTTGCATACATCGTACATTTTACTCATTAGACTGTAATTCTTGTTCATTATTCGCCGTTTATGTTTCATCACTAACTCACAATTAATATTATTTTATACACGTGTATGTTATTTATAAAGTTACTTATGCCGGTTAAATGTAATACTAAAAAATCTTTTATAATTATGTTATTATATTATTAATTATTATAACATCAAAATATGATAACATCATGTCATTCATTAATGTGCTTTACTGACATTCAAAATGTCACGCTCTGTGACATTTTGTCTGTTTTGTTTGTTTTTTTTATGGACTTCTATGAAAATTTATCATTACATATTTAATTTTTTTCATACTACGATTCTCTTGAAAGCCTTGAAGTGGACTGTATATCAGTCCTCTTGAAGTGGACTGTATATCAATAAAAATTATTGTTTACAAGAAATATTAAATTTTATATAATAAAAATAATAGCATTAGCGATAATAAATAATATTATAATTCAAGTTTACTATGTACTAGATTTGTATGCAGCAAATCAATGACTTTAAATGCGATGTAGCAGAAAATAAGTTACAAATCAATCAAGCATTTTTAATCCAAATCATAACAGAACATATATTACTCAAGATATAATATTTTTTCTAAAATCTGTAATTTTTTTTACTGATTTTTCCTCTTATTCTTTTTTTTCTTGAGAAGTAGAATTCTAGTGAGGAGGCATTACTAGTAATTGTTAATATTTTATAAAAATAGAAGAAATTAAATATATGTTATCTTAAATATGAATTATATCAAATATCTTTATAATTAATACATTTAATTCAAAAATATAATTTAAAATATCACAGACCGTCTGTTCTGAATAATTACAACTTCACAATAAGAATGTGTTCTCCTAAAAATATATGTTATCTGCCTGAGATCTGTTATCAAACTGTGAAGCAAACAAAAATTGGTATAGCCAAATCTACTATGTCGAAGATGGAAATTTGGAAGAACCGCTTCATCTCAGGAATGTAAAATTCCAACTGGTTTAAACCCTGGTCCTCTATAGCTCTGCATGGAATCAAAACATGAACTGTGAGAAGAAAAGAAAGAAACACGCTCAATGCCTCCAAGATGTGATGATGGCGTCGTATGTGACTGCGAGATGAACAAATGTGTGTTATCCAGAAACTCCATACTAAGGAAAGCCTCTCCATACTAAGGAAAGCCTCTCCATACTAAGGAAAGCCTCTCCACAACTTGCAGGAAAATTATTTTTTTGTTCATTGGGCATGTTGCTAGAAGAAATAGAGAAATTGGTGATCACGGGGAACGTACAAGAACGGAGGGCGAGAGACAAATCAAGGCACACTAAACATGGCATAAAGCTGCTCAGCTCAGCACCAACTCTCTAGTGCAAGAATGGCATCAACTGTAGCAACAGATACGATAATTGCCATAACTGAAATTTATTATTTATGTGTGTGTGTTTCTTCCTCTTTATTTTTTTCTTTTTTTACATAAATATTATTTTGTAACTTGCATGTATTATTTATATGGTGAATCAAGTTTTGCACAAACAACCTGGCCACGCCGGAATAAACATATTATTATTATTATTATGGTAAACAAGGCCCAGGATCGCAAAGAGTGGAGGCAAACAGTTTGCACTGTTGAAGCAAACTAGAGGACCACAATGCTCAGTCATGAGCACATCAACTGATAGAAACCCTCTTATAAGTTTGGGCATAGTTTTTAATTACTTTTTCCAACATAATATCTGCATCTTTTGGAATGTTAGGTATTCTGAAAATATATTCTTTTCATTTTTCGGCGATCCCTCATCGTGATTCTGATGTCATGGTTTTTGTATTATACATCCTTCTGAGTAACCCTGTTCTCAAACTGTAAACCCTTCCACACATTGTGCAGGTACAACCACATGTACTACTTAGGTTGCATATAACTTTAGAATATATTTTTTTAGAAACCCCACCAGTAAAGTTTGCCATTAATTGAATAAATTGAAAATTATATTTTTACTCTCACTTATACCTTGTGTTTTATTTTTACTTTCAAAAATATTTTGATCCTATATCGATCCTGGTACCTTCACACGTTAAGTGGGTGCTCTATCATCTTATCTTGTATGTCCTCAATACGATACCTTGCCAAATTGTCTTATGAGTATATAATACTGAAGATGACACCTATGTGCAAATTAATAAAATTAATTTTTTGTTTTCTCAAAAGCTCCACCAGAACGCTAAAAATAAAAAATTGAAAGGTTGCAATTGAAAAGCAGTCAGAAAATTTCATAATATTGCATAGGAGGTTCGCAGGTGTGGATGTAATATAAAAGAATGTTGTTACTTAATTTTTTCTGTTTAAATGAAGAATAGAATCATGTTCAAAATAACATGTGTAGCGATCATAATTAAAATCTACCGCCATCTCAGTCGGCATCGACGCTAGCGACAGTGCTGCCGGCTGCTGCCACAATTCACCGCCAGGCAGTCTCTCCAGTTTCAGCGTTTCACAATGGCTGTCTTACCGGCTCGCGCTTGCCGAGCAAGACCGCCAATTCATTTCATTTCACGCACACACGCACCTTCTACATCACATCTTCATTCATTCACTGTATTCATTCTATCTGTCTTCATTGTTTTTATCATACAGACAATAAACACCTCAACACATTGATCACATTTATTTCATTTAACCACCGTCCTAACCCCCAAACATGTATTAATTAACTTTCCATTTTCTCTCTTTATTAAATAATAATATTATACAAAAGATTGCGATGATAAAATAAAACACAAAATTTAGAATAAAATGTTTCTAATCTCTGCAAATCCATCGATATAAAAGTACCTTTTTAGGAATCGAGCAATTCAGTTAAAGAATTTGCTTTGAACCAGATTTTCAAAGATGAAGTATACATTAGGATTTTTGATCGGTAATATAGTTTATTTCCTTTATTTAAAATATGCCAGTAACCAGTTTTGATATATATGTAATAATTAAGATTTCTCCTATTTCTCTAACCTATTCATAATCGGGAACTTGGGAAGCTTCCGGATATATATATCACGAGACTGTGTTAAAAAAGTGCATAACATTTTAAAGGAGATTCACAAGTGGGGGTGTGAAATTATACAATATATAAGACTAATTTTACTGCTATCTTTATTTGTAGACACTACTGTGGAAGAATTATTTCCACATAACAAAAGAACATCAACTGATCATGAAATACAATTCAGACAATGTTTTAAAACACCAAAACAAAATAAATACAAATAGAGGTGAGGCAGGGCAAACTACAAGGTGCATTATACATAAGGGTGGTATGATACATGTGTCTTGTAAAATATCTTGCCCCAATTCCAAAGTATTTTTTTAGATATTTGATATTCTCATGGATTCTTATTGAATGTAATATGTACTTCGATTTTGTTTGGCTCAGAGGCAAAACCACATTTTTTTGGAAATTCGCTTTATTATCTTCTTTTTGAATTATCTTCTTTCTTTCAAGTTGTTTCCTCAAGACTGAGGATAGCCATTTCCATGGAGTCTCCTCAACCCACATTGCTGCAAGAGAAGTACCTGTTGCAGCCTTCACTCAGTTGGTCCAGCAGGTGGGATCCCTCCATGTTGCCGACCACCACAAGACTAATTTATTTTCCAAAATATTGAAGAAAATGTGTAAGCCACACAGTTATGCACTTTTCGGAAATTTACAACTTCAACCATATGTAGAAATTTGTATGTGAAGCTGTCTGTGGTATTCTTAACCTGTCAAAGACATCCATTTTTTTTTCTTGATCGTCCGTACAAGAAAATGTGCAGTATTAGCGTCTTCAGCATCCAGCATCTTTGCATTGTACCCGCCTTTGAAAACATTATGTTAAAATTACTGATTAAAGAAACATTTACCAATGTTATATTAAAAAATGCATTTCATTTTTAAACATTATTCTCTGTGCCTTTCTCTCTCAGTCGATGTGCAAATCCTTTAGTCTGCTTCTACAGCGTGAACTTCTTGCCTCCACTCTTCGCTCCTGTTCCTTGTCTATTGTGACATATAGCGAGGCACCAATCATATCTCGGACATGGTCTATCTGTCTATTATTTTTATATTTTATTTATAAAAAATAGAGTTTAATGATGCGGATTTTACATTTTATAAACAATATCGTCTAAATGCTGTCCATTTCTCTTAAGACACTCTTGCAATCGAACTCTTAAATTTGCGAACACGCGAGCGCAAAGCGTTGGATCAATGGCAGCAACTTCATGGTAGATATTTTATTCTAGAACCTGAATTGTTTGTAGATTGTTGATGTAAACTCTCGACTTAAGGTATCCCCACAAAAAAGTCACACGGTCTAAGGTCTGGTGACCGAGGTGCCCAGGGTATGTCTCTGTGATTGCTGATTAATTTATTGGGAAAAATTCCCCTCAGCTTCTCCATTGAAACTCTAGCTGTGTGTGGAGTGGCTCCGTCTTGCTGAAATTGTGTTCTGTTGTTGAACACGGGAAACAGTTGCAGTTGCGGTACTAAAAACTCGTTAATCATTCGGCAATACACGTTAGCAGTGACTGTCTCTCGCTGGTTAAAAAAAAAAGGGCCAATTATCCCTCAGGCAGAAATTACACACCACAATGTCGTTTTTGGATAATGCAAACGTTTTTAATTTTGTTCCCTTGGGTTGTCGGAGCACCACTGTCTCATGTTTTGTTTATTAACATAGCCATCGATATGAAAATGTGCTTTGTCATTAAACAATATGTTTCCAAGAGTTCATGCAGTTTCAAAACATTCCAGCATCATTCTTGCTAAGGTTTCACACAAAGAATAGTCATTTTCGTTAAGAAACTGCACGATTTGCAGTTTATATGGGTGAAACTGTAGTTTATTTTTCAAAATAACATGCACTGGTGATTTTTTTTATTCCAGTACTGGCTGCAATCTTCCTTATCCATTTACGCGGAATGCGCATAATTTCATTTCAAACTTGAGCCACATGTTCTGGCGTCGCTGCTGACGTTGATGCTCCCGGAGGAGTTTGGTTAACCATTGTCCCTTCTTGTCTGAACTTTTGAACCCAACATCATATAAGTTGTGTGCTCGGCCCATCACTTACTTGTCGAATTTTAATATGAGTACAAAAAGCGCGACCCGCACGAACCAATGAATCACCGCACTTTAAATATTGCTCAACCGTGATTGCACGGTGCGCTCACGACCAGTGACTCATTGCGACTGGTAAATCCACAAATCAGGCGCGTCGAACAATACCCCTCCCATTAACCTCACCCTGATGGTTTACAATTACAATTTAATCTTGAAATTTTTCCACGTATCACATATCAATGCATTTTTTTTACATTTATAAATATGTAATAATATTTTAAATATTAATTTATTTGCTTTTCTTTTAAAGTATTCTTTTTTACATCTGAAAATTTTATAAGGTTTCTTATATCAGGGCATTCTATTAATGGTTTTTAAAACAAATAATTTTAGAGTCCTTTCACCATAGTATGTAGTTGTTTCAGTGGGGTATTTTAAAATCACCTGGTGAATCAAGTATTAGATGCTGGTATTTTGTACATGTCCTGATAGTAATTATTTAAAATTAACCTTTATATGTATTTAAAAGTTCATAGCAGGTAATACATTTAAAATTGTTATGAACTCTAGAGGCTGTCTACTAAAGATTTAGGTACTATTATTTTAAAGATGTTTTAAAGGAATTTTCCCATAAAGGATTCCAAATAAGATTACAGGTTTTTCTAAAGATCGATGTATTAATCTTAATACTGATGTGAATAATAAATTTTTAGGTGTATATAAAGTTTAAATAAGTATTCATATATCATTTTCGAGTCGTTTTCTTCTAATTTTGGATCACGAAGGCAATTGTATTTAAGAACGTTGTCGTTCCACCTTAGTTTGGGCCTTCACAAGCTCTTGTGCGCTGTTGATCTTGTGTTCAATGACTTGCTGTTTAGTCATCTTCTCCACATGGCCCAACCACAGAAATCTACCTAGTTTAATAAAATTTGAGATAACTAGCTCTTTAAACAAAACATAGGGCCCATACCTCAGACATATACGTAAAAAACTGGTCTTATCAGCGTTTTGTATATTAAATAAAAATGTTTTTTTTCACCAGGCTTTCTGATGCTGGTGGCAAAAGCTGCCGGGAGTAAGAACACTTGTGAAAAGGGTTGCCCCAGGATCTTCTCTCCCGTATGTGGAAAAAATTCATTAGGAGATAAGATGACATTTGACAATGAGTGCTTGTTAGATCAATATAATTGCGAACATTATATAGGTAAGTAATTTTATTACTTTAAAACATTTATTTAACTATTTTATTGTACCAATCGCCATTCAGATTGATAATTCGCAACTAGAGCTCGGAGCGGACTGAAGCAATCCAAAACCCCACCCCGGTTCGTGAGATTCCCCCAAATATAGATCTGGCTCGTGACATCCGTCCAATTTGAACTACTGCTCATATTTGTAATTAAGAATTCAATGAAAATTATAAAAAGTCTAAAGGTTTATCGGTTAACTTGTTTTTTGTAATATAATATAATTATTGTTTAAATATTGTCGATTGTCTGACATAATATCAGTCAAAACGAGAGCGGTGATAAATTATACCATACAGACAGCCTCTGTGGCATGTGAATTCTGTATATAAACCAAACATTAAAATGTAAATAAACTCTTAAATCAACTCACGGTAAAATTTGATCAATGTACTTGCACCCTTAAAGCAAATGTGATCACTCCCCTTGCCGGCCAAGTATTTTGGCTAGGAATAGAAAACCGAGGATGTATTCAAGAATCGTTTTCCAATTCAAATTATCCTGAAACATTGTTCAATCGCAAATAATTCAGGTCTCGTTACCGTTCCATTATGTCTTGTAGACTAGCAAAAGCGCACAATCTTCACAATACCATGCATAATGTTGGATTTTAGTTTACAATTCTATCAGTGATGTAAGAGTAGCTTGTTGGTATAGTGGTCAAGACGTTGACCTAGTGATCTAGGGTTCGCGCCTCGTTCCAGGACACAAGCAAGTTAGTCCTATTTTCATAGCACAAGCATTTAGCTTAGTTTGAAAATAGTAAGAATATTAATGTGACATGTATTCCGTGTACGCTATTTTAAAAAAAAAAATTGTACCACAAATTTAATTAATGTAACGCATGCACCATAGCCATTGAACATTTTCTACATAAAAAATATTTTTTTCTATGTTCTGTTTACAACTTATCATTAAATCTTTGTTTTATGTAAAAAATATGTTTTTTTTATGCATATAATATTGTATATGCATAAATTTTTTCTAAATATTTATTTGTAAATAACATAACTGTTAATTATTACTACATCGATATATTATTCTATTTCTTTTGGGACACACATACAACTGCACAATAATCTTAGTTATCAGAATATTTGCTTTTAGTTCTTGTGTAAAGAAAAAAGATTATGATGCTTAGTTATACAATTTATCTACATTACGTTTTTTTACTTCTTTTTTTAACAATTTTACTTTTGTAATTTTTAAAAAATAATCTTTTGCTATGATTGTCATCTTTGATAATCTGTAAAGATATTATTGTTTAAAACTCTAGTTAATGGTACTTCATACCTACCGTATAAATACATACATAAATAAATAAATCGATGACCGGAATGTTAAATGTTGTGATTTTGTTTCAGAATATGAATGGATTTACAATGGAAAATGCTTGGATATCTACTAGCCATCAGTAGAGAAGTAATTCCTGTTTAAGGCTTTATAAAATATATATTAAATTTGTGAAAAATTGTAATCTGTATAACACCAAAAATTTATTCATATAATAAACATATTGTAATGTTTAAATTCTTCATTTTAAATTTTTATATCAAAGCCTATTGAAGATGGCCATATAAGACTCAGATAACTCACAAACAGCGCCATTTTACAAGAAATAAATGTTGAACAACATCCCTCTTCAATATTTGCATGTATGTACTGAGATCCTTTGGGTAAGACACAAAACTACATACTTTCATCAAATTTGATATATTATAATTACCTTATTAAACAATGCAATGGATAGACAGGTGGTACAAGGTAGAGTCGAGGGCTCCCACTCCCACAGAAAGTTGTCAACTAGATGGACAGATCCAGGTAGCCGTCAGGAATGCTACAGATCAAAGTAGATAACTCATTGTCATAGCGTTATAGCGAACACGAGCATAATGGATGAGAAAAGAAACATCAAATTTAAGTTATAACCTTTAAATACCTAATTGATACATTTAATGGGACTAAAATTTTTAAAAAAATCCAAATTACGAATAATAAAATCAATTTATTTAAGGCAACATTAGAAAGAAATTTTTAAAAAAACGTTGTCCGCATATTTGGTGTGTGGCGACGTACCAAGTCCAATATTATAAACAGATTTCTTCAAACGATTCGTCAGTACTTGACACAACAAAATTACGGGCATTTTAGCATGATTAGCGGTCGAACTCACCATTTTTCTATCAAAATTGGGCAAGAAATTAAAAAGCCCGTGAAAAATAATGAAAAACTTTTAAATCTTCATACTTCGTTGAAGTTTAATATTTTCCCATGATTTTTCAAGTTTGAACTCAGAGAGGTATTCTGATTTTTATATTGACCTCAATTTTTGTCAGTTTTTAAAATAAGTTACCTGGCAAGCTTAGTTAGCTTATCCTAATGGGTCTCAGTGGTAGAGTCGAGGTGATTTATCTTTACATATACTAAACATTGTACTGCACACATAACTGAGTTTTATTTTCATCACAACCATGGTTTCAAGAAGTACAGTACCGAAAGAGACTGTTCATGAGAATCAACAGGTACAAATGTCAACTTTTGTAGTAATACAAGGTTTGGCTTATTGAAAAATTTTAATTAACATGTTGCATCACAAAGTAATAATATTAAAGTTGAGAGATTTAATGCATCTCGTGACCTTTAGTACTACTCCATACCTCAAGCACATTGGCTCAGTTTTAAAATATATTTTAATTCAATTAAATTGAGTTTATCTGTACATATGTATATCATTCTAATTGATGCATTTACAACTTCATAAATTATATATCCAAAAATGTAACAAAATGAAATTGAAACATCTTTGGCGTCTCCTAACGAATGTTTCTCAAAGGTATTTGCAGTAATAAGACGATAGCTTTTAAATTAATGGAATGTAAGATGTATCAATTTGAAATAACTACAACATATAAGTTCGAAAATTTGTCATCTATTTACGAGGCTGACATTGTATAATTGATTATCGCACTTCCTGATGAAGAGATCCTGTTCAAATCCCGGTGGCAGCTAAAATATTGTTATCAATAAATTGAGTTTATCTGTATGTATTTAATCTGTATTAATTAATTATTGATTAATATACAATTTAAATCGGGTACTTTTCTACATTCGCATTATTTTTAAGCACTCTGTTTGCTAATGGCTATACTACATTGGAAGCTCCGGTTCTTATCTGATCCGATGTCAACTGGCAATATAAAATTCATATGAATCTTATTTATAAAATACTTCTTCTTCTTCTTGTGCCCTATCCGTTCAACAGACGTTGGCTATCATCACTTTGTTCACCGCAGCCCAGAAAAGGTCTACAATAGACTGGCCAAACCATTACTTTAGGTTCTTCAGCCATGATATTCTCCTTCTTCCAGGGGCCCGATTTCATGCAATCTTTCTCTGCATCATAAGGTGCAAGATCCCATACTTTTCTGGATTTCATTTCTGGATTCATCTCATGTCCAAGATATTGAAAGTTTTTGGATTTTTATTGTTTTAAATACAGTGGAACCTCGGTTTACAAACTTAATTAGTTATGTAAAACTGTTTGAAAACCATGTTGTTCATAAACTGAAACACTTATTCCCATAATAATGAATGAAAAATGTATTACCCAAGAAAATAGCCCTTATTCATCTTTATTTTCTACTTCTTGTTTGAAATCCTATGAAAGCAATAAATATTCATGGTTTTAACATAAAAGGAATTGGAAGTAATAAAATGAAAAGAATTAACGTAAAAACATTATTTATTTTAACTTATCTTATAAAATATGTAGCAAAGTGTTATTGTTTGGAAGAGGACCTTCCTTCCGTGAAAACATTGAGTGCTTGTAATTCATCAGGTCTCACGAAAAACCTGTCCAACGATATTTGTTTCGGAATGTTACGGAAATGAGACATGACATTATCATTAAACAGATTTATAACACGATTTATTTTACCAAGGTGATATTGTTCCACAAAACTTTGCACCTCATTCCACTTCATGCACATTTCATGGATCGTGGACCTAGGAACATCTTCCATTCGTTCATCAGTCTCTGAAAATAATATTTCCTCTGTCACCGTCTTTTGCTGCTCAATAAGAAGTCGTTCCAGTTCTTCAGTTCATTACAGAATGAGTTCTGAGACTGCCTGCCTGTTTGTAAATCTAAATTATGTTCTCAGACTGAAATATTTTTTCATCTGGATTTTTATTTGTGAGCCAAATTATTCATATACAGAGTCATTTCCATATCGAGGTTCCACTGTCTATCCAGCTTATTTTGACCATTCTTCTGTAGATTCACATCTCAAATTCTTCATGTCGCCTTATTTTTTCTCGGATATGTGTCCATGCCTCCACTCCATAAAATTATATTGAGAACACACTGCATCTGTACACTCAATATCATTTTATTTGTTTTCCATAAAATACAAATATTGCAAAATGTTTTATCAAAAATGTTATCACTTTTCATAACATTTCAATAAATACATTTGGGGGTTAGGACGGTGGTTAAATGAAAGAAGTGTGATTGGCGCGTTGACGTTTATTGTGACAGTATGATAAAAACAAAGAAGACAAATAGAATGAATACAGTGAATGAGAATGTAGAAGGTGCACGTGTATTATGAAATGAAATGAAGCAAGTTGGCGGTCTTGCCCGGCGCGCGCAAGCCGGCACGACCGCCGTTGTGAAACGATGAAACTGGAGAGACTATTTGGCGGTGAAATGAATTCTGATCGCTATATACATATAAAATATTGAAGATTGTTATAGAAAACAAACTTTTATATTTATTTTATCTTCAATGGGTAACAATAGTAAATAAATAAATTGGATTTTGTGTGAGATGTTTTTAAACTTTTAAAATTTATATTTTCATATTATTTATTTATTTTATATGCATAATATGTATATACATATGTATTGACCAACTCAGCACAGTCTACCAAGTCTACCAACACTCCAATTATGGATCCAAATTAAGAAAGTACACACATAAAATATAAGGATCTGAAAATTTTTGCCTTTTTTTACTTTACTTTACCCAGTGCAGGATTCATCATCAGGGCTGTTTTCATTGACGCATGACTATCTGAAACGTCGGCTAGAGAAGTTAGATACATAACTTATGAAAAATAAGTATTTAAGTGTGCATAACATCATTACTCAAGTGCGTTAATAACAAATGACGTTGCCCTTTCATTTCTCTAAATTTGACAACATTTTAATTTTAACTTAAATTAGTCAGAGATATTTTTCCTGTGTGTTAAATAAGGCATGCATTAAATTAGACTGATATTGTTTCCTGTAGGTTAAATTAGGCTAAGGTCCAAGAAGGGTTGGCGGTCTACTTTTGACCATTATAATATATACTGAGTATAACACACTTAGTGAACAATATTTTAGGAATAGATTTAGATACATATTACAAACATGAGTTGAAAATGTTAAAGCTGTATGTGCCTAATGTCATCCATGGCAGACGATAAAGCATAATAATTAGGCAATTACTTTGATTAATTGAAATATACAATTGATTGCAAATCACATAGTTTTCGTAACCCATAATAATATTACCTTCGCGGGCTACAAATTCTGAGCGTTTGAACATTCTCAATTGTATTAAATTCTTTTAAATTTGATTATTTATTGTTATACATTAAATAAAATTATTCAATACACCACGCTTATTTTTTATCGTCTGACTTCATTGCTTTTTATTTATACAAACGTAATAAACTGCGGTAACATTGATGATGAAACATTATGTAACATTTATAACTTCCAGGGAAGCCAAATGGAATATTTTTCACATCTAATAAAACTCTGTTTGCATTTATGGTAAGCAAGTTTCTCTTATATTTTATTTAGACTTTTTAGTCAAAATAAATATTTCTCAATCATTATTTTTGCCTAATATAGGACAAGCAAAAGGATCCTCTGAAATAAATATTTGGTCTTATTAGGATAATAACTTCTGGCGCACACATTATTGTGTAGAGCTCTACACTGTATGATGATGTTAACGTAGTCCAATCACATCTACATGTTGAAGACCAGAAAGCAGCTAAGAAGGTCTCCCAGAATGGCGTAGAAGAAGAGGGAGACCAAAACTGCACTGGTGGAACCACGTCATAGCAGAATCCACCAACATGTGAGAAATGAACTGTTGAGTAGCCATGTGGGACAGGAACTTATGGAGAATGAATAATTGAAGATGATGATAATGACAACCAGATTTCACTTAAAATATACTCATTTAAAATGTATCAACAATCATTTATTTACATTCAGTTTTAGGAGGGTCTTGTGTTTTTATGGAAAAAGAAGTAAAATATTTGAATATATTAAAACTATCATATTCTGTTGGATAATATTTTATTAAACCACCCAAGCAACATATTTTTAATGCGGTTTTCACCAAGCATATACATAAATCGTTGATTACCTCTGCAAAATATAAAATTGATATAAAAGTAGACTTGGGAAAAACACAGGTCAGTAAATCTTTTAACGTGGTGCACAATGAAAATTGGTCTAGGATTTATGATTGGTAATAATCAATCTTTGTTATTTTAAAACAGTCATAAATGTTTCCCAGGGCTCTTAATGCGATTTTTCATCAAAGCTGAATTATTTCATCAAGATTCCTGCTACTAAAATAAAATAAAATTTTAAAAGAGGAAACATCAAAGTTAAAAAGAAGAAAGTTTTCCAGGGGGAACGGGAGGGTGAAGAGGCCGAAAAATGGGATAGGAAATAAAATCTAAGGAATAAAAATATTTTTTCTTTCATAACATGCACGTGCGCACTGTCTTCTTAGTCAAGTCCCAAACCTCAGACATATATGTAAGTACTGGTCTGATTAGTGTTTTGTATATTAAAAGTTCATCAGAAAAATGTTTATTTTCACCAGGCTTTCTGATCCTGGTGGCAAGAGCTGCTGGGAGTAAGAACACTTGTCCACAGAGTTGCCCCTATATCTTATCTCCCGTATGTGGAATAAATTCATCCAGAGATACGAGGACATTTTCCAATAAATGCTTGTTAAATAAATATAATTGTGAAAATTATATAGGTAAGTCATATTATTACTTAAAAACATTTATTTAACTATTTTACTGTATACCAATCGCCATTCAGATTGAGAATTCGCAACTAGGGCTCAGAGCGGACTGGAGAAATCCAAAATGCTACCCCGGTTCGTGGGATTCTCTCAAATATAGCTCTGGCTTCCAATTTGGGCTACTGCTCATATAATACAAATATTGTTTAATTATTATCAATTGTCTGACATTATATCAGTCAAAACGAGAGCGGTGATAAATTATACCATACAGACAGCCTCTGTGGCATCTGAATTCTGTATACAAACCAAATATTAAAATGTAAATAGACTCTAAAATCAACTCACGGTAAAATTTGGTCCATGTACATGCACCCTTAAACCAGATGTGATCACTCCCCTTGGAATAGAAAACCGAGTATCTATTCAAGAATCGTTTAATTTAATTATTTTGTATAATCTTCAAAAATTATTATAAAATGCAATATAATTTTTTCATTTTTTTTTGTTAATATTATCACAAAAATTGACAATTTGATATGCAAATGCCCCTTGCTTTTATATACTTTTTAATCTTAATTCTTTAGAAACACTGCGATCTCAGTTAATGCCCTCTTCCAGGCTTCAGAAATATTCCCTTCTTCGGGTACATGTATGAATTAAGTAAAAACCGGTTACATGTACTGGACACGTGTCTCTGAATATTATGTGTTTCATAACTCACTCTCTGATCTTATTCAATTTTGTAAAATAAAACAATGCATATTATGTTTATTATATATTTATATTAATTATTTACATTGTTTCATGACTAATGCTTGTCATGTTGTCCCTTGTAAAACGAACAATTAAGATCGAAGAAAATATTTATTAAAATTTCAAAACATACTTATTAGTTACCTGGTATACGGTTCCTTTAAAAAAAATTCCCTCCTAAAGCAATGCACTCGGTCCAACGTTTTTTCCATTTCAAAACCAGAGAGGGGCAGATCGAGCGAACACAGTGAATCGATATTTGGCAAAAAAAGTTGTTCCCAACATTGGCATGTGCTGAAGCATTTTCCTGAAACATTGTTCAATCGCAAATAATTCAGGTCTCGTTACCGTTCCATTATATCTTGTAGACTAGCAAAAGCGCATAATCTTCATAATATCATGCATTATGTTGGATTTTAGTTTACAATTCTATTAGTGACGTCTAATATGACAACAAATTTAACATTAAATATAACGCGTGCACCACAGCCATTAAACATATTCCACGTAAAAAAAAATATAATTAATATTTTTCTATGTTCTATTTACAACTTATCAGAAAATCTATATTTTATGTAAAAAAATACATTTTTTATTTTTATGTATATAATATTGTATGCATAAATTTTGTCTAAATATTTTTTTATAAATAATGTAACTCGTCATTATTACTACATAAATATATTATTTTATTTCTTTTAGGACACAAATACAACTGCACAATAATCTTAGTTATCAGAATATTTGATTTTAGTTCTTGTGTGAAGATAAAAGATTATAATGCTTAGTTATACACTACGTATTTTTCTTCCTTTTTTAAAAAATTTTACTTTTTAATTTTAATTTTAAAAAAATAATCTTTTGCTATGCTTATCATCTTTAATAATCTGTAAGGATATTATTGTTTAAAACTCTAATTAATGGTACTTCATACCTACCGTATAAATACATACATAATTAAATAAATCGGTGACCGGAATGTTAATTGTTGGGATTTTGTTTCAGAATATGTATGGATTTACGATGGGGAATGTTTGGGTCACTTCTAGCCATCGGAAGAAAAGTAATTCCTGTTTACGGCTTTATAAAATATATATATTAAATTTGTGAAAAATTTTAATCTGTATAATACCAAATAAAAATCATATTGTAACGTTAAAATTTTTATTTCAAAACCTATTGAAGAAGCCAGGTCCGCTAAAATGAATATTATGAGAACACTACAATTAGTCTTTTTATTCGTTCTGTATGAAGATACAGATGTGGTGCTGGCAGCATATGCTTTGAATCCATGGATAACTCACAAACGGCACCATTTTACAAGAAATAAATGTTAAACATCGTCCCTCTTCAATATTTGCTTGTATGTACTGAGATCCTTTGGGTAGGTCACAAAAGAACATAGTTTTATCAAATTTGATATATTGTAATTAGCTTATTAAACAATGCAATGGATAGACAAGCGGTACAAGGCATAGTCGAGGGATCCCACTCCCACAGAAAGTCGTCAACTAGATGGACAGATCCAGGAAGCTATCAGGAATCCTGCAGATCAAAGCGGATAACTCATTGTCAGTGTCATAGGGTTATAGCAAACACGAGCATAATGGGCGAGAAAAGAAACATCAAATTTAAGTTATTACCTTTAAATACCTAATTGATACATTTATTTGTACAAATTATTTTATTAATTTGTCTTTGCAAGACTATAGGACTATCGGGTTTGTAAAAAAATTTATTTTTAAATGAAAAATCTTTTATCTAATTGTATATTAAAAACATTTCAATTTAAAGAAAATATGTGATGTATAACATTTTTGTAAAATTTATTAATTATTGCAAAAGTTGTGAGAATTCAATGTACATATTTCAGTAATTATTAATTTATATGTACATGTATACAATACAGTAATATACACATATAATAAAAATAATAATGAAATTCCGCATTAATAAAGATATCTAAAATATAATATTTTAAAAGGAACATAGTGAATATAGTGTATTTTATATTTTTCAAGTAAAACAGACATATTTATAAATAAATAATTATTTTATTTAATGATGGGCGACGTCTAGTAGTAAGACTCTTGTCTAGAGCTGGAGCCTCATCCTGGGAACACTAAGTTAAACCTATTTTCATAGGACAAACCAACGATCTTTAAAATATTTGTTATAATTATATGTAATGCACGCACGCATCTTTTTAAACAAAAGGTTGTTATTTCTTCAGATCCAAATTAATTCCTTTGGATATATCTTTCTTGATTATGTGGTCAGGTATTATTAGAAAATTTTCTGTATTAAAAATTTAGGGACTATCTATAATTATAACCAAATTTGAATCCCAGGGCAACGGCTACTAGTTACGTTTTAATAAATCTTGAGTAGCAATAAAAAAGTGACCAAATCATCAAATAACTGAAGAAAATGTGTAAAAATGTTTAATTATGTTCTAAAAATGTTTATATGGTTATATTCATTGGACAATCGCAGCAGACATCACCACTCTTCATCATGGAGATGACTCAACAAGCCTTCATTGCTGAATTAGGTCCACAATTGGGCTAGGGGTGGAACTTCATAAATGTATGGAAAACCATAAATGTGTAGAAATTCACAAATGTGTGGAACTTCAAAGTGCGACTTACATCCAATCAAACTTTATGTACAATTAGTGATAATCTAATTATTTTTAGGAGAACACATTCTTATTGTGAAGTTGTAATTATTCAGAACATAGTTCTGTGATATTTTAAATATGAATTAAATATATTAATTATAAAGATATACATATAAAATCAATTTCATCGAAAAATAAAAACATTGTTGTTGCGCTACCGGGATTCGAACCTGGATCTCTTCCCTAACCGGGGGAGGTGCTTTATCCAACTAAGCTACAGCGGCACTATTTTTATCGACAATTTTTCGACCTTATATGTTACCTAGATTCACTCAAAGGTATTTGAGATTCTGTAAAAATAAAAATAAAAAATAAGGTAGATGGCTCTGTCAAATGATGGAAAGATTAAATGTATTGATATCAAAAAGGTAACATATAAGGTCGAAAAATTGTCGATAAAAATAGTGCCGCTGTAGCTTAGTTGGATAAAGCACCTCCCCCGGTTAGGGAAGAGATCCAGGTTCGAATCCCGGTAGCGCAACAACAATGTTTTTATTTTTCGATGAAATTGATTTTATATGTATATCTTTATAATTAATATATTTAATTCATATTTATAATCTAATTAATTAATTGAATTAGGTACATAATTATTGCAATTCTATATAGTATATGTGCATAAATTGCAATGTACAAATATATGTAACTCGTTTACTTACTTAATTTTGTAATGGCGATTATAATGGCGACTGCGAATCAAAACAAAGTGATATTTCTTTGTTTGATGTGATGATGCCAAAGGGACGAATAAAATACAATATTATTAGGCATAGTTCTGTACATACTCCATTGAAGAAAATAACAGAATCAAAATATGTTAAATACATGCTTAGCAAATAAGTTATTGTTCATTCAAATGGACAATGAACAAGTTACATATTTATTTGTCTATTATGTACTACTTAAAAACATACACATATTATTTTCGCATTTTCTGAAAAACATCTCAAAATTGCATAGTTGTGAACAAAATATGTGTTACTAATTTTTTGCAACTTTTATTTGAAAATTTCAAATTATATGACAAATGTGTCGTGTAATTATGAATTACTGAAATTTTTATATTAACAGGGTTAATCAATTAAGAAATTAACAATTTGGGTCAGGAAGTATTTGAAAGACTTCAAATAATGTCAAATTAATGTGGTTTTATTGATCTGTTTTATTGAACTGGACTTATTATGAACTTATTTTATATTCATATAATAATTCAATATAACCAACTGACTATATTTGAGTAAAAAATCTCATTGTTTAATAGTAGCATTGATTGAATTCAAGTTTATTTCGCAGAATCAATGCAGAACAAATCTCACGCAAATGCTATCTGTCAATTTTAGTGTAATGTTACTTTTTACTAAGTTGCGAGTTTGTGTGGATGAGAATCATTTAGTGTGCTATAACGGTTGTGATACATATGAGTAAAAAAACACATATCTATATATACAGATAGCCAGGATTCAGATTTTGTATTTGTTATTAGTTCATATTGAATAGTTAGGTTAATTAACTTAAAGGAATTTTTTTTAGAATGATTCTTTAGTGTATGAGATATAACAAACTTATTAGAACGTATTTAAGATGAAAATTGATTGTAGTTTTCTAATGAAAAATTAGTAACAAATACTGTTATATTTTTCAAACCTCTAAGGGCCGATTATGTGATCAGTGGTAACTTTATACTATAGCAACTTTTTACAATAGTAACTTTTACTGATGCCTGTTGTAAAAATCCTTTGCGGGTTGTTGATACATAAAATTTACTACTGTCAAAGTATAAATGAAGGCATAAATAAGCGCGACAAATAATTATGAAATATGCTTTATTTTATGCATTATCTATGGATTTTTTCGCCTAGGCGTTCGAAATCTGTCACTTTGGTGGTGAAATTTTATTGTATTATGTGCTAATGTATATTAAACAACAAGATCATCATCGGACTAACTATCATCACTAAATTGGCGAGATATTAAATGATGAATTGTCGTATACTGCAACTTTCAAAGTATCTATGTCTCAGATGACTTTTGGAACAGCTGTGAAAAGTCCGCCATATTTAACTATCAATTTTGGTGTTTACTATCAGATATCGGAAAGTAAAATGAGTTTACTACGGGATGTACGTTCGATAGATAAATATTATTTTACTAACGATCAAACAACCCATTTTTGCAAAAAAAAATTATTGTGGTAACTTTTTTTACTATAGTAAAAAGTTACTACTGGTCACACAACCGACCCTTAGTACCAAAATACTGGGAATCCAGTATTTGACAAATCAATATCGAAAAATACCATTAATAAAAAAATGTGGATGGTGCACCTTCTATCCACTAGGCTCATCACCCTTTCTGGCGAACCTTACATGTACAAGTTGGACTTAAGATAATAACCAAAATATTACGAGATTTTGTAAAACGGGTACAATTTAACATACATAATATGTATATTAATAATTTTAAAACTTTGAATTTTAATGTGAGGTTAAATATAAAAGACAATTAACGACAAAGAGTGAAGACAAAGTAAAATATTTGTAGCTATGTACTTACTAAAACTTGTCTCTTATCTAGCTTTTCAATTAGTCATAAATTCTTCTTCATTTACGGCCTCGTGGGATTCATAAGCTCATGACCGCAATCCCAAGCACCATCTATCCCTTGATATTGCCAGTGTGCTAGGCATTCGCCCACCTTTTGCAGGTCTGTTGTGACTATTTGCCCATCTACTCAGTATCGGTCTCGATCCTGTTAGTTTGAGTAAGAGAGCTTTGTACGCCTTACGAGACTCATCTACCAACGCTGCATATCCCCTCAGGATATCTGAGGCATCATACCATTCCCGAAGTTCCCATTTCCGACAGGGAAGAGACAGAAATCACCAAAAAAAGCTTTATAAAAATGAAAATTCTAATCGGTTGTCAAATAATGGTCACATTGTTTTCACCACGACAATATTACCCTGACTATAAATTGTGAGTATTTGAAAATTCTCAATTGTATTCAATTTAAAATCCAATTTGATTGTTTATTGTTGTACATTAAATAAAATTATTCAATATGCTACGCTTATTTTTTATTGACTTCATTGTTTTTATTTATACACAAACATAATAAACTGTGGTTACATTGTTGAAACATTTTGCAACATTTATATCTGCCAAAGAAGCCGAGTAGAGTATTTCCCATATTGAATAAAACTCCAATGTTTGATCAAATATTATATTTGGGGATAAAAAGATTTTATGAATCTAAAGGAATCGTGCCGATGAAAACATATTTTATAAATATAAATAAATTTTATACCTCGGTTACTGCGCTCCGAGAATTTATCTCAATATCAACTATACCCCTTTATAAATTCAATTATATAAATAAAATGTTACTTTTATAATATGAGCAATCAACATTTATTAATAATTAAATAAGATGCTTAAAAAATGAATTACCTAATTACATTTTTAATTTGTTTAGCAACCCAAGAAGAGGGAGACCAAAACTGCTCTGGCATGACCATTAGGACAGGTCATAGCAGAATCCACTAACATGGGAGAAATCAACCGGTGAGTTGGAGTGATGTGTAGGACAGGAACTGGAGGAGAATTGATGATAATGATATTTATTTCAAATGTTAAACAAATGCCCTCTCAAACATTAAATTAACATAAAATTAAAAACTGCCAATTTATATACATTAGGTTTTTGGATGGGGTTATGTTTTTATGAGTGGAAAATATTTTACTAAACCACAAAAGCAACCTATTTTTAATGCCATTTTTTAATAATAAAACTAAAATAATACCTACATAAAATGTTGATAACCTCTGTACAATATAAAATTAATATAAAAGTAGACTTACGGAAAACATATGTCAGTAATGTTTTAATGTGGTACACAATGAATATTGGTCTAGGATTTACATTTGGTAATCAACCATTTATTTATCATTCTCAAAATGTTACCCGAAGATCTTAATGTGATCTTTCACCAAAACTGTATTATTTCACCAGGATTTCTGCTGCTGACAGCAGTGAACGGGATGTGGTATTGGAAATGTCCCAGAAATTGTCAGGGGAAATACACACCTGTGTGTGCAGAAAATTGGTTTGGACTTCGAAAATCTTTTGGGAGCAAATGCCATGTAAGACTGTACAATTGCAAACATATTATAGGTAAGCGGTTTTAAATTTAAGATATATTTTTAAATATAACATACATACCTTATACATATGGCTCGGAGTAACTTTAAATCGCTCGTTTTTAGTCAAGAGCTGACATAGTAACTCAATTCAATGACTGATTATGACAGCAAATTCCAAATTATGCATTAAATCATAGATATAAAAAAGATTTTTAGGGTAGGTTTTCTCCATATCAACGCAGAACCCGATTAAGAGAAATGAGACTATTTAAACATTTTTATTTTGAACTGCCAATAAAAAATTACCGCCAATTGGATATTGAGAGGTTTGAAAGAATATTTAAAAATGAACAAAGTTGCATTCATAACTAATTTGAGCAAAATCGTGGACATGTCACCATTGTGCCCAATAATGATGTTAGTTGTATAATATTCTGTACTCATTTCATACGAATTTCCAGGGGCGTGCACTGCATGCAAGCACGTGTAATAATCCTTACCTTATGAAAAGACCTAACCTAAGGGTTCATATATTTAATTATTTTAAAAGATATTTTCATAAATCATAAAACATTCATCAACAATATCAAAACACAACAAACCGCAGCTAAAATAAAATACAATTAAAATTAGACCCCTCAAAATATATTAATTTGTCATGTTTTAAATTCACTACATTTTTTAACAAAACAAAACACTCTCAGTCCTTTAATATTCACAAATATTTGAAATAAATATATGTTATCAACCCTGTGTCAGGCATAATAATAATATTGTAATAATTTAATAAAAATAATGTTATGTTAAAATAAACTACTAATATAAACTATGTTTCTCATCAATTATTTAAGATGTGTTTGTCATTTTTCAGAATATAGAATCGTGTATGATGGGGAGTGCCGCTCACCATTCGGAATAAATAAATTAAATGTATGAAACTATCACAATTTGTTCACAACACATTATCCAACCCTTCGTGGTGTTATTTAGCATTATTTATTTCCTGTTCTGAAGTCGCATGAGTATCTTTCAAAATATATTTTTAAGACTGCGTATTCCAAAAACATTTGAGTTAGTAACAATTGAGTAACTAAAATATTTGTCCCCAATGCAAAACGGAATAGCCATAGCCAAGAGTATATGTATTGTATATAAAATATAACGATATTAAGTGTGTACTAAATTTATCCATGAAATAATAAGTATAATTATTAATCACACTTACATGAAAAAAATCAAGTGTGTTTTTTATTATTTATATGCACTGACAAATGAAAAAAATCCTTACTACGCTTCACAATGATTTTTACTTTACAGCGATGGTCTGGTCTTAGTGGTATTGCTGTATACATCGATAATACACATGTTTTCATAAAACAGATGAAAAAAGCATTTTCTTAATTTCATAATTCTATTTCTCACTCCGGTCCTTGATTGGAAAAAGTATCAATACCAAATATATCGCAGGGCACAAATCTTTTGGACCCCAATGCATTGCATTATGCAGTTGCACCATTACAACCTGAACACCAGACCCTAGATATTTAGTAATAAATTCATGCTAATTAATTCATCGATTTGTAGAAATATCTGAGCGACAATAAATTGAAGAGTTTATTTTAGGTAATTAAATTAACAAGCAAAAAAAAAGCAGAATTATTTATTGAAAATAAAAAATATAAAAACTACAGTCATCACTTTATGTAAGAAAACTTTCTATCATATTAAAATTAGCCGGACTTGTTTGGTTTTCCCTAAGAACACACATGTTTATGTATTGAAATGGCTCACTCCCTATACTGAAAAAATTGGGACACTCTCGCCGAAATCGGGACACTCAGAAACCTCGTTTCACAGAAGTCTGTCGATACCTGGCACTACGGCTTACTCTAATGGGTCTCAGTGGTAAAGTTGAGGTGATTTCTTTTTAAATAAACTAGTCATTGTACTGCACACATAACTGAGTTTTATTTTCGTCACAACCATTGTTTCGACAAGTACAGTCCTGAAAGGGACTGTTGATGAGATCAACAGGTGCAAATGTCAACTTTTGTAGTACTACAAGGTTTGGCTTATTGACAATTTAAAATTAACATGTTGCATCATAAAGTAATTCCCACATTAATTAATAATATTAAAGTTGAGAGATTTAATGCATCTCGTGGCCTTAAGTACTATTCCATACCTCAAGCAGTTTTCTGTTCAGTTTTAAAAAATAATTAAATTAAATTAAGTTGAGTTTATCTGTATGTATATCATTCCAATTGATGCATTTACAACTTCATATATTATGTATCCAAAAATTTAACAAAATGAAATTGAAACATCTCCGGCATCTGATATTTGAAATTGTGTAAAAATAAGGTAGATGGCTCTTTCAAATAATGGAACGATTAAATGTATTAATATCAAAAAGGTAACATATAGGTTCAAAAATTTGTTGCTAAAAATATCGTTGCTGTAGCATAGTTGGATAATGCACCTTCCCCGGATTGGAAAGAGATCCAGATTCGAATCCCGGTGACGCAACAAAAATATTTTTTGATAAAATTAATTTTATATGTATATCTTTCTAATTAATATATTTAATTCATATTTATTTTAACTTATCTTATAAAATATGTAGTTAAGTGTTATTGTTTGGAAGGGGACCTTCCTTCCATGAAAACATAGAGTGCTTGAAGTTCATCAGGTTTCTGTTTCACGAAAAACCTAGGAACATCTTCCATTCGTTCATCAGTCTCTGAAAATAATATTTCCTCTGTCACCGTCTTTTGCTACTCATTAAGAAGCTGTTCCAGATCTTCGGTAGTTAGTTCTGAGACTGCCTACTTGTTTGTAAACCGAAATTATGTTCGCAAACTGAAACATTTTTCATCAGGACTTTTGTTTGTGTACCAAATTATTTGTATGCAGTCGTTCGTATACCGAGGTTCCACTGTAGTCCTTTTTCTTTATTCATCCGAACCATAATATCTTCTTTTGTAACTCTATCTATCCAACTTATTTTGACCATTCTTCTGCAGATTCACATCTCAAATTTTTCACACTGCATATCATTTTATCATTTTATTTACTTTCCGTAAAATTCAAATATGTATTGCAAAACGTTTTATCAAAAATGTTATCACTTTTCATTGCATTTCAATAAATACAAATAAAACTTTGAAGATTGTTATTGAAAAAAAAGCCTTTCCATATTTTATATTTATTTTATCTCCAATAGTTAACAGTAAATAAATAAATTTGATTTTATGTGAGATGTTTTTAAACTTTTAATATTTATATTTCAATATTATTTATTTATTTTATATGCGTAATATATACACATGCGGCGGCTCGCGCCCATCGTCCAGATGTTCCTTGTTCTGTCAATTCTTGATATTGCACCATCTCACGCGTACAAAGCGGAAACGTTCGAGGAAGGCCGGACTGCGCCGCCCGACGGGCATGACACACGTGCACCACAGATGTGCACCAACACATGCAGCAGAGGAAGCGGTCGGCGAAACAATCAGCGCCCAGTACCCGAACCGATCGGACCGCAGATGCGCATCCCGACTCTTACCTTTCACTAACCGTGCATTGTTTTTCCATAACCTTTACATATTCTGTGTTGTTTCTTGCACTCGGTGGCTTCTCCCCGATGAGAACAAACATGTTTGAATAAAAATGGTTTTCACCAGAACACCCACCAACCTTCCCACACACATGTATTGACCAACTCAGCACAGTCTACCAACACTCCAATTATGGATCTAAATTAATAAAGTACACATATAAAATATAAAGATCTGAAAATTTTTGCCTTTTTTTATATTACTTTACCCAGTGCAGGATCCATCATCAGGGCTGTTGTCAGGATCTGAAACGTCAGCTAGAGAAGTCAGATACATAAGTCAGAATAGCCCAGAAATCTGTTTCTGAAAAACACATTCTCATGTTTTCACAGCCGTTTAGAATCTTCCATGTAAAGTTATCTGAACAATTATGCCATGTATATCCGACTACTCTGGCTGACATTTCGGCTTCCATTGCAGGGTCCAGTATCATGGCTGTTTGTCACTGGTGGCATTAAACATTTGAAAATATATCGAAGAATGACGACTAAACAATATTTTATAAACCAAACAGACACATAAATTAAGAAACGTTTTTATTTAAGTGTGCATAACATCGTTGCTCAAGTGCGTTAATGAAAAATGACGTTGCCCTTTCATTTCTATAAATTTGACAACATTTTTATTTTAACTTAAATTAGTTTTTCCTGTGTGTTAAATAAGGCATGGGTTTTTAACTTGTGCATTAAATTACACTGATTCTTTCCTGTGGGTTAAATTAGGCAAAGGTGTTTTTCCAAGAAGGGTTGGCGGTCTACTTTTGACCATTATAATATATACTGAGTATAACACACTTAGTGCACAATATTTTAGGAATAGATGTAGATACATATTACAATCATGAGTTGAAAATTTGAAAGCTGCATGTGTCTAATTTCATCCATGGCAGAGCTAAAGCATAAAAATTAAGCAATTACTTTGATTAATTGAAATATATAATTGATTCCAAATTATATATTAAATATGAAAAATAAAATATCATGAAAACAAGTCACATAGTTTTCATGACCCATTATAATATTACCTTTGTGGGCTGTGTGCTGATCGCGGTCCGGGAAAAGGTTTCACGGGGGCCCGATCTTACCTGCGCCCGGGACACCTTTCACATATCACCCGCGCCGTTAAAAACTCGGGGCCCCTGCACTCTTCAGACTGCCGGGTGAAGGAGGTCACGGGCCGACTCGAGGCTCCGCCCACTCGACCGAGAAATAGTTCTAGCAGAAATAGAAATAGTAGGACTTAGTTTTTAGGATATATCTGAATAAACTGTACATCTAGAATATGACTAAGTATACAATAAAAATGAGCACGAAGGGGGCAATCGCCTGGAGACGAGATTATGCACCTCAATCCTTATTTTAGGTAAAAAATTGATGTTTCAAAGTTTGAGGTGTAATAAAGAATTCCCGGGCAGTCGCCCCCATGTAAAAATTATATGAAGAAGGTTATAGGGAACAGAATAAAGTACTCGCGATGCCTCTAGGTTTGACCCTTGATTTTATATGATAAAAAAACTAAGAGTAAGTGCAGATCTGACGGCTCCGGTACAAAAATGAGCGAGAGTTATGGAGTCTCGTCGCCAAGCGACGGCTGTGCTGTACCGTATCGGGGTGGTGCGGGGACTGTCTGCCACCTCGATTAGTCCAGCATGAAACTGGGGGCCTCGCACGCTTATCCGGGGTCTATGTTAAATAAATACTGGGCCAGCAGCCTCAGAGAACCATTCTCTCGCCGCTGTGCTTTTCAAGTCTGAAATTGTGTTTTATGCCTTGCTTTGACCCTATTATTCTACTGGACCATCTGGAATTTCGACTTTGCTACGACTTTGAACCGAACCTGGAATCTTCTTGACTTTTATATTCAGTTTTAGGAGGGTCTTGTGTTTTTATGGAAAAAGAAGTAAAATATTAGTATATATTAAAACTATCATATTCTGTTGGATAATATTTTATTAAACCACCCAAGCAACATATTTTTAATGCGGTTTTCACCAAGCATATACATAAAACGTTGATTACCTCTGCAAAATATAAAATTGATATAAAAGTAGACTTGGGAAAAACACAGGTCAGTAAATCTTTTAACGTGGTGCACAATGAAAATTGGTCTAGGATTTATGATTGGTAATAATCAATCATTGTTATTTTAAAACAGTCATAAATGTTTCCCAGGGCTCTTAATGCGATTTTTCATTAAAACTGAATTATTTCATCAGGATTCCTGCTACTAAAATAAAATAAAATTTTAAAAGAGGAAACATAAAAGTTAAAAAGAAGAAAGTTTTCCAGGGGGAACGGAAGGGTGAAGAGGCCGAAAAATGGGATAGGAAAAAAAATTTCTTTCATTACATGCATGTACACACATTGTCTTTTTAGCCAGTACCCATACCTCAGACTAAGCACTGGTCTGATCAGCGTTTTGTATATTAAAAGTTCATCAGAAAAATCTTTTTTTTCACCAGGCTTTCTGATGCTGGTGGCAAAAGCTGCTGGGAGTAAGAACACTTGTCCAGAGGGTTGCCCCAGGATCTTCTCTCCCGTATGTGGAAAAAATTCATTAGGAGATAAGATGACATTTGGCAATGAGTGCTTGTTAGATCAATATAATTGTGAACATTATATAGGTAAGTAATTTTATTACTTTAAAACATTTATTTAACTATTTTATTGTACCAATCGCCATTCAGATTGATAATTCGCAACTAGGGCTCGGAGCGGACTGAAGCAATCCAAAACCCCACCCCGGTTCGTGAGATTCTCCCAAATATAGATCTGGCTCGTGACATCCGTCCAATTTGAACTACTGCTCATATTTGTAATTAAGAATTCAATGAAAATTATAAAAAGTCTAAAGGTTTATCGGTTAACTTGTTTTTTGTAATATAATATAATTATTGTTTAAATATTGTCGATTGTCTGACATAATATCAGTCAAAACGAGAGCGGTGATAAATTATACCATACAGACAGCCTCTGTGGCATGTGAATTCTGTATATAAACCAAACATTAAAATGTAAATAAACTCTTAAATCAACTCACGGTAAAATTTGATCAATGTACTTGCACCCTTAAAGCAAATGTGATCACTCCCCTTGCCGGCCAAGTATTTTGGCTAGGAATAGAAAACCGAGGATGTATTCAAGAATCGTTTTCCAATTCAAATTATCCTGAAACATTGTTCAATCGCAAATAATTCAGGTCTCGTTACCGTTCCATTATATCTTGTAGACTAGCAAAAGCGCACAATCTTCACAATACCATGCATAATGTTGGATTTTAGTTTACAATTCTATCAGTGATGTAAGAGTAGCTTGTTGGTTATAGTGGTCAAGACGTTGACCTAGTGATCTAGGGTTCGCGCCTCGTTCCAGGACACAAGCAAGTTAGTCCTATTTTCATAGCACAAGCATTTAGCTTAGTTTGAAAATAGTAAGAATATTAATGTGACATGTATTCCGTGTACGCTATTTAAAAAAAAAAAAATTGTACCACAAATTTAATTAATGTAACGCATGCACCATAGTCATTAAACATTTTCTACATAAAAAATATTTTTTTCTATGTTCTATTTACAACTTATCATTAAATCTTTGTTTTATGTAAAAAATATGTTTTTTTTATCCATATAATATTGTATATGCATAAATTTTTTCTAAATATTTATTTGTAAATAACATAACTGTTAATTATTACTACATCAATATATTATTCTATTTCTTTTGGGACACACATACAACTGCACAATAATCTTAGTTATCAGAATATTTGCTTTTAGTTCTTGTGTAAAGAAAAAAGATTATGATGCTTAGTTATACAATTTATCTACATTACGTTTTTTTACTTCTTTTTTAAACAATTTTACTTTTGTAATTTTTTAAAAATAATCTTTTGCTATGATTGTCATCTTTGATAATCTGTAAAGATATTATTGTTTAAAACTCTAGTTAATGGTACTTCATACCTACCGTATAAATACATACATAAATAAATAAATCGATGACCGGAATGTTAAATGTTGTGATTTTGTTTCAGAATATGAATGGATTTACAATGGAAAATGCTTGGATATCTACTAGCCATCAGTAGAGAAGTAATTCCTGTTTAAGGCTTTATAAAATATATATTAAATTTGTGAAAAATTGTAATCTGTATAACACCAAAAATTTATTCATATAATAAACATATTGTAATGTTTAAATTCTTCATTTTAAATTTTTATATCAAAGCCTATTGAAGATGGCCATATAAGACTCAGATAACTCACAAACAGCGCCATTTTACAAGAAATAAATGTTGAACAACATCCCTCTTCAATATTTGCATGTATGTACTGAGATCCTTTGGGTAAGACACAAAACTACATACTTTCATCAAATTTGATATATTATAATTACCTTATTAAACAATGCAATGGATAGACAGGTGGTACAAGGTAGAGTCGAGGGCTCCCACTCCCACAGAAAGTTGTCAACTAGATGGACAGATCCAGGTAGCCGTCAGGAATGCTACAGATCAAAGTAGATAACTCATTGTCATAGCGTTATAGCGAACACGAGCATAATGGATGAGAAAAGAAACATCAAATTTAAGTTATAACCTTTAAATACCTAATTGATACATTTAATGAGACTAAAATTTTTTAAAAAATCCAAATTACGAATAATAAAATCAATTTATTTAAGGCAACATTAGAAAGAAATTTTTAAAAAAACGTTGTCCGCATATTTGGTGTGTGGCGACGTACCGAGTCCAATATTATAAACAGATTTCTTCAAACGATTCGTCAGTACTTGACACAACAAAATTACGGACATTTTAGTATGATTAGCGGTCGAACTCACCATTTTTCTATCAAAATTGGGCAAGAAATTGAAAAATTAAAAAACCCGTGAAAAATAATGAAAAACTTTTAAATCTTCATACTTCGTTGAAGTTTATTATTTTCCCATGATTTTTCAAGTTTGAACTCAGAGAGGTATTCTGATTTTTATATTGACCTCAATTTTTGTCAGTTTTTAAAATAAGTTACCTGGCAAGCTTAGTTAGCTTATCCTAATGCGTCTCAGTGGTAGAGTCGAGGTGATTTATCTTTACATATACTAAACATTGTACTGCACACATAACTGAGTTTTATTTTCATCACAACCATGGTTTCAAGAAGTACAGTACCGAAAGAGACTGTTGATGAGAATCAACAGGTACAAATGTCAACTTTTGTAGTAATACAAGGTTTGGCTTATTGAAAATTTTTAATTAATATGTTGCATCACAAAGTAATAATATTAAAGTTGAGAGATTTAATGCATCTCGTGACCTTTAGTACTACTCCATACCTCAAGCACATTGGCTCAGTTTTAAAATATATTTTAATTAAATTAAATTGAGTTTATCTGTACATATGTATATCATTCTAATTGATGCATTTACAACTTCATATATTATATATCCAAAAATGTAACAAAATGAAATTGAAACATCTCTGGCGTCTCCTAACGAATGTTTCTCAAAGGTATTCGCAGTAATAAGACGATAGCTTTTAAATTAATGGAATGTAAGATGTATCAATTTGAAATAACTACAACATATAAGTTCGAAAATTTGTCATCTATTTACGAGGCTGACATTGTATAATTGATTATCGCACTTCCTGATGAAGAGATCCTGTTCAAATCCCGGTGGCAGCTAAAATATTGTTATCAATAAATTGAGTTTATCTGTATGTATTTAATCTGTATTAATTAATTATTGATTAATATACAATTTAAATCGGGTACTTTTCTACATTCGCATTATTTTGAAGCACTCTGTTTGCTAATAGCTATACTACATTGGAAGCTCCGGTTCTTATCTGGTCCGATGTCAACTGACAATATAAAATTCATATGAATCTTATTTATAAAATACTTCTTCTTCTTCTTGTGCCCTATCCGTTCAACAGACGTTGGCTATCATCACTTTGTTCACCGCAGCCCGGAAAAGCTCTACAATAGACTGGCCAAACCATTACTTTAGGTTCTTCAGCCATGATATTCTCCTTCTTCCAGGGGCCCGATTTCATGCAATCTTTCTCTGCATTATGAGGTGCAAGATCCCATACTTTTCTGGATTTCATTTCTGGATTCATCTCATGTCCAAGATATTGAAAGTTTTTGGATTTTTATTGTTTTAAATACAGTGGAACCTCGGTTTACAAATTTAATTAGTAATGTAAAACTGTTCGAAAACCATGTTGTTCATAAACTGAAACACTTATTCCCATAATAATGAATGAAAAATGTATTACCCAAGAAAATAGCCCTTATTCATCTTTACTTTCTACTTCTTGTTTGAAATCCTATGAAAGCAATAAATATTCATGGTTTTAACATAAAAGGAATTGGAAGTAATAAAATGAAAAGAATAAACGTAAAAACATTATTTATTTTAACTTATCTTATAAAATATGTAGCAAAGTGTTATTGTTTGGAAGGGGACCTTCCTTCCGTGAAAACATTGAGTGCTTGTAATTCACCAGGTCTCACGAAAAACCTGTCCAACGATATTTGTTTCGGAATGTTACGGAAATGAGACATGACATTATCATTAAACAGATTTATAACACGATTTATTTTACCAAGGTGATATTGTTCCACAAAACTTTGCACCTCATTCCACTTCATGCACATTTCATGGATCGTGGACCTAGGAACATCTTCGATTCGTTCATCAGTCTCTGAAAATAATATTTCCTCTGTCACCGTCTTTTGCTGCTCAATAAGAAGTCGTTCCAGTTCTTCAGTTCATTACAGAATGAGTTCTGAGACTGCCTGCCTGTTTGTAAATCTAAATTATGTTCTCAGACTGAAATATTTTTTCATCTGGATTTTTATTTGTGAGCCAAATTATTCATATACAGAGTCATTTCCATATCGAGGTTCCACTGTCTATCCAGCTTATTTTGACCATTCTTCTGTAGATTCACATCTCAAATTCTTCATGTCGCCTTATTTTTTCTCGGATATGTGTCCATGCCTCCACTCCATAAAATTATATTGAGAACACACTGCATCCGTACACTCAATATCATTTTATTTGTTTTCCATAAAATACAAATATTGCAAAATGTTTTATCAAAAATGTTATCACTTTTCATAACATTTCAATAAATACATTTGGGGGTTAGGACGGTGGGTAAACAAAAGAAGTGTGATTGGCGCGTTGACGTTTATTGTGACAGTATGATAAAAACAAAGAAGACAAATAGAATGAATACAGTGAATGAGAATGTAGAAGGTGCACGTGTATTATGAAATGAAATGAAGCAAGTTGGCGGTCTTGCCCGGCGTGCGCGAGCCGGCACGACTGCCGTTGTGAAACGATGAAACTGGAGAGACTACTTGGCGGTGAAATGAATTCCGTTCGCTATATACATATAAAACATTGAAGATTGTTATAGAAAACAAATCATTTGTCTTTTATATTTATTTTATCGTCAATGGGTAACAATAGTAAATAAATAAATTGGATTTTGTGTGAGATGTTTTTGAACTTTTAAAATTTATATTTTCATATTATTTATTTATTTTATATGCATAATATGTATATCCGTATGTATTGACCAACTCAGCACAGTCGACCAAGTCTACCGACACTCCAATTATGGATCCAAATTAAGAAAGTACACACATAAAATATAAAGATCTGAAAATTTTTGCCATTTTTACTTTACTTTACCCAGTGCAGGATTCATCATCAGGGCTGTTTTCAGTGATGCATGACTATCTGAAACGTCGGCTAGAGAAGTTAGATACATAACTTATGAAAAAAAAGTATTTAAGTATGCATAACATCATTGCTCAAGTGCGTTAATAACAAATGACGTTGCCCTTTCATTTCTCTAAATTTGACAACATTTTAATTTTAACTTAAATTAGTCAGAGATATTTTTCCTGGGTGTTAAATAAGGCATGCATTAAATTAGACTGATATTGTTTCCTGTAGGTTAAATTAGGCTAAGGTCCAAGAAGGGTTGGCGGTCTACTTTTGACCATTATAATATATACTGAGTATAACACACTTAGTGAACAATATTTTAGGAATAGATTTAGATACATATTACAAACATGAGTTGAAAATGTTAAAGCTGTATGTGCCTAATGTCATCCATGGCAGACGATAAAGCATAATAATTAAGCAATTACTTTGATTAATTGAAATATACAATTGATTGCAAATCACATAGTTTTCGTAACCCATAATAATATTACCTTCGCGGGCTACAAATTCTGAGCGTTTGAACATTCTCAATTGTATTAAATTCTTTTAAATTTGATTATTTATTGTTATACATTAAATAAAATTATTCAATACACCACGCTTATTTTTTATCGTCTGACTTCATTGCTTTTTATTTATACAAACGTAATAAACTGCGGTAACATTGATGATGAAACATTATGTAACATTTATAACTTCCAGGGAAGCCAAATGGAATATTTTTCACATCTAATAAAACTCTGTTTGCATTTATGGTAAGCAAGTTTCTCTTATATTTTATTTAGACTTTTTAGTCAAAATAAATATTTCTCAATCATTATTTTTGCCTAATATAGGACAAGCAAAAGGATCCTCTGAAATAAATATTTGGTCTTATTAGGATAATAACTTCTGGCGCACACATTATTGTGTAGAGCTCTACACTGTATGATGATGTTAACGTAGTCCAATCACATCTACATGTTGAAGACCAGAAAGCAGCTAAGAAGGTCTCCCAGAATGGCGTAGAAGAAGAGGGAGACCAAAACTGCACTGGTGGAACCACGTCATAGCAGAATCCACCAACATGTGAGAAATGAACTGTTGAGTAGCCATGTGGGACAGGAACTTATGGAGAATGAATAATTGAAGATGATGATAATGACAACCAGATTTCACTTAAAATATACTCATTTAAAATGTATCAACAATCATTTATTTACATTCAGTTTTAGGAGGGTCTTGTGTTTTTATGGAAAAAGAAGTAAAATATTTGAATATATTAAAACTATCATATTCTGTTGGATAATATTTTATTAAACCACCCAAGCAACATATTTTTAATGCGGTTTTCACCAAGCATATACATAAATCGTTGATTACCTCTGCAAAATATAAAATTGATATAAAAGTAGACTTGGGAAAAACACAGGTCAGTAAATCTTTTAACGTGGTGCACAATGAAAATTGGTCTAGGATTTATGATTGGTAATAATCAATCTTTGTTATTTTAAAACAGTCATAAATGTTTCCCAGGGCTCTTAATGCGATTTTTCATCAAAGCTGAATTATTTCATCAAGATTCCTGCTACTAAAATAAAATAAAATTTTAAAAGAGGAAACATCAAAGTTAAAAAGAAGAAAGTTTTCCAGGGGGAACGGGAGGGTGAAGAGGCCGAAAAATGGGATAGGAAATAAAATCTAAGGAATAAAAATATTTTTTCTTTCATAACATGCATGTGCGCACTGTCTTCTTAGTCAAGTCCCAAACCTCAGACATATATGTAAGTACTGGTCTGATTAGTGTTTTGTATATTAAAAGTTCATCAGAAAAATGTTTATTTTCACCAGGCTTTCTGATCCTGGTGGCAAGAGCTGCTGGGAGTAAGAACACTTGTCCACAGAGTTGCCCCTATATCTTCTCTCCCGTATGTGGAATAAATTCATCCGGAGATACGAGGACATTTGAAAATAAATGCTTGTTAGATAAATATAATTGTGAAAATTATACAGGTAAGTCATATTATTACTTAAAAACATTTATTTAACTATTTTACTGTATACCAATTGCCATTCAGATTGAGAATTCGCAACTAGGGCTCAGAGCGGACTGGAGAAATCCAAAATGCTACCCCGGTTCGTGGGATTCTCTCAAATATAGCTCTGGTTTCCAATTTGAACTACTGCTCATGTTTGTAAATTTAAATTCAATGAAAATTATGAAAGTCTAAAGATTCATTAGTAAACTTGTTTTTTGAAATATAGTACAAATATTGTTTAATTATTATCAATTGTCTGACATAATATCAGTCAAAACGAGAATGGTGATAAATTATACCATACAGACAGCCTCTGTGGCATCTGAATTCTGTATACAAACCAAATATTAAAATGTAAATAGACTCTAAAATCAACTCACGGTAAAATTTGGTCCATGTACATGCACCCTTAAACCAGATGTGATCACTCCCCTTGGAATAGAAAACCGAGTATCTATTCAAGAATCGTTTAATTTAATTATTTTGTATAATCTTCAAAAATTATTATAAAATGCAATATAATTTTTTCATTTTTTTTTGTTAATATTATCACAAAAATTGACAATTTGATATGCAAATGCCCCTTGCTTTTATATACTTTTTAATCTTAATTCTTTAGAAACACTGCGATCTCAGTTAATGCCCTCTTCCAGGCTTCAGAAATATTCCCTTCTTCGGGTACATGTATGAATTAAGTAAAAACCGGTTACATGTACTGGACACGTGCCTCTGAATATTATGTGTTTCATAACTCACTCTCTGATCTTATTCAATTTTGTAAAATAAAACAATGCATATTATGTTTATTATATATTTATATTAATTATTTACATTGTTTCATGACTAATGCTTGTCATGTTGTCCCTTGTAAAACGAACAATTAAGATCGAAGAAAAAATTTATTTAAATTTCAAAACATACTTATTAGTTACCTGGTATACGGTTCCTTTAAAAAAAAATTCCTCCTAAAGCAATGCACTCGGTCCAACGTTTTTTCCATTTCAAAACCAGAGAGGGGCAGATCGAGCGAACACAGTGAATCGATATTGGGCAAAAAAAGTTGTTCCCAACATTGGCATGTGCTGAAGCATTTTCCTGAAACATTGTTCAATCGCAAATAATTCAGGTCTCGTTACCGTTCCATTATGTCTTGTAGACTAGCAAAAGCGCATAATCTTCATAATATCATGCATTATGTTGGATTTTAGTTTACAATTCTATTAGTGACGTCTAATATGACAACAAATTTAACATTAAATATAACGCGTGCACCACAGCCATTAAACATATTCCACGTAAAAAAAAATATAATTAATATTTTTCTATGTTCTATTTACAACTTATCAGAAAATCTATATTTTATGTAAAAAAATACATTTTTTATTTTTATGTATATAATATTGTATGCATAAATTTTGTCTAAATATTTTTTTATAAATAATGTAACTGGTCATTATTACTACATAAATATATTATTTTATTTCTTTTAGGACACAAATACAACTGCACAATAATCTTAGTTATCAGAATATTTGATTTTAGTTCTTGTGTGAAGAAAAAAGATTATAATGCTTAGTTATACACTACGTATTTTTCTTCCTTTTTTAAACAATTTTACTTTGTAATTTTAATTTTAAAAAAATAATCTTTTGCTATGCTTATCATCTTTAATAATCTGTAAGGATATTATTGTTTAAAACTCTAGTTAATGGTACTTCATACCTACCGTATAAATACATACATAAATAAATAAATCGGTGACTGGAATGTTAATTGTTGGGATTTTGTTTCAGAATATAAATTGATTTACAATGGGGAATGTTTGGGTATCTTCGAGCCACCGGAAGAAAAGTAATTCCTGTTTACGGCTTTATAAAATATATATTAAATTTGTGAAAAATTTTAATCTGTATAATACCAAATAAAAATCATATTGTAAAGTTAAAAATTTTATTTCAAAGCCTATTGAAGAAGCCAGGTCCGCTAAAATGAATATTATGAGAACACTACAATTAGTCTTTTTATTCGTTCTGTATGAAGATACAGATGTGGTGCTGGCAGCATATGCTTTGAATCCATGGATAACTCACAAACGGCACCATTTTACAAGAAATAAATGTTAAACATCGTCCCTCTTCAATATTTGCTTGTATGTACTGAGATCCTTTGGGTAGGTCACAAAAGTACATAGTTTTATCAAATTTGATATATTGTAATTAGCTTATTAAACAATGCAATGGATAGACAGGTGGTACAAGGCATAGTCGAGGGATCCCACTCCCACAGAAAGTCGTCAACTAGATGGACAGATCCAGGAAGCTATCAGGAATCCTGCAGATCAAAGCGGATAACTCATTGTCAGTGTCATAGGGTTATAGCAAACACGAGCATAATGGACGAGAAAAGAAACATCAAATTTAAGTTATTACCTTTAAATACCTAATTGATACATTTAATGGGAATAAAATTTTTTAAAAAATCCAAATTACGAATAATAAAATCAATTTATTTAAGGCAACATTAGAAAGAAATTTAAAAAAAAACGTCGTCCGCATATTTGGTGTGTGGCGACGTACCGAGTCCAATATTATAAACAGGTTTCTTCAAACGATTCGTCAGTACTTGACACAACAAAATTACGGACATTTTAGTATGATTAGCGGTCGAACTCACCATTTTACCATTTATTTTATTAATTTGTTTTTGCAAGACTATAGGACTATCGGGTTTGTAAAAAAAATTATTTTTAAATGAAAAATCTTTTATCTAATTGTATATTAAAAACATTTCAATTTAAAGAAAATATGTGATGTATAACATTTTTATAAAATTTATCAATTATTGCAAAAGTTGTGAGAATTCAATGTACATATTTCAGTAATTATTAATTTATATGTACATGTATACAATACAGTAATATACATATATAATAAAAATAATAATGAAATTCAGCATTCATAAAGATATCTAAAATATAATATTTTAAAAGAAACATAGTGAATAATGCATGTACGCATCTTTATTTTTTAAACAAAAGGTCGTTAACTCTTCAGATCCTAATTAATTCCTTTGGATATATCTATCTTGATTATGTGGTCTGGTATTATTAGAAAATTTTCTGTATTAAAAAAATTAGGGCCAATCTATAATTATAACCAAATTTGAATCCCAGGGCAACGGCTACTAGTTACGTTTTAATAAATCTTGAGTAGCAATAAAAAAGTGACCAAATCATTAAATAACTGAAGAAATTGTGTAAAAACGTTTAATTATGTTCTAAAAATGTTTATATGGTTTATATACATTGGACAATTGCCACAAACTTCACCACTCTTCATCATGGAGATGACGCAATAAACCTTCATTGCAGCATTAGGTCCACAATTGGGCTAGGGGTGGAACTTCATAAATGTATGGAAAACCATAAATGTGTAGAAATTCACAAATGTATGGAACTTCAAAGTGCGACTTACATCCAATCAAACTTTATGTACTATTAGTGATAATATAATTAATTATTTGAAATAGGTACATAATTATTGCAATTCTATATAGTATATGTGCATAAATTGCAATGTACAAATATATGTAACTCGTTTATTTACTTAATTTTGTAATGGCGATTATAATGGCGACTGCAAATATATACAAAGTGATATTTCTTTGTTTGATATGATGATGCCAAAGGAACCAATAAAATACAATATTATTAGGCATAGTTCTGTACATACTCCATTAAAGAAAAAAACAGAATCAAAATATGTTAAATACATGCTTAGCAAATAAGTTATTGTTCATTCAAATGGACAATGAACAAGTTACATATTTATTTGTCTATTATGTACTACCTAAAAACATACAAATTATTTTCGCATTTTCTGAAAAACATCTCAAAATTGCATAGTTGTGAACAAAATGTGTGTTACTAATTTTTTGCAACTTTTATTTTAAAATTTCAAATTATATGACAAATGTGTCGTGTAATTATGAATTACTGAAATTTTTATATTAACAGGGTTAATCAATTAAGAAATTAACAATTTGGGTCAGGAAGTATTTGAAAGACTTCAAATAATGTCAAATTAATGTGGTTTTATTGATCTGTTTTATTGAACTGGACTTATTATGAACTTATTTTATATTCATATAATAATTCAATATAACCAACTGACTATATTTGAGTAAAAAATCTCATTGTTTAATTGTAGCATTGATTGAATTCAAGTGTATTTCGCAGAATCAATGCAGAACAAATCTCAAGCAAATGCTATCTGTAATCTGTCAATTTTAGTGTAATGTTACATTTTACTAAGTTGCGAGTTTGTGTGGATGAGAATCATTTAGTGTGCTATAACGGTTGGGATACATATGAGTAAAAGAACACATATCTATATATACAGATACATATTACATTTTCTCCACTAGTAGGGCATGATTACAGGACTTCAAGTACCCCAAACACAGGATTTTCAGAAGCAAAATTTTATAAATTATGTATTTATTTCATATTGCGTGCACGGCGAGGATGACTAGCCAGGATTCAGATATTGTATTTGTAATTAGTTCATATTGAATGGTTAGGTTAGGTTAGGTTAGATTAGGTTAGGTTGGGTTAGGTTAGGTTAAATTGGGACATTCTCGCCGAAATCGGGACACTCAGAAACCTCATTTCACAGAATTCTGTCATTACCTGGCACTACGGCTAATTCTAATATGTCTCAGTGGTAAAGTTGAGGTGATTTCTTTTTAAATAAACTAGTCATTGTACTGCACACATAACTGAGTTTTATTTTCGTCACAACCATTGTTTCGAGAAGTACAGTCCTGAAAGGGTCTGTTGATGAGATCAACAGGTGCAAATGTCAACTTTTGTATTACTACAAGGTTTGGCTTATTGACAATTTAAAATTAACATGTTGCATCATAAAGTAATTCCCACATTAATTAATAATATTAAAGTTGAGAGATTTAATGCATCTCGTGGCCTTAAGTACTATTCCATCCCTCAAGCAGTTTTTTGTTCAGTTTTAAAAAATATTTTAATTAAATTAAGTTGAGTTTATCTGTATGTATATTATTCTAATTGATGCATTTACAACTTCATATATTATGTATCCAAAAATTTAACAAAATGAAATTGAAACATTTCTGGCGTCTGGTATTTGAGATTTTGTAAAAATGGAATGATTAATGTATTAATGTATTAATATCAAAAAGGTAACATATAAGTTCAAAAATTTGTTGCTAAAAATATTGTCGCTGTAGCATAGCTGGATAATGCACCTTCCCCGGATTGGAAAGAGATCCAGGTTCGAATCCCGGTGGCGCAACAACAATATTTTTCAATAAAATTGATTTTATGTGTATATCTTTCTAATTAATATATTTAATTCATATTTATTCATAACATCTTCATTCGTAACTCTATCTGTCCAGTTATTTTGATCATTCTTCTGTAGAATTCACATCCCAAATTCTTCATGTCGCTTTATGTTTTCTTGGGTATGTGTCCATGCCTCTACTCCATAAAATTACATTGAGAACACACTCCATCTGTCCACTCAATATCATTTTATTTATTTTCCGTAAAATCCAAATATGTATTGCAAAATGTTTTATCAAAAATGTTATCACTTTTCATTACATTTCAAAAAATACATATAAAACATTGAAGGTTGTTATAGAAAAAAAACGTTGGTCTTTTATATTTATTTTATCTCCAATGGGTAACAACAGTAAATAAATAAATTGGATTTTGTGTGAGATATTTTTAAACTTTTAAAATATATATTTTTATATTATTTATTTATTTTATATGCGTAATATGTATATGTGTATGTATTGACCAACTCAGCACAGTCTACCAACATTCCAATTATGGATCCAAATTAAGAAAGTACACATATAAAATATAAAGATCTTTTTTTTTTTTAAATTGGCATTTCACCCCTATGGGGTTACCATTACCGAGTAATTTTATTTAATGTGATGTTTCTTTTGGATACATTTAATTTTTACAGGTTTATTTCATTGGCGTTTAGGAACCTCGTTAATATTTTAAAAATGGCTTGATTATTAGATGATAACAAAGTCGGGATGTTGATGGGGAATGGAATTTTGTTGTTAGAAAGATCTTGGATTAAATTTGGATACCGGTCATTGAAAGGGCATCCTAAAAAAACATGATTTAAATTTTCCTCTTCTAGTTGACATTCACACATAGGATTTTAAACAAGTGAGAATTTATACAACAATGGCCAATCCTCATACGGCAGATCGAGGAAGTTTCAAACTTATTTAATTTCGTTTTGGAAAACCAGGGCCTAGTAGGAATCTCTGGCTGAATTTCCGCAAACCATTTTCCTTTTAGAAGTTTAGAAGTCTCCCATTGATCTCTCCAAATGCAGATCATTTTCTCTATGAGAATAGGAAGTATATCAGATATTGTCACATGATTATGTAAAGGGACGCCAGAAGTAGAGGCTTCCTTTGCTAAGGCATCGACTTTTTCGTTTCCCGGAAATCCACAATGACTGGGAATCCAAGTATTAGAGGATGATCTTTTTGACGCATACATTTGGAAAGAAATTTGTCAGACATAAACTGTCTTCTCAATTGAAGTGGAGGATCTACTATTTCTACCTGTAGAGCATTAATTGGGGAAGACCGCATTGCTCCAATTATTAACCTAAGACTTTGCGACTGGATACGATCTAGCCTTTGTAGATTTTTTTTGAAGTTGGTTCCATAATGAAAGATGCATAATCTAGATGACTACGAACATATGCGTGATAAAATAATTTTCGGGTGTATGGATGGCAGCCCCACCACACGCGAGATACTGCTCTCATAGTATTGAGACTTGCTTGACATCTATTAACAATTTGGTTTATATGGGCCTTTCAGTTAAGTTTGGAGTCTAAAATAACTCCCAAAAATCTAATTTGAGATTTAACGGGGAGGGTTTGATCAAGTCAAGTTATATGTACAGCGGGGACTTTTAGTTTTCTGGTAAAGATGATTACACTGCTTTTTGTCACAGACAATTCCAATCCATGTCCCATAAGCCAATCAACCAGATTGTTCACACTATCTTTGAGAATATTTTCTAACTGATTTAAAACTGAACCTGAAACGTAGATAAAAAAGTCATCAGCGTACTGTAGGATTTGAGAAAGAGGATGAATAAGGTAAGCTATGTCGAGGGTGTATATGTTAAATAGGATAGGAGATAACACAGACCCTTGTGGTAGGCCTCTGGTGACAGTTCTGAATACAGGAGATGATCCTTTCACTTCTACCACTATTAACCTTCGGAGAAAGAGATTGACGATAAAACAAGTTAATTTAGGGGGAATTCCTATACCTAGGAGTTTTTGTTCCAGGATACTGATGTTGACGTTATCATATGCTCCACTGATATCGATGCACGCTCTAATGAGATATTTCCCTCTGGAATGAGCGATCTGGAGTCAGTATTGATATGCTCTCAACTATGTTTTTCTTCTTCCTGAACCTGAATTGTGTGTTAGGGAGGATTTTTTTGTTTTCTACATACCAGTCAAATCTTCTTTTTATCATGTGTTCTGTAATTTTAAGTAAAGTATATGATAAGTCAATCGGTCTATACGAGAGTCCTGAATTGGGATCTTTTTTGGTTTTAAAATGGGGGCGATTATTTGAGATTTCCAAGATTGAGGAATGTTGCTAGTTTCATATATAATATTTATCATTTGGAGAAAGTATGAGAGAGTTTCATTACAAAAGTTTTTTAGGAAAGAGTAGAGAATGCCGTCGATTCCCGGGGCTGAGTCTGTTACTTGATTTAAAACTGATTTTAACTCATCCATGGAGAAATGTGAATCTATTCAACTAGTCTCACTAAATAGATATTTGTGGGATGTTTCATTAAAGTTGGGCACATACGGTGGTGTCAATTGGTTCATAAATTTGTTAATCCATTCTGACGAAGATGGTGGAATTTTTGGGGGGATGTGTGAGTTTCTAAATTTTCTTATTGTTTCCCATACTTTTGTTACCGCTGTTATTAATTTTTGTAATTACTGCTGTTAATTTTAACAAAAAAATTTCCAACCATCCCGTATCTTTTTGCGTTTGGTTACCGCCTGAGCATTTTTGAATTTCAGATAATTTTCAAGAGTCATGTTTTTAGAGTATGCTTTTGCAAAGATTTTTCTTTCTTTGACAGCGTCAGAACATTCTCTGTCCCACCAGGGGGCAGGGGGTGGTTTTGTTTTATTTATCTTTTTCGCAGGAATATATAATTTGCTGACTCTTCAATGCAGGAAATAAATAAATCATAACAAGAATTTATATTTTCATGGGTTGGAGATGGTAAACTAGTAATTTTACCATATATAGTTTCGGAGAATTTTTCCCATTTTGCATTAGATGTTTGATATTTTAAACGGGTAAGCGATTTTTGGTGGTTTGTGAATTTCTGATTTTGTGGTAAGGTGATTTGGGGTCTGTGAGAAAATCAAATATAAATGGGATAATGATCGCTACCATGAGGGTCATCCAGACTAAGCTGGGCGCCAATGCTGCATTACACAGTGAAAGATCTACTACACTGGGACGGCAGTTTGGGATGTGAGACGAGTAGGGGATCCGTCATTCAGAATACAGAGACTGAATTCATCAAGCAAATCAAGAATATCTCTGCCAGATCTATCGTTGGAGTCAGAGCCCCAAATACTATGGTGGGAGTTGAAATCACCCAAAATGAGTAACGGATTTTGGAGGCGGGAAAGCATTGTTTGAAGTAATGATTTTGAGGGACGATTAGATGGAGAAATGTACAAGGAAAGGATTGTGATACCATCAACCCTAGCGGCAACCACTTCGAATGGGCAATCGGAGGGTTTAACGTTCACTGGTGTAAAGGGGATGGAATTTTTGATGAGAAGGGCGGAACCACCTTTCCCATCTTGTCGGTCATCTCGGAGGCAGTGGTAACCCCGGACCCTTAAATGGGAACCCGGACTCAGCCATGTCTCCGAAATTTCCGCCACTGATATTTGATTGGAATTTAACTTTAGAAGAGCGACAATATCGTAGCTATTTGATTTGATACTATGGCTATTCCACTGAAGAATTCTCTCCACAGATGGAGCCATTAGGAAGAAGGGAGTACAATGATGAAATAAGAGTAGCAGCGTTGGACGGTAAGGAATTATTATTTGAAGTAATGGATACGAGGAGCATAACAAGGGTTTGGATGAAAGAAGAGTTGTTAGAGAGTAATGATTTTGAAAGATTATTTAATGGTGGGTTAGAGGAACTCGAGGGAGTAGGTATGTGAGTGGAGTTTAAGCAATGGCCATTAGGGGCTCCTGATGGATTATTTCCATTAGGATAGATTTTATGAAAATTGTGAAGTTGCTGGTCATAACCAGGTAAAATGAAGGGCTTGGATTTTGGTATTTTATACACAAATTTTTTGTAGGATGATACTGCGGGAGCTAAGTTGGCCGAAACTGGAGTGATGCTAGCTGATTGTGCAGTAGTCTCTGCAAAAGTTTTCTTGGAGTGGGCAAACATTTTAGATGCTTGAAAATATAAAGTATATATGAAGTACCTGACATGTATTGCTTAATGTTTTTTTGCCTTGTTAATTCTGGGCACGTGAGACTAATTGCTGTATAATTGCCAGTGCAATTCAAACAGGTAGGAGGTTAGAAAGAGTTTGGGCATTGGTCATTGGTCGGCAGAGTGGTTGTTACCACATTTGAAGCAACAAGGAGGGGATCTGCAAGTTGGTTTGGAGTGTCCAAACCGACAACAATTAAAAGACTGCATTGTCGGGAAAGCATAAAGCTCTACCGGCAACGAATTGTAAAAGAGATATACATGTGATGGGAGGGTTTGTCCTCTGAAAGTGAGCACAACTGTTTGAGAGGGTTTCCAGGTAACGGTTCCTGTGGAAGTGTCTTTGTAATTCAAACGTCTAGTATTTATAACTTTGCCTATATTTTGGGGAGTAGAGATAGATACGATGATGTCTTCAGAGAGGTCAGTGAAGATACCACGCACGAGGCCCATGCGGATAAAATTGTAGATCGGAATGAAAGCTTTAAATTTGTTATTTTGGGTGTTTTCAGAAGATTTAACAAAATTATTAGCAAGTACTGCAGATTTAAATTCCACAGAAATTTAATATCTGCCTTCTGCTTTTATACCGCCTGGGCAGATACCAGGAGTGTTCTGCTGGGAAATATATTTTCCAAAATCAATTGGATGTATAGGTCCTTGCTCTGTTTTTTAGACACAAACAAGGAAAGGAGAGACAGCCGAATTTGGGTATAATAGTTGGGGACGGGTTATATTAACAGGAGAAGCAGTAGGTAGATCAGAGGTCATGGTTGGGATTAGAGTGGGAGAGATAGGATGGTTATCTTAAGATTGTTCTTTGTTTTTTCTGACTTCTTTTCAATTTTCCTTTTCTTGAATGTTATAAAAGTGGAATCGTCTGAAGATTCTGCATCTTCTAAAGCGGGTATTGAGGGACGAGAAAGATGTGATGGAGGAGGAAGAGGGTCTGGAGGATCCGGAGGTCTTAATTCCTCCATTGTAGCCGAAAATTAAATTAAAAAAGATTTCAGACAAATGTCAAAATAAAAATAAAAATGTAACAATAGATTCTACTGGAAAAAAAACGCAAATGCCTAAAGTGTAAGAAATATATTAAAGATAAATAATTTAAATTATAAAAACAAGTGAGCTAAGAATATTAAAGTGAAAAAAGTTTATAAATATCTGATTTTTTTGTAAATATCCATTTAATCCAAGGGAGCTGCACAAACACAACTGTCACTCTCGGAATTATTGTCGCAAAAAAAACTATAAAGATCTGAAAAATTTTGCCTTTTTTTACTTTACTTTACTCAGTGCAGGATCTATCATCAGGGCTGTTGTCACTGATGCATCAGGATCTGAGACATTGGCTTGAGAAGTCAGATACATACGGCAGAATAGACCAGAAATCTGTTCCTGAAAAACATGTTCACATATTTTCACCACCGTTTAGAATCTTATGTGTAGTTTTCTGAATAATTATGCCATGTATATCCACCTCTCTGACCGACGCTTCGGCTTCTATTGCAGGGTCCAGTATCAGGGCTGTTTGTCACTGAGGGCATTAAACATTAGAAAATATATCGAAGAATGATGACTATATAATATTTTATAAACCAAACAGACACGTAAATTAAGAAACTTTTTTATTTAAGTGTGCATAACATCATTGCTCAAGTGCGTTAATAACAAATGACGTTGCCCTTTCATTTCTCTAAATTTGACAACATTTTAATTTTAACTTAAATTAGTCAGAGATATTTTTCCTGGGTGTTAAATAAGGCATGCATTAAATTAGACTGATAGATAAAGCATAATAATTAAGCAATTACTTTGATTAATTGAAATATACAATTGATTGCAAATCACATAGTTTTCGTAACCCATAATAATATTACCTTCGCGGGCTGCAAATTCTGAGCGTTTGGACATTCTCAATTATATTAAATTCTTTTAAATTTGATTATTTATTGTTATACATTAAATAAAATTATTCAATACACCACGCTTATTTTTTATCGTCTGACTTCATTGCTTTTTATTTATATACAAACGTAATAAACTGCGGTAACATTGATGATGTAACATTTATAACTTCCAGGGAAGCCAAATGGAATATTTTTCACATCTAATAAAACTCTGTTTGCATTTATGGTAAGGAAGTTTCTCTTATATTTTATTTAGACTTTTTAGTCAAAATAAATATTTCTCAATCATTATTTTTGCCTAATATAGGACAAGCAAAAGGATCCTCTGAAATAAATATTTGGTCTTATTAGGATAATAACTTCTGGCGCAGACATTATTGTGTAGAGCTCTACACTGTATGATGATGTTAACGTAGTCCAATCACATCTACATGTTGAAGACCAGAAAGCAGCTAAGAAGGTCTCCCAGAATGGCGTAGAAGAAGAGGAAGACCAAAACTGCACTGGTGGAACCACGTCATAACGGACTCCACCAACATGGGAGAAATCAACTGTTGAGTAGCCATGTGGGACAGGAACTTAAGGAGAATGAATAATTGAAGATGATAATGATAACCAGATTTAGTTAATTTATTTCGAACATTAAATTAAAAATGTATCAACAATCATTTATTTATATTCAGTTTTAGGAGGTTCTTGTGTTTTTATGGAAAACGATATTGGTATATATTAAAACTACCATACTCTGTTTGCTAATATTATATTAAACTACCCGAGTGACATGTTCGTAATGCAGTTTTCACCAAGGATATACATAGAACGTTGATTACCTCTGCACAATATAAAATTAATATAAAAGTAAAGTTGGGAAAAACACAGGTCAGTAAATCTTTTAACGTGGTACACAATGAAGATTGGTCTAGGATTTATGCTTGGTAATCAACAATTTATTTATCATTGTCATAAAAGTTACCCAGGGCTCTTAATGCGATTTTTCATCAAAGCTGTATTATTTCATCAGGATTCCTACTTCTGACGGCGGTGAACGGATGGAACCACGATTGTCCCGACAAATGTACTAAATACAATCCTGTGTGTGCAGAAGCATGGCCCGCAATACAGAAAACATTTGGGAGCGAATGCCATGTACGTCTATACAACTGCTCACATTTAATAAGTAAGTACTTATATTTTTAAAATATTTTTTTAATTTAGCATACAGACCTATGATATGATCAGCTATATGCTTAGAGTAGCTTTCTCATCGCTCTTTTTTAGTTAACAGCTAGAGTGATTCAAGTATCATTTATTTATTTTAATAATCAAGGTAATCTATAACTAAGGCTCAGTGACTTCATATTCCAAATATAATAATTAAGATTATAATATACACATTGTAGAAGAAAAAATAATCAATACATTACACACAGATATAAATGTAGAAGAAGGTGTAAGAAAATATATATAAATATCAGAGAAAAGTATTACAATATAAACAGTGGTAAATTATCAATTTTCAGTATTCATCATCTAATAATGTGATTGCACATCGTAACTATCCATATTGTATCTCTGTGCCTGTCTCAACACAGAATTTTCTACTGAGACGGGCACAGTTCTAACATATTATACAGTTTCTAATAAATAAAATAAAAAATTCTGTATTTTCATCTCTTATGCCAGTAATATTCCCAAGTAGCAAATATGTCAAACATAGGTTAAGATTAATTAAATTTTTTCTCTTTTAAATGCTCAATAACAGTACTCAAATATATACATATTCAATTTGAATGAAGTGTACAATATCTCTATTACAACTAATAAAAAACATATATTAGCATAATTGTATGAATTTTTCCAACTGGCAAGTATATTAACCATCTGTAATTTCGCATAGTCAATCATATATCAAATACATGTTTGTAATGTTTACGTTTGTTCAAGAAAAGCAATCGGCCATAGTCCCTGCGAACGGCTACTGTGACCGCATCGCGCGGCCGATAGTGCACGGCCAGGTTTCCCGTAGAATCTATATACGTGGAATTTGTTTTAGCAATATAACAAGGGTGTAACAATGTACCATTGTTAAAACAATATAACAAAGCCCTGGCCGTATAGCGTCATAATAGCCGCCCATAGGACCTAAGCAGTAAGCAGTTGACGATAGCCAATTGCTTTTCTGCTAATATATACTTGAATACATTACGTATGTAATATCTCTTCAACATGCAGCAAAATTGAACCAAAACACAAATCTTTCCGACCTATTTATAATAGTAATAAAGTCACCAGGCATGTCTATCGCGGGAATTTTATATTACGTAAATAAGAATATATCCGATTATATCTTTGTTTACGCTAGAGTTAGCGCACATCTACGACTTTCTGTCGTAACGGTAAGGGGCTACGAAAATATATGACAGTGCGCACACTGATGACTGCATATGACCATAGATCTCGCCATTACGACAGAAATGTTGTATGACAGAAAATCGTAGGTGTGCGCTAGCTATTAATGTTTCAAATTCAATATAATTTTCAACAAAAAATACATACAACTACATTTCTTGTCATTTATTTAATGTGTTTGTCATTTTTCAGAATATAAAATCATATACCTCGGGGAGTGCCGCACAACATTCAGAATTTAAAAATTAAATATGTGAGACTACCACAATTTGTTAATGAACAGCATAATGCTTGAACCGAATTTTATTTGCACATATAAATAGTATGAATTAAAAAATATTTTGAACAATTGAACTTAAATGCCTATTTAAAATTATGGTAAAATAAACGTATTTATCTCCAACTTGTCAACTTTTATTAATGGCGCTTAATTTAACAACAAACTTTATTAATGTATCTTCCCATTTACCTTTTACTTGTATTTAATAAAATATTGTATGTTTTACATTATTATTCATAAGCGAAATAACATGACGTAAATAGAAAAGGTGTCCCAGTGGTATAGTCGAGGTGATTTTTTTTAAAATTCTAAATATACTAAACATTGTACTGCGCACATAAATGAGTTTCTATTTTCGTCATAACCATAGTTTCGAGAAATGCAGATCCAATAGGGACTGTTGTTGAGAATCAACAGGTGCAAATGTCAACTTTTGTAATAATACAAGCTTTGGCTTTTTCAATTAAAATAATCTGAGTAGCTTGTTGGTCTAGTGGTTAAGATGCTGGCCTAGTGATCTAGTGGTCGGGGGTTTGCGCCTCGTTCCAGGAGACCAGCAAGTTAATCCTATTTTCATAGCACAAATGTTTAGCTTAGTTTGAAAATAGTAAGAATACTGATGTGACATGTATTCCGTGTACGTATCTCTATTTTTTATAAAAAAAAACATTTTGCACCACAAAGTAACTGCCATGTCAATTAATGGTAAAAAGTTTGAGAGATTAAATGCAACTCGTAGGCATTGGTACTACTTCTATACTTCATACGTTTTGGCTAGGTTTCAAAATATATAAAATGCATAATATTTATTGACAAACTCAGCATAATCTACCACCACTCTCTAATAGTGGGTTCAAATTATGTAATTAAGTACATCAAATATTACGCTATGTAGTATTCTTTCTTGTGCGTTAAATTATGCAAAGGCGTTTTTCTGAGATGGGTTGTCAATCGACACTTTCAGTCATTACAATACATACTGGATGTGTGTTACACCCCAAGTGCACAATACTTTAGGGATAGATACCAGTGGCATGCAGTAGGTATAGATTAAGGTTATGCTGTTACCAATGATATTATACGTACTACAATATATGTTGTACATAGGATTATGAACTTTCGTTTAACCAACGTCTTTAGACAAAATTAATAAAAATGTATTCTTACCCAAATAATAATCCATATAAAAAATGTATGGACGTTTTTAAGAACACTTTTTATGACTGAACATGATTATTTTATTGTTTGAAAATCCTTCACGTAATAATTAAACAAAATAATTATTTTTATTAAAGGTTAACGTAGGAATTAGTTCTGCCAATTGCTTTTTGTTTTTCCGAAATCAAAAACAAATTCATGCACCAAATGTACCTCGAACGACCATGCAATCAACATGTTAAAAAAAACAGTAAGATAGTAAAATTCGCAAATTAGTAAAAGATCAAGTAGACACTTCAATGATTTGCACGCAGTTCTAAGCCTTAAAAAACAGCATAAGTAACGACTCCATACAAAACAGATCAACCAAAAAGAATTTTCAATTTGGTAAATAGTTAATTGTATGAATTGAGTAATTCACTAGCTTAAAAGGCGACGATAGTAATATGAATAGCTACAATGTGTCAATTGTAGATACTAGCGCTACGGCTGCAGCGGTGGGTTGTCGTGGTAGTTTTTAAAACTAAGCCATTAAAGTTTCTACTGGTACACAGATGGCGCTAATTGTAATAAATCCTTAAATATACGTTCAAGGTCTATATTATAAATTATTTCATTTATATTTGTTTCCCAGAATTTTTAGTAATGCACAACTTTTTTGATTGTATGTACTGCACGCCCCTGGTAGATAAATATTCAAAACATACAACTTAGATACAAGTCATATGTTCAAGCTGCGTGCGCCTAATCTCAACCACATCAGAGATATAACCATTTTTTAAAAGTCATAGTAATGTGATTATTTCGATTATGGATAGGAAGGAGCATATAAAACTTCAATATCACAATTAGAAATCACTCAAAAAATGATGATAAAAATTATTCTAAAAAAAATGACCATCTAACTCTTCACAGATTTCAAAGTATCTAAAATAATAGACACATATAAAAAAATTCAATTATCCAAATTTTTTAAATAAAAAATTAATTAAATATTAGAAGTGAATTCCGATCTACAAGATTTAAAGACCAAATTGATATTCCAAAACTAAAATATACCGCAACCCAAAATCATTATATTTATCAAGGCATCAAATTTTTTAACAATCTCCCCATCACAACTAGAAAAATTACAGACACAGACTAACTGAAACATAAATTATACACTCTCGTAAATACTCCTTCTCTATACACGAGTCTTACTCTCATAGAGAAGAAATGTTAAAAGAAATATATATATATATATCCTACTAATTATTTTTAAAATGTATTATATCTTCTAATATTATAATTAATTTTAAAAAAAAATTAAAGTGAAATATTTTATTGATTCAAAGTTATTGAAAACAAAAAATAAAAGGTCATTGAACCTCTATTTTTTGTTAGATGATTTAGAATTTAAGTTTTAGGAGTATGTACAGAATTTGTACATACTCCTTAAACATTTTCGACTCGTAATTTAGTCATCAGCCCATAACATATTGTGGACTAGGTATGTTACACTCTGTATAAATATCCCTTGCTAACTCAAAATGTTTAGGCGCAAAACAATTCTTGATGTATTACGCAGTGGAATGTGAGAATTCTGTGGTCAATTTTTCTACTTAAAATTGAAACTGCTCCTTTGTTTACGCCTGTCATACTTTTAGCTCCATCAGTAGCAATGGAAATTATTTTATTTAGGTCAATTCCAGTGTTTTCCAGATATGTTTCTATAGCATTCGCAATATCTTCTCCACGTGTTTGTCCCTTAAGTGGCAGCAGTCCAAGAAGTTCTTCTTTGGGACCTTGTGCCGCCATATATCGCACAAAGAGGGTTACTTGTGCTGTATCACTCTTCAGTTGCAATTGATATTGCGGAAGCCAGCTTAATATCTTCGATTCGCTGCTCTGTTATATTCAAAGACATTTTGGAAATTCTGTCTTGCACTGTTTTCGCAGACAGAAGCAATTGTTTCATTCTTTTCGTGATCGCTTCTTTATTTTTAAAGTCGTAAAAAAGCTCTTTGGATGTTTTCACAAAGCACTCTTTAATGTAATCACCATTTGTGAACGGTTTTCCTCTCTAGAGATTTCCGGAAAGACCGCAAAGCTAGCATGATTGACGATATTTGCACTATGTGCCCAGTTGTCAAATACGGAACTCGACTTCTGATTTTGACGCTGAAGTTTTGTAACAGCTCTCTTTCGTGCGTCACCTGCTGGATATTTGTTCGCGAATATATTATATTTTGTAGGGAAATGTCTCTCTAAGTTTGATTTTTTATTATTTGCGATCTTTTCGTGACAGATGAGACAAGTCAGAAGACTATCCATATTTTGAATGAACGCATATGACTCGGTCCATTCTTTATTAAAGTTTCGATTTTCATCAACTATTTTTCTTTTTTTTAGATATAGCTGAAGCCATTTCCAGTCGTAAAAATTTAAATAAACCACAATCTGAAAAAATCTAAATTAATATGGTAGGAGTGGAAGATAATTCCTGGTTTGTCATAAGAACCGTGTCTATGAGAACTTTTTATGAACGTTCTTATGTTAAAATGTTACAAAAATATTTCGTCTGAAATCTAAAGTGTAAAATAAAAAAACAATCATAAAACATAAAATATAATCAATTCTTGTTTATACTTGTCCTGATGAAGGCACGTTTGTCCTGAAACTATAGTTGATCATAAAATTAATAAAGTGATGTAAACAACATAAGTGTTTTTTATTTTATATTATGGTCCATCACAAAGTAAATAAATACCTTCGAAAATTTGATGTGTAAATTTTAAAAAAGTATTTATCGTGGATTTGTCCTTGTTACCAAAAGCTTCAAACAATTGCAAAACAAAGTGATAAGTATACACACATGCAGACGAAATCGAAACACAGCAAACATCAACTAAGGTCGAAGCTTAACTGCTTGACCGATCGCCGACCGTCTTGCACACGCGCATGCTCGTGCCTGCGTCGATACGTGAGAGCAAATGCGGAGTCCGGTACTACACCATATGATTCATATGCTACCACTCGCATGCAACTCATATTGACCAATGCGAGTGTGGTCATGTGCGGACGGGCTAAAGAGTGGTAGAGAGTATGCCGTACAAGTCTAAGTTTGTTCGGCGGCTCTATCGCATAAACTCATAAGGCTGCTTGAGATGAGGTGAAATTGGAGTTTATATCCGAAGAACTGCAAACGTCTATGCAAAGAGCTGCATGCGGCTCGCGAGTCGCTCCTGCCGACTCCTGGTCTAGGACAGGCTCTAGTGAGAAGAACCAAATATTAAGTAAAGTCCCAAAATTTTCATAGAGCCGCAAAATAAATTTTTACTGTAGCTACATCAATTTTAATGATGAAAAAAATAAGATAAAATCAAGATTTTTATTTAAAACTCAAATTCACAATACAGTCATAAATTACATAGAAGAATATAATACATACATGGGAGTTATAAGCTTCAGTAGCTCAGTGCTTTATAAAACAAAAAAAAACTAAATAATTAAACAATAATAAAATACTTTTTAAGCTTTGTAAAGTTTACTAGTTAGGTGGCCTTGCAAAGCTTTCAAAATCTTTGCTGTCTGGTAAGTAACTACTTGTTCAAATTAAGACATGATTGTAAATTATTGTTAGTTAATTTACTTCTTAACATATTTTTTTATTTGACTCATGGATGAGAATGTTTGTTCGCATAAATAGGTAGACCCAAAGATTGTGATAGCAAATGCTACTTCTTTTGTGTTGTATTTTTCAGGCAAACTATTCCATGCATCAAATATGATTGGAGATGAAAATACGAACTGGAGTTGAAGAGTCGCAAATGCCGATGAAAAGAGCCGCATACCGATCGCGATCTGCAGTCTGCCAACCCCTGGTCTAGGACATATACTCGGTAATATATTATTCAACAAATCATTTATTTATATTTGGAGTTTCTTACATAAAGTGAAAGTCGAACATAGTTTTGTAATAAGAAAAATGATAAAACACAAGACATAAACAAAAATATGTATTTCTTTATTCAGACATATCCATTTCTTCACAATCTAAAAATGAAATTTTAAGCTTATGATAACTAAAATATGATACTAATATTCTTGACTGTAATCAATCTAAATACCTTGCAAATATTGTGTAAATTATCGATCCTGATTTTATAGTCGATAGTCGGATCTTCATTAATTGTTAAGTGAAATTTATTATTCAAGTAAAAATTTTAATGAACATAGTGGGTTGTCAAATTAAAAAATAATTTCTGTAGATGGTGTTAAAAAGGTTAATAATATAAACTTGTGAAAATTTCAATGTGTTGAATTAAGATAGAAATACCTTACACACATGGAGACATCCGTATGTTTTAAGATTATGGGAGTTGTATGGAGAAATTTGAAGGCAATATGTAACAAACACCTTCGAATACTCGAGCAAAAATGTTCGCTTACAAAGTTTTTAGATGGTTCTCAAGCAGGGCTCGGAATGAACAGGATCAAACTGGATCGTGATATTTTCCAAACCGTAGTTACAGTTTGTGGTTTCCTTTTAATTTCAATTACAGCTCCTGGTTAATAGTAAATAAAAGTTTAAGTTCCTCTGCTTACAAAGACATATCTATCTAAATAACATGTCTATGCATCTATTGCAAATTGTGACAAGCAAAAAATAAATTTTGAGTGACGCGAGTTATTGATAATACATGCTAAGACGCTGATCGTAAATATTTCATATTAGGTGTGCAAAGCATAATATAATACGATGGTATAGTTGTAAGAAAGGGAGTATTATAATTACATAATTATTCCTCAAATCAAAATATGAAGTATAAATACATGTTACATATATGTATAGGGAAGCAGAAAAGGGAAAAAGTGTTTGGATAAACAGCTCTCCAACCACTTTTAATGGTGTAAAAAAATACATTTTTTTAAATATTTTGTTTTATTGTGAAAAATTATTTTTGTTTAAAAATACAATTCCTTAAATTAGATTCCTTCTATTCTAATATTTTACATAAATGTTTATTTAATACATATTGGACTACCACTCTGGCTTCCTCAATTATTTTCTCAATATAATTTTCAATAAAAAGGTACATTATACTTGGTGGTACAAATATGATGACACGGTGCAGGTTGGCTTTCGTCAGTAGACACAGTAGCGAGATTTTTAATTAATTGTTGATACAAAATTGACTAGCACTGTGTAACAGATTTATTTCACTTTCATATTTAGGCCGCTCAGAAGCCAAATTGATTAATTCCTGGAATTATAAAACTGAGACCATAATTTACTTTTACTCAAAATTATTTTAATATATGACACCAATACTTTAAATTTGGTCTACAGTTTACTCCCATAACTTTAATATACATTTTCCAGTATTTTTTTAAATAAATAATTTTCCTCTTTTTCAAAAACTTTTCAAATAAGTATTGTAAGATTTATGGAAATCTGAGAAATATCATTGAGCTCTATTGTAAAATGAGATAGTTTATGTTAGATATATTAAATATTAAGGGATCGGTTGAATTGGGAGTATTTTAAAAAAGGGAATAATGAAGACTGAAAATAAAAATATGGCCAGAAATCTTCTTAAATGTAGTTTGCAATTTCCCAAATGGCTATACGTGATACAAACAAATCTATCATGTAGAAGGTGATAATGTAATTTCAGATGTTCGTGACATAATTAAAACAAAAAAAATACATACAGCCTGCAGTAGTTTTATATTTGTGGACTCTATTATAGTAACTATATGAAGTTTACTTAAATATGTTTAGCTAAAACAGGACAATATCCTATTTTTTCAAAAATTACCCCAGTCAAGCTTCTAGTATTTTGTATTACATGACTTCACAACATCATTCAGAATAGGTCCAGCGACCACTCCCCATATAATTTTGACATACGAAATACATCTCATCATGAAACAATGACATTTTGAAAACAGAAGATCTTTTTATTGAAATTTATTACTCACATGCAAGTTTTAGACAGAATTTCATAGTCTAGCAGAAAATGTCTTTTTTATTAAATCACATACACCTGTACCATTACATTACCGCCATTATGATTATTATTCATCATACAATATGTCACAATAACCACTGGGAACAATTATGTGCGGTTAAGTTGTGGGTAAATGCACAAACCAGACACAGGAACTGATTTAATAATCCAAAATTGTAATCGCTAAGAATTTGTGAACACATATAGCCAAGACATGAGCCTTATAAAAAAAACTATATAAATTGCCTAATTAACTAATCATACCATATTTACAAAATTAAATACTATGTATTACATTAATCCATTCCGATGCATTCATACATTTAACATAATAATAGGAGTGTTTAGATTTTTTTATTACACTCAGTATTGTGTTTGGCGGAGTGATCCAATACTAATTTAATTAATGCAGTGAGTTTCATATTTTATTAAATATTATGAAAAATAACACGGCGGATTCAGACAAAAATAAATAAATACACACATGACGCACTTTCTGATCAAAAATTGTTCTTAAATGAGAGTACATATATTAAAAATTTATAGTAATCCCTTATAAGAGAGAAAGAGATGTCACATGTCTATACAAGGGAGACAAACAAACCAAATTAGACAAGACGTACATCCTTTACAAATTTTAACTATACATTTAACCCCTCACTTCGTGGGTCACATGCGAAACAAATAAAATAGAAATGTCTCAAAAAAAAATCTTCTATTTATTGAAATTCATTGCAATTCTTCATTGCAGACCTAAAGATACTAAACATAATGGACAGTCTGTAGCCATCGAGCACCACCTGGGAGTACCTAGATATTACAAAACATGAATTACTATTGTTTTGGGCTATTATAAATATGTATTTCCATAACCTCGTCAATTTGCTTTAATAAAAAATAACCGATCCATATTCTTGGGCTGTCATACAGGCTAATTAAAGGCTAGGGACTTTAAGGGTTACCACATAATATCTCACTTCATGAGGCATAATAAATTTAAGATGTCAAAAACAAAATACAAAAAGAGATAAACTAAAGTGACATGAAGGGCCCAAGTATGTGTGATTCTGTTCTTTAAACAAAGTCATAATAACATGACAAAACTGCCCACAACTAAACAAAAAGTTATTGAAAATAGTACAATTATAAAACAGTAAGAAATAATTTTCTGTTTAATTAAAATATTAAATAAGTAAAAAAACTAAAATAAACTAATTTTTTTCAATTATTTTATTTGGAAATGAGCGTGAAACTGGAGCAAAATTTGTTTTTGATCTTTGCAATAACAATCCTTCTCTGTAGATAATATTATGTAAAGTTAATAAAAAATGCTATTGTCACATTACAACCGCGGCCTTCATTCAATTGCAGGCTAAGGTTATTTCCAAACAATTCAGATAATTTAAAAAACAGAATAAATAAAAAGCAGTGCTGCAAAATAATCCCAGTTGCACAATTACAGAATTAGAATTTGCAATTACGTGAGCAGCCCATTTTAATATGTGGACAATTTAATAATATTTTGCTAAATTATTTATTAATATTTATATGGCAATACCCCAGGATAGGCAACTGTTTGAGAAAAGTCCCGTTGGAAAAGTAAAGATAGTTTATGTCTCACTCATTTCAAACACAATGCATCACAACATCAACATACGTTTATGTATACTTATCATATATTATATAATGTCTGATCACTTTAAAAATTGTCTTACATTCCCATTATAACCGAATGAGAAATGTTTAATCAGTACACTTTCAGAAGCAGTTTTGTACACTCGCATCACTCGTTGGACTTTTAACATGTTTTATTGTTAGAATGGAAGGATGGTCACGGCATTATTCAAACAGAACAAACGTTCAGTTTGTTGCAAAAAAAACAACAAATAAAAATTGTCTAAACTCTCAGTATGAACTGCAGTCTTTCAGTAATATATCAAGAAATAAGTCAGCGGCAACGGTTGCAAATTAGCAACAGATTATTATTCATCACTAGTAATGGCTGGCATTCATGTGAACCGCAACTTCCGATAATCTTGCAGCCTGATCAGTTCATAATCACTTTTTGATTGTTATCGTATACTTTCTTCCTTCCAAAAGAAAACCAAGTGATTTCTTTGAATTTTCTCCATCGGCAAATACACAAGTCATCCAATACATAAGTACGTCCATTAAGGAATCCATAGCTGATTACCGATAATAAAAGGTATAAGGAAAAACTTATTTAAAAAACATCAGGAACAGCAAAAAGTGTCTGCAGAGTGCAGATAAAATATGTATCGTTTATTTCTACTTCAACAAAGCGTCACCAGATGCAGGATATGACAAATGTATGTACACAATGAATATACATCTTGCAACCGAACAGGCCTCATAAGCTGATGTTTGGCATTCATCTTAAAACCCTGATACAACACAGACAACACAACTGACAATCAGGTATTATCACTTGTGTAAGGTGTCGCTTTTGTGTATCCTCCATTCAATGACGGTTTTGAATTCCAATGAAACAGTGGACCGGCGGAGTGAGTGAGCGCTGCGAAGGTGAATAGATATCCAGCTATTACTCTCGCTCCCCGTCAGTCCAACACTAGTCAGCATACACGATGAACTGGCGGGTGTCCTCCGGGGACTCGAGCTGAACAAACTGAGCAGTGCCGCGGCTGTCGTACCCGCATATGCGGCTCATGCTGCTGCTGCCACGAGACCTGTAACATAATACGTTGTTATCAGACTATAAAGAACAGAAGCGTGGCACATCCGATTAACACCATTTCAAATATAGGAAATGTATAACGTTATGCTAATTTATGACATCCTACTAAAAAGTAATATATTAAAATAATCTTGAGACACAAAACACTGCTTCATTCATTAAGATACATGACCAATGTCGTCAAACATACATAAAAAAAACCTGCCAAATGATCCCAACAGATGATGTCATTACTGTGTGAAAACATAACCTTTACATCAAGCATGCATAATTCAAATACACACATATGTAATTATGGAAGAATTATTACTCAAGTTTATATTTTATCAGATATTTATTACATTTTTAAGGAAATAAAAAGTGAAACCTCCTTCTGTGATGCGGCACGTTAATCCCTTTATACCTTTAATCATTAATACCTTTTAAAATTCATCATTAACATGTAAGGAATTAATTTAAAAAAAAAATTAAATATACATGATTTTTCAGTATAGCGGGGTTCGTTTTAACGAGGTTTTACTGTAAACATAAAATCTGAAGTCGTCCTTCCAAATAACAAATACAAAATAAATAATTTCCTATCCTGAACGTTAAGGCCTGGCAACTAGAGGTGCGTCGTTCGCGAATGAACCTGCTCACCGAGCCGGATCTTTGCATAAAGCCGGTTCAACGGATCACCGGTTCAACAATTCAATCAATTCAATTCAATTCAATTCAATAATTTAATTGCTTTGATTATCCATTTGCTTATCTGTTTCAATAACAAAACTACTAAAAATATGTAAGTATTCAGTTCCCTATGGCCTTCTTCCTCCTTTGTTTGCAGAATTTGCGATCTTTTTTGAAGCCGCGCAACATTTTTTTGCGACGGCGCGTAACATATAGTAGGATTTTTTTTATTTATTTTGTTATATGTGGGAATTCGTTATTACGAATTTTTATTTTTTGGGCCCTTGGATTTCGTTATATCGCGGTTTTACTGTATTTAAAACTAAGTTTTATATCAAAAACACAATAATCAGTTTTTAAATAATATATTTTTAGTCTTATAAAAGACGATAAATTTAATTGTCCATCGCCATATGCCGATCTATCTGTCCACGACGGACGTCGAATCCGCTCCGTCATTATTTTCATAAAAAAATGCTGAAAATATATGTTTTCACGCATGTTTTATTCACAATATGAATTAATATTGAACTCATAAATTTGTCATTTTTTTTACTGATTTTAAAGGAAAAAAACATTTTCTTGAACAAAGAAAACATTTTATGTGCATTATTTTTATGTAAGTCGCAATTAAATATTTTGTTTATATACAACAGTTGTCTTTTAAACACTAGTTGTCTGTTTCATAAATAGTATGTAATTATGAAACAGCCATATCACTAAAACGGCAGCATGGCGTTTTAAATTTATAATATTAAACAAAATAATAAATTGAAGCCGTCATAAATTTTTTAAATTTAGAACATTGATTTAAGCGATATTCTAAATATATGTAGGCACTTTGTCTGATTTCAAATTGTTGTCTCTTTTTATTCAACCCTTCCACTCTGTTATGATTTACATAACAAATAATGTCATTAATTATTTCTCTGATACTAATTAGAATTTAACTATTAGCCTCATCTTGAAAGCATATGTAATTCATGTAGAATTTCTTGAATTTCAAACAGGAAAAATGAAAGCTCGCCCTTAAAGGTTTCATCACAGGAAAATTATTACAAATTCAGCACTAAAAGGTTTAAAATAACCTCATTCATTTTAATCTCAATGCCTATCAATTTTCTTTGTTAACTCGTAGTTCTTTTTCCTGCAGGTAATAATGGTTTAAAACCATTGGTGTTGAATTCTACATACATTTATTAAATAAATATTATCAATAAAAACTAAGCAACAAACGGATCTGACTAAAAATTATCGGAAAATAAAAATATATATAAGAGCAAATGTCATTCAAATGCACCTTCTTCTGTCATACTTAGCGACACTTCCTTTCTGTCTAGCTCCTTCTAACTGATACCAATCAGTATCAATACTCCTCATGACGTTTGACCGATGACATTTCAACATACAGTAAAAATGGATGTAGTAAATACTGACTTGGCTTTGGCATGCGTGAGGATGTGTGACTTGAGGTTGGTGCTCTGTGCAAACTTCTTGTTGCAGCCATCGAAGGGGCACACGTACGGGCGATCTCCCGTGTGTATACGTACATGTGTCCTGGAAGTAACGCTAATGTATTATAACAATATCACAAAAATTCATATCTTCTTTAAATCATCTCGCAGAGTATTTAAATATATTTTATTCCGATTATTAATAATAAGAATGATAGAAATTGAGTAATTCTTATATATATATAAGAAATAATTGCATATACAGAGAAACTCCGCTATTCGTACATAATTAGTTTTAGGAGACTGTTTGAATTTTGAGTACGAATACCGAATAAATCAAAGAAATAATACAAGTTAGATTAATCCATTACAGACACTTAATTGTTTATTTAAACCTTTATGATTGATTTACCCAGATGATTGTTTATTGTGTGGCCAGGTCCAATATAATTTTCATTTTCAAAATTCGTAAGGAGTTATTTTTTCAATTAAATAGTTGTTCGCACCGCTTTCTGCTTTCCTTTAGGCTTGGTTGTATCACTAATCTTTTTTGGACTCATAATTACATTTATTTTAAATTAAAACACTTTAAAATAAATATTTAAATAACTAGTGATTTTTTGCATGAATCCCGGATAAACATATGAACATTGAGTCAAATTTTGTTCAAAAAAGTTTAATGAATGCTGAGTTATAAGAGTAGAGGCAGACAGATGGCGGGGTTTCCCTGTAATTATTTATTTGCTGTATTGCCATATATGTATTAGTATTTTATAATTTTATTCATTAATTAAACTACGAGATACATAATTACTCTAGCAATTTTTTTCAACAACTCGCCAATTCTCCTTATAAGCGATGGGTCTGATTATAGTAATATTAGTACAGCCTTACTGCAGAAATGAATGTCTAATGATTTCTAGTGAGAAAACAAACAGAGGATCAATGGTTCAGTCTCGAGGACCCAGCAAGAGACGATGCGTATTATGTATAGTTTATTTTGCACTATATTTATATGTACCAAAGTGTACCAAAAATAAACAAATTTTACCTGAGGTTGAAATCGAGTGAAAACCTTTTCCCGCAACCTTCAAAGGTACACTGGAAAGGTTTCTCTCCAGTGTGCACCAGTTGGTGGCGTTTCAACTTTGATGACTCTACAAAAGCTTTCCCTGTAAAAATGGAGTGGCCAATATTAGGAAACCGACAACTTGTATACAATATCTCGCTTTATAAAGCGGTTTACATTCCAGACCACCGTTGTGAAATTAATATTGTGGTTGAGCAAATCTTTTTTCAAAGCAAAACCTATGTACATATAGAAAAAATTAATAAACTGCGTGTGAACAAACTGAGGTCAGGATATCATAAAGATGCCAAAAAATTACGAGGATTGACACACACCACATAACACTAATCGAGTCGCAGAATCAAACACTATGTTGTAAGAGCGATGCAACTCCGAAAAAAATAATTGAATTAAAATTTTCAATGTGTCGTATTAGCGAAGCGCCATAAACCAAGGTATGCCTGCACTTAAAAAATGATTCTGGTAAACAAATAATTTCTGCATGTTTTGCTCCCTTGACATTCGTGTGTGCTGCAATATTGAAAATAACAACCAATGATCTAATGGTCTGTTAGATCATTCATACTAAACATTCTATGAAAATATTTACATACTCAAACTGACCAATGTTGCAAACGAATCAAGGAAACTAACATCTTATATCCTTATTTTAAACCGCAATAACGAGCATTACCAGACAAGCCCTACTGAATGAACAGAGGGTTAAACTCAGATTAATTCAAATTGCATGTTTTCCAGTGGAGTTGAGTGCCTGATTTCTGCTGAAAAATGTATTACACTTTAAAGTTTTGAACTCGACTCTACTGAAAAACATTATTTGTAATCCAAATACGCACATAAATATCTATGTGAAAGACTCACCGCACTCGGCGCACACGTGCACACGCGGACCGTGCGTGTGCAGGTGCTTCCGCATAGCACTGTTGTCCCGGAACATCTTGCTGCAGCCCTTATGCGGGCACGCTGCCACACCCACACGTCCGACAACACAACAGTACACTTTAGTATGCTTACACAAATAATACACAAAAACACAAGAATATGAAATCAACGGCTGCCCCGTGTACTAACATTTTAGAACATAATCCATTCAAAAATTATGTGACAAATACAAAACAAAAATTATTAAGTACACATATATATGTTGCATCAATGTGTTCAAAATTGAATAAAAATGAATTGTTAATTCTGGCATCACCTATTGGTTTACTCAAAGGTATTTGAGATTCCGTAAAAACAAAGTAGATGGACAAAGTGCAACATATAAGTTCGAAAATTTCTCATCAATCCACTGTGTTGGTATAGCATAATCAGATAATGCACGTTCCCCGGATTGGAAGAGATCCAGGTTCGAATCCCGATAGCAACAACAATATTTTTCGATAAAATTGATTTTATATGAATATCTTTCTAATTAATACATTTAATTTGTATTTACAAAATAAAAATTTATAAACCAAGAAAAGACTATGAATAACGGATGATGGGGCAGCAGCGCAGCTAAATCTTTAACCAAATACTATGTATTTTTCCTACCTAGATTTATTTTTAAATATTAATAACTGATATAAATTACTAGACTAAGAACAGTTCACTTCTGCAAACTGTATTTAGTAAAAAATAACATTCTCATCAGTTCTCGCCAAAAATGCAAGGTATTTAGAATGAAATTGTTAATAATAGAGTAATAATAGTAATGTATAGTGTGTTAGCAACTGACCTATGGTCCTATCAAGACTATCCTGTGGCTGCTTCTTCACACGCACTCTGTGGCCCGGCCGGGCGAATTCCGCCAACTGCTTGGGGTCTGACAGATCCAGTCCTGTAACATAAGACATATGAATACATCTGCTATAAACATATCCCATAGCTCATTTTATAATAGCACACGGTTCAGTTATGAAATCTTTTCACTACCCCTGGTGCTAAAAGTACAGTAAAAGCTTATTAATACAAACAACTTTATTTTGAAATTTGTTATAATTCAAAAATATTATCATATTTTATCCTCCTCAAATGAATTTTCATGCAAAATTTTATCTACAACTCGAAAAACTCGATAATTCATAACATTAAATAATTTTTTACATGTAGTTGTTATAAATTGTATGTATGGAATACGGTAACTATAAAGCAATTAGTCTAAGCTCGGTGGGCAAATTATATGAAAGAATTTTAATAGAAAAAACAAGAACGGTGACGAAAGAAAAAATATGGGACATGCAAGAGGCCTTTGTGGGTGGAAGAGGATACATGGATCAGATCTTTTCTCTATGAGATGATGGAAAAGTTTTTTAGTGAAAAACCAAAAACTTTTTTGTGCCTTTGTAGAACTGCAAAAGATGTATGATAGAGTTATAAGAGAAAGGTTATGGAAAGTACTCTCTGATATAATAATAATATCGGGTTAATAGCAAACTTATACACGCAATCGCATCCCTATATGAAGGAATTTCTGTGTGTGTAAGAATTAATAAATCATTCAGGTTTGACATTATAAAGGGTGTCAAGCAGGGTTGTGTAATGTCTCCATGGCTGTTCAATTTGTATATGGATAATTGTGTGAAAGAACTGGAAATTGTGAATGTAGGAGTGAAAATGGCTGATTAGATTGTATGCTGTTTATTGTACGACGATGATGCACTATCAATGGTAAATAATGAACAGGAATTACAAAGTCTAGTTAGTAGTATGTATGATGTATGCAAAGATATAATGAGGAGAGAATGGAAGAATATGACGCAGATGTTGATGACACCAGAAGTAGAGGATGTCCGCGAAAGACTTGGCACGACCAGATAAATTAGATACTAGAGGATGGTCCTGTTAGAAGCCTCAATAATCGGCAAGCTTGAATGAGAAGATGTATGAATGTAGATGAGGCAAGAATTGTGTGTCAGGACAGAAGAGTGTGATGCTCTATCCTCTTTATCAACACCCGCGGTGAAACGGCATGATGATAAGTTAGTTAGTTAAAGAAAACGAGCAAGAGAAAAAACATGTGAGTTAAAATCATGTGTCATGGGTAAAGAGAAAATTTAAAAATTGAGGCATACGGTACATTTGTTATCTTTTAATAGTGTATTGAAAATGAGGAGAAAAAAATGAGAATTAACATTGTGCACCGTGAATCGGTATATGGGGCGATTACTAGCCATTCGGATGGATTTTGAACAGGCTCGCCACATGTGTACTTTCGTTAACCAGCTGCTAACCTTTTCTTGTTAATTTATTATACGTATTTTCTAGATTATGGACTTTTGACAAAAAAAAAATCAATGAAGCAAAAAATAGATCAACAAATTAATTGGATAGGTTTCAAAAATATCTTTGAATAACCATTTACGATTTATAAGTACAATTTAGTACGAAAACTTTTCAGAGGGACCAAATTCTGCTCTAAAATTTTGACATGCGGAAAATTTAGAATGAACAGGATTTTGCTGTAGTTTAAATAAGATAAAAAGAAAATGTTCATATTTTTAGCAAAAATAGCTTTGTTAAAATTGAACTAACATTATCAAAGATGTTACTGGTGGTCATACACCTGGTTGCAGTGATGACTCATCTAAGTACATATAAATTTGAAACATTCAGTACAAGCATCCTGCTGTACGAAGATGCAAGATGCAGTTAAGTAATGCCCACCTGGAATGCCTTCCGCTGGTATCTTCTTGCCGGTCATATACTCTGTGTAGTCAGGATCTGGCTCTGGGTTGGATCCTTCATCTGGAATAATAAACGTGTTAATGTTTTCACATTAGGATACTCAAAAAGAATCTCCCGAAGTATTAAAAGCCTTTTGCTTGTGTGTATATACATCGAGTAATTATATATATGGATTATGGAGTAATTTTGTCACGCCCACAGTAATAATCGCGATGATGAAATATGTCATCACACCCATAGTAAACATGTAATGCATACATTGTGTCTTCGTGAAGATTTTTTTAATTTTCATAGAAAGTAATCACTTTGTGGTTTGACATATTATATTAAATAAAATAACAATCACTTTGTATGAAACTACAAAATTTATTATATGTCAACCGGTTTCACTTATCATCATCAGGACGTATTTGAAACTAATCATAAATACAAAAAGAGTGCACTTATATATACATTAAGAGGGAGATAGAATATAAAATTACATGTATTTTCCCCTCCCTTAATGTTCCGTCTATCTGTGTATGTATTCTGTCGCTCTCTTTCACATGCAATTTTAGATTTTGTCTCCCTTGATATTCTATTTAACTATAAATGTATTCTGTCTCTCTCTTTCACATGTAATTTTATATTCTATCTTCCGCTTTTGTATATATAAGTGCACTCTTTTTGTATTTATGATTAGTTTCAAATGCGTCCTGATGAAGCATGAGATAAGCGAAACCGGTTGACATATAATAAATTTTGTGGTTCCATACAAAGTGATTATTTTATTTAATAGATTTTTTTATGCAATAATCTAATGGTAGCAAAAAAAGGTAACAAAAACGTAAACCAATTGATTGAAATATGAACAAAACGCACGTGTCTAACCCGCACAAAATCCCACGTGACACTGAAGAGAAAATAACAAAATTTGAAGTTAAACGCAATAAAAACACGCACGAGTCCGTGCAACTCGATACCTAGATATATTTTACATACGATATGCAAACAAAATAAACCATAGATTGTTACTCCCATTAGGCGGTAGTTTAAGAAAGGTCTTACGAAATATTTCATCATACCTGCTACAGTTGCTTTCTTGGAATGACGGAATATTTCGTCAAACCTGGTTAAGGAGATAATGCATTCTTCAGAAATATAATAAATGACAATTGGATCAATTATCTAATGCCTGAAATTTTTTTGATATTGTTAACTCATCTTTAAGTTGTTAAGATGAAATATATAACCGTGTTTCTAAATAAAACAAATAATTAAGTATTAAAACTGAAAAATGACAAGTATAACCGACTACTTTTGTGTGGGATATTACAATCTTTATCATATTAAGTCGAGTCATAAATAACTTCAATTTTTTTATTAGATATTTAATTTGCTTTCATAAAATAACAAAATTATATTAACCTATTATGTATTCACCACTGTTATGTATGACCTTCTCCCATCTTACTGGCAGTTTATCAATTTTAGTGGGTTCGGACCGGAAGAAAGTTTTGACAGCTTGGTTGACTTGTTCTTCAGTATTGAAGGTTTTTCCATTAAAAAGTTCTGTAAGGTGGTAGTCTGTTAGGGCAAGTAGGGAGAGTAAGGTGGTAAAACAGACCACCCAAGGTAAAGAATTTTTTCTTGAGTCACCCTTGCAGTATGTTGTCTCGCATTATTGTGTAAAATAATTATGTTTTTGTGATTGACGAGTGCAGGACGCTTTTCATAAAGTTGCTCTTGACCTCTTTGCAGCTGCTAAATGTATGCATCTGCAGTAATCATTAAATTTGAATTCAACAACTTGTGCTGAATTATACCTCAACGATCCCACCATACGCACAATAAAATCTTCTATCCATGAATGTTTGTTTTCAGGTCTGGTAGAGGCGGTTGATTCTTATCAAGCCATTATCTTTTGCAAACAATATTATCATAGGTAATTTATTTTTCATCGCCTGTTATAATCCTGTTTAAAAAGGCCTGATTTTTTTCCTGCGACTTGTGACAATTGACATGCGATCTGCTTTATTTGAGGTACCCATACTCCTAACATGCAGACTTTCCATAATTTCTCCAGGTGACGGCACACAGTTAATTATGATGTGTTAAACCGTTCTGCTATCTCTCTTGTTGATTTACGTGAGTTTAGCTCCAATATTACCTTTAAAAGGTCATCATCAAAGTAGGAAGGGCAACCCGCCTGATCGGTTATTAGTCTTGTATATTTTTTCAGCTGTCACCGTAGCACTATTGCCTTGTTTGAATTCCCAAAATATCACATAACGAATATGCACTTTTTGACCTATTTGATGGGTTGGGAACAACACTTCAATGTAACGTGCACCACACAAAACAGTTATCAAAAAACTAGCAGAACCCTTATATATTTATTATGAAAGCAAAAACTCGTTTGTCCCATTGACACATAGTGGGTAAATACAAACAATAGATTCTACCACCTGCACGGGAAGTTATTTACGACTCGACTTGATAAATTGAACATAATAGCGGAAACAACGGAAAGCAGCCAGTCCACAATTTTGAGGAAAATAAGATTATGGTTTTATCAGACGCAGTAAGGGCAATTCAATATTCTGTCAAAATTTTTATCAAAATCACAAAAACCACATTTTAAAATCTAAAAAAACTTATACGTATATACACATATATTATTTATCATTTTAAAGATAAAGAACATTTAAGTTGTGCAGATTTGATTATTCACATTTTTCACAAAAGACTTTTTATCTCAGTTTGAGTCTTCTGCAGCTGACTGCGCCCTGCATAATTACGTTCAATTATATAACACATTGCTGCTGGTCTAAGATTATCAAGTATAATTGGTGTAAGTTCAATCTTTACACGATTTGGTTAACAAATGGATAGATAAAAGCAAATGTTCCAAATAATATTTTCACCATCAGGCTCTCCTGACCGAATCTCTATTCAAAATAGAATATTGAGACTTGCCGTCATCTTCGCCGGTAGCCCACATGGTGACACTGAATTCTCCCTCCATGGTCTTGATCTGCACCTGTTTCTGCTCCCAGCGCCGCGCAGGAGCCCCCCGCGCCTCAGCCTGCAGATGATGCCCCTGCACCTGCGTCTGTCCCTGGGTCTGCCCCTGGAGCTGCTGGTGCTGAACCTGGGGCTGCTGGAGATGTGCGCCCGCCCTGTGCATTCTGCCCACATTACTATACACGCCCACATCTTCAGGAATGACTATACAACTGTACGTCAGAGCTTAAAGGTGAATAAATGAGTCACGTCGGCCGTAACTACGCTCCCTTTGCTATTATGATCTATGTTATGGTCTATGATGAATACACTTGAATGTTGTACTTGTTTGGTCTAACAGTATGGTATTTAATGTACATTCCGAGAGACCGCAGAGTTAATCCTATTTTTGTAAAGTGAAAAATAAATATCGAGGGGGAATGTAGAATAACCTAAACATGCGACCAATTAATTGTCGAGTAAATTAAAAATTCACAAATCAAAAAGATGTATTCTTCAGATGAATCGCGTTTTGAAAGAAAACAGATTTTTAAATAAGTATATTATATTATTAAATGATTAAAATATTTCAAAAATCTTAAAAGCTTGAAAATGTTGATACAAAAAGCGCACAATACTTGCTAACAAATTATTACTATTGTTAAATAAAGTAGTACACACTAGCTATTTAATTAAAATTGATTTATTTACTAACGTTTTTAAAGAGAAAAATTAAATGTTGTATTTATTTGCACCAAATATACAAAAAAAAACAATGTATGTTTTGTAAATTTAAGGGAAACAAATGGGCCAAAACTCATCCTTTGTTCTCTTAAAACATGTATTCTTTGTGCTGTTATTCAGCAATAATACAAAATATATTTTTCAATGATAACTAGATGTTTATAATCTATTTTGTGTCAAAGTAAATTAAAGTATTGATGTATGCGAGTAGTAAATATTTTTAACAAAACAATCATTTTTTAAAATTAGATTCTTACTCCCCCTGACTTGGTAGTATATATATCCCTCCATCTTATAAGTAAAATTTTCAATGACCACTTTTATACACATTATTCATCCATATTATATAACAATTTGCAAAATGTGGATTCCGATCTTTAAGCTCTGAGGTATTGCAGATATACTATTTGTTACCTGTATTAACTAATAAAGAGATGAATGCGCCAATCATCACACATAGTCTCACTTCTATGTCCCTTTGCCCCACATGGCTAAACCATCTGAGCAAATCTTTCTTCTTTCCATCACTTGTCTCTCATAAAATTGTCATCAATTTTTATAAAGTGAATTAAAGTCAAATAACTTTAAACAAATAATAGATATCTCATAGAGACAAAGCTATTTTGTATTATATTTAATGGAAGGATATGGAAGTATGGGTAATTACAGGGCTTACAACCTATCTTCGTCTTTGGCTGGTTTAAGTGATCACTTTATATAAATATAACGTTCACCATTCTCACCCATTAATCAATCTCCATATCCATCAAATTTTTTAAAGTTGTATATATGTTACTATGTGGAAACACTTTGAGTACAACTACACTATTGCCATCTATGGATTAAATTTGATATTAATTTCCCTGAAACAGCATAAATGTTACAATGAGGATCTAATTATTTTTGAAATTATTTAAAACTATTATATATATATATATATATACTAGTCTGCCTGCAGCAGCTACCGCATGGTAGCAAACATACCCTGCAGAGACGTAGTCTCCAGATTAAAAAAATAAATTCACTAATATACCTTGATAAACCATAAAAAGTATTTTGATAGGAAAATAAGAAAAAGATGAAGATAAAAATTATTATGCGTTACACGTTTATCTATCACCGCTTTCAAATTTAAGTATTATACTTTTAATAACTGAGAAAAGCTACAAAAACAAATGTGATGGGAGACGAACCCTTCTCCTGTAAAGAATGAAGTTATTAGTAAATTCAAAGAAGCATTTTAAAATAAATATATTGTGTCATTCTAGACACATTTGTAATTCCCGTATTGAAGCTGAATACAATTTAAAGAAACTGACAGCCCGCCCACTACACTATAGTATGACATAACCTAATTTAAAACTATCATATATATATATATATATTATCTTATTTTGATGTATATTATGTAATTACCCATACTTCCATATAATATAATAAAAAATAGCTTCATTTCTATGAGATATCTGTTATTTGTTTAATAACAGTGCCTATGTAGGTGAAAATTCAGTAATTGTGTGTTCTTGGACATATTCAAATATTGCTCAAATAACTTTATTAGACATTTTATTTATTATTATTTATTAGATATTATTAGATATAAAATCTCCATGTTTCGAGAATAATGTCTAATAAAGTGGTGTAAACAAAGTTATTTGACTTTAATTAATTAATATAATGATGTCATCACAAAGTAAAAACCTACCTTCAGAAGAACTATTCTTTGAAAAATTTATAAAGTACTTGTAAAACTGTTGTATTGGTAATATATTTTTACACAATTCACAACAAAATATACACGGTACAATTTAAATAATTCAATACATATCAAGCGATGCACTCCAGGATTGCCAAAAATTTCTGATTGGTTATTTGATTTTTGTACTAGATTACTGGGATGTGAATACTTGCTCGATGACAGAAGCAAAAGATCAGCAGTTTACCTAATGTTGTGCAGGCCGGGAGCGGTGTAAACAGTGCACAGCGGATCCATGCCCACCTCCGTTCCCTCCTCTTCTAGTTGCTGCATTCCAATCACCTGCTCTTCCACTTCTTCATATTGGTCCTCCGTTATGTATTCCTCGTACTGCGACGTCTCTATCTCTTCATACTGCAACACCAGATATGCGAGTCATATAAAGTACTGTCAACATTTATATCGGGATTAAGAAATATAATGTATACTCTTTTACTCAGTACCATTTGTTCATGAATTAATATCTTTACCGTCTACCTTCCCTCTACCTTTATCCACACAGCATCTTTAAAAATGAGATATATGGCAATGTCATTCAAGGTTTGAGAGCGATTTATATATTCCTTTTTCAAATTTAGAATTCAACGTCGTTTGGCAATAACAGAGTGAAATAAACATACAATATGAACTAAACATGAATGCACCATGCACGGTGCACCAGCATTAGGCTGTAAATAATGATGCAGTTGAAGATCATCGGGCGCTAGAGGTTGTATCCTTATCCTTAACGCATTTCCCCGGATAGAAAAGGTTCGTATCACGGTAGCAACAAAAATATTTTTTTGATAAATTGATTTTATATATATATCTTTCTAATTTATACATTTAATTTGTATTATAAATGATCTTCAATAACGTATTATCTTTAATGACAAACTCTCATATTTGTATCTGAGTATGTTACAACATTGAGAAAATATATTTATATAATATTATAAAGGTTGATGGCAAAAGGGCGATCTTTCTAATTACTTAATTGATATATTTAATTTGTATTAAAATAGCACAGAACTATGTTCTGAAAAACTGCAACTTCACAATAATAATGTTGTCTTTAATATAATTACTATTAATGTAGGTAAATTTTTCAAGTTATGTTCAAGTTAAATGAAGAATGAAAATTATTAAAACATAAAAAAGAATATCATGTTTATTAAGGAGAACACATTCTTATTGTGAAGTTGTAATTATTCAGAACATAGGTCTGTGATGTTTTAAATACTAATTTAATGTATTAATTATAAATATAAAATCAATTTTGTGGAAAAAAAAAAAAATTCGCTACCGGGATCCCGGTAAATTAGTATTTAAAACATCACAGACCAATGTTCTGAATAATTACAACTTCACAATAAGAATGTGTTCTCCTAAATAATATAAGTTGTATCAATGTGTCCAAAATTTAATAAAAAATTAATTGATAATTCTGGCGTCTGCAGTCGGTTTACTCAAAGGTATTTGTGATTCCGTAAAAACAATGTAGATGACTTTCAAATAATGGAACGACAGATGTATTAATTTGAAAAAGTGTAACATATAGGTTCGAAAATTTGTCATGAAAAATACTGGCGCTATAACACAATTGGTAGTGTACTTTCCCGGATTGGAAATAGAGATCCAGGTTCGTATCCCGGTAGCGCAAAAACAATATTTTTCGACAAAATTGATTTTATATGTATATATTTATAATTAATACATTAAATTAGTATTTAAAATATGTTTATAATGTAATGGAATGCATACATTCAACTCGCACAGCGCAAGTAAAATAAGTATTGCATTTGGTTTGTATACATTTGGGAAAGATTTTTTTTAAATTATGTGTCACAACTAGGAATGGCTTTGACTCCCGGTACCTGCATGGCCTTTACTTTGCATTGAGCTAAACTTGTCAAAACTTGCATAGACTGAATAACTAAAAAGTACACATAAGCTTAAATTAAACGTATTTCAGTATCATTTTCTGTTTGTTTTTCGTAACATAACGTACTTTCCTACACGATTAAATAAAATTATCAGTTGATCCTGTAGTCAAACAGTGTACAATGTGTAAAATATGTTGAAAAAGTTCACAAGTTTGATTTGGAAGTACTTCACTGTGAAAGATAAAGATTCTGCAACTTGTAATCAAACAGTAGTGGGCAACAAAATTATTTCAAGGATGGGAAGTAGGAATGCAGCTATTTTTTTGAAGTTTATTCGAAAACAAATTTATGAGGTTTTTAATGAATTGAATTCTCACAAAACATGTCATACGGCCAAGTATTAATTTCACTTTGAAGACATAAATAATTTTTATTCGTAGAGTATTCGCATCTAATTTGACTCACACAAATACAAATATAAATTACTGTTACATGTGGACGATGTAATTTATTTATTTTTTATTGTGAACTGATTAATTTAATTTGTTTTAGATTTATTTTGCACCAATTATAGTCATGCACAGCTCTTTGAGTGTATGGAATGTAGAACAAAGTCAATCACTGCATCTAGCCAAAATGAAATTGATTTAAAATAAAAACAATTATATATTTTAGCTTTGCAATGACCTTACCTTGCCTTACATTATCTCACAGAATGGCTCAATATCTAAAATAAATGAATTTGTATGTTTCTTAATGAGATAAGTATTAGGGCCATCTTGAATGGTGTTGAAACTGATGGCAAAAATGATGATCGTCCAATTTTCCGATTCCTCACTACTTCCTCTCAAGCCATTGGAAATAAATTATAAAATGAATGAATCATTAAGTTCATCATTGTCTTTTACTCTGCTAAAATTCAAGTATATTACTAAAAGCGAAGTTACCTCGATGCCGACCTGGTCCTCGTCCATCTCAACCATCCCGTCGGAGATCTCCACCTCGCACATGATGTCTGCCGCATGACCCGCCATGTCCTCCAGATCTACAATTCACACTTATCTCAGACACTTTACTTACTGTTAAGTCTAGTATTGAAATGAATGTAAATGATAAAAAATACACAAATTTTAATTTATTTGCCCTAAAACAGGCTTGCCTAGTTGGACAATGCATTTTAAAATCTGTGTAAAAATATATGTAACAAACTCTTTTTTAGCTGCGCAATACTTATATATTGTCTAAATTTTTTTATTTTTTTTTAAATTGACAAATTTGTGCCAACAAGTCTACACGTGCCTAACTAAGATATGGGGTAAGCAGAGAGGATAGAATACCACACCCTTCTTTCCTGACATACTACTCTTGCCTTGTTCACTTTCGTACATCTTCTCGTGCACACTCACCAATTGTTGAAGCTTTTAACCGTGCCAGATCTTTCATGGATCTCTGTTTCCGTTGTTATTAATATTTGTCTCATATATTTTCTTTACCATCCTCCCCCCCCTACCCTCCTCAACCCCAAACCACCTCAGATACTCTATCTAAATTCTATTGGCTGTGCTACAGTCAGATCTGCATTTATTAATTCTGGTACAGTTATTAAGACATTGTAATCTTTTAAACGGCTATAGAAAGCATCAGGCAGAACCTAATGTTAATAATAGATAACTGTTTATTAGCTGGTTTTCTTTTGTGTGTGAGTTAGATAAAGGAATTCAGAGAAAGAAATTGAAGTTGGTGATAAAAATTCAATAGTCTCAAATAACTATTTGTAATATTATGATACATATACATAAATCTTAAATTACTTGAACAGAGCTTCCACGTTTATCTATTTTTAATTTTCTGATAGTTTACATAGGCATTCCACATACAGTTAAAAAAAACCATTTGCCTAAAGAATAAAGTAAAGTACATATCGAGGTAAGTGTCAATTTAGTGTAATTTCAAAACATACAAACATTTAGGAATTGAAAAAATACACAATTATAATAGGTGTTTAAGTTTAAGTTAAATATATTTTTAATGATAACGTGTTTCCCCGGATAGGAAAAGTTGTGGGCTAGTATCCCGTTGGCAACTAAATTATTCTTTCAACATATTATATATGGATTTTTTTTTGTATATCTTTCTAATTGATTAATTTAATTTGTATTAAGTGAACATACAAAAAGTCTATAGAATAATAATAGTCTTTGAATGAAATAATAACAAAAAAAATGTTTTAATGCACACTACATAAATGATTTTTTCATTTTTTGGTAGTTACGCCGAATTGACACTAAACAGTCGATATTTATATTTCATTATTTTTTTAAGTCAACTCTCAATATTGTAGCATGTATGCAATCCAGCGAATTACCTGTATTGAATGGGTGAAATATACTGTATCTGAAATATCATATAATATTCACTTTATGATAGCTAATTGTTGATACTGCACTCATCCCAATAATCAAATATTATTCTGTTTACATTTTTTTCATACCACATCATTCAAAACGGCGTACCTCGTACTAAAGAAACAAAAACATATGTGAAACAATATTCCATGTTTTTTTATTATTTTCCTTACCATCAGCCTGCCTTATAATGCTGGTTAGAGGATAGAAAGCCATATCGGTATATTCTTCATGCAGACTGTTTAAAATTACGACTGTTCAAAATGATTTACTTTTTTCATTATGTACATTGAGAAACATTATCTGTCCATGTCAAGTCAAGAATAAATGATATACACATCAGTTTTCTGCTCAGACCGATAAGAAAAATAGATAATTTCATATTTTCACATTGAATAAATGTTTACGAGAGATATTCTAACTGGTTTCAAAGCAAAACACCAAACACGACGGAGACTTGAAGAAAATTGCATAACACAACAGAACCTTTAATAATTTTAAAGAAATGTGTAAGGCGTTTGATTTGATTCTTGGGCTAAAATGTATTTATATTAAGCTGAAAGATATTGTAACTTGAATATCGTTAAAATTAATCAACCAGACATAAAATAATGCATTTCGATACACAGGCAACTTGCGAAGTGCGCTATAAAGTGACATAATGAAACTAACTCACTTGTAGACGTCAAAAGTGACGCGCGTTCGACGTGATGTGTGCCGGCGGTCCGCGGCTCGGCTACGCTCCGTAATTCCAGATAAATATAAACTCAAACAACTACGCATTCGATTACCATAAATCAAAACAATATATTCGCTTTTATCTCGCCGTTGTCCAATCTCGCGACACAGCCGATGAAACTTGCACCGATACAATAACACTGAAATGTCAGATGGAAGACATTCACCGCAACACCGGTCCCGAAATATTTAACTTTATTTATCTCTCGACAAAAGCTTCGGTCGACCAAAGTTCCAAACCGGCGTTTCTCGCCCGTCTTGAATTTTTTCCACCTAATTATTTCGCCATTCCCCGCTCGGGAGAGCCACGAACAAAATTTCAATGTTATCGGATCCGAATATTTGAAATTTACGCGAAAATATTTATAAAATATGTCCACTAAATATGGCGTCCAAAGATGTCCGACAAATCCAACATGGCGATGCAAAATGGACGCTTCGAGGAGAATGGCGCTCAGTGGCGGAGACTGCCGATGTTTGCCGAAGAGCCGAATCGAAAAAATTTAACGGTAATAACTTTTCTGTCCGCATGTAGCGCTGCCCGCATAGCAATGCTACCAGCCTAATGAAAATTTGTGAAAATATAGCGAGTTTTTAATTTAATGATGTATGACTATTCGTCTTAACTTTTAATTATCAAATTAACAAGTGAATTTATGAAATGAAAATTATTGACTCTGAACTTCGGAAACTCACTTAATAAGAATAGATCATACCTATTCCATTTTTCATTTTAATAATTAATCTCCCACAATTTATTTTGAAAACCGCCAGTTTTTCATTGAATTCTGTCAACACCCGGTCGAACGTCTGCCAATTTTCCGATGGTTTTCTATCTCTAATTTTTCAACCTTACTTAACAGGCCAGGATACTAGAGCGATATAACGCTTTATTTTGAAACGTTTGTGGCAAACTGTGTGAATATTCACGGCCCACAAGATGGCCCTGAGAATCCCTAAAATTCTGAAGTCAAAGATTGTCCCAGAGCTGCGGGTCCTCACCAATGGCTACGCAACTTCCACCCTCTCAGATTTCGACCAGCAACACAAATGTCCGGTTATCAGGAAACAGGAACACATTCCCAAGGCAGAGTATGGAGGCAGGCACGCCGTCACTATGCTGCCTGGAGGAGGCATCGGTCCCGAGCTTATGGGATACGTCAAAGATATCTTCAGGTTAGACTGATTCTCCATTACATATTTCATTCATTAGTTCATTTTCTTAATGATAGTCTTTCATATTAATATGTAATAATGTTAGGTAATTGTTAGTTAACTGTATGCAATTTAATTATGATGGAAGGTATTACATAAATAAATATCAAGGTCTCTCTTGATTGTTCATTTTCTTAATTGCACACATTTTGTATTTTGAGTACTGGCTTTTTATTTTTACATTTTGGTTTAGTAGTGTAAAAAATATTGTTTGATCTATTATATTACTACAATCATCATGTCCTCTTCAAGATCTCCATTCTATAATTTTCACCTTCAATTATTTTTATTTTTATAAAGTACAATCAAATCATTACAAAAGTGTTAGTTATTAATTTCTCATACACAGTAGTGACAAGGGACGTGACCATGGGAAAGACCTTGAAGAATATGCAAAAAAAAATTATGTCAGCTGTAATCATAATGAGTGAGTGATGTCCGTTACATTCTAGGGTGATCGGTGCCCCCGTAGACTTTGAGGAAGTGAATATTGACCCCGACGCAGAGGACAATCTGGACCTGGAATACGCTATCACCACCATTAAACGTAATGGGGTGGGCATCAAGGGTAACATTGAGACAAAAAGCGAGCTGGCTGGCGTGCTGTCACGTAACGTAGCGCTGCGTAATGAGCTCGATCTGTTCATCAACATCCTCCACTGCAAGTCTTACCCCGGGGTACCCAGCCGACAGAAGGATGTGGATGTCGTCATTATCAGGTGGGCCATACATTACATTTTTATTAATTCAGCAAAAAAATATGTCTTTGTTGATGGTATACCAATTAATGATGCAAGAACTTAAGACCTTAAATAATTTTTAGATTCTGCTAAATGAATGATATATATAATCAGTGCTTCTAGTTAAATCCTGGTATGCATAATGATATAGATATAAGAAAAATAAAGATAAATTGAAACATTATACATATGTGATAGAATTGGGATTGTGATGTATTTATACATAAATATTTGTTTATAAAAATTAAAATACACTTTTTTTTAAATACTCTGACTATGATAAACATGTGTTGAAAGAAGCAAAATTAATCCTAAGAACGATGATAAATTAAATATGGAACCAATGTACTACGTTATTTGGATGAATGCACTTCATAAGTCCAAGAATATCCACATTTTAATTTCTAAGAGTATTTTAATTTTTCTACAGTGTCTTGTCTTGATGAAGAATTTGTTAAGAGAGGACTTTCGTTATTCCAGTTTGAATTTCGTGTATTCTGTGCGTATTTCATATTCTTTCAAGCCTAATTTAATTCATTTAGTTTCCATGTTATCTAAACATTGAAAGATGTTATTTGTTATGTAAATTTTGCCAGAGAGAAAGGTTTTGATAGAAAAAGATGAAAATAACATAACAAAAATTGTTGACTTCCTCACATTCGAGACAAACTGTGAAAAAATATTAATTTCTTAAGCTTTATAGCATATATATTGTTCAGTAAAGTCTTTGGTAAATGACAGTACACAATGCAAAGATAAAATACTAGATGTGTCAGATAAATAAATTAAATCACACCGGATTATTACATTGCTGACTGGTGGAAAGTTTTTTTTGCGGTGTATATATTCAGCACTGGGCAGTCAAGGGTTTAAAAGTATCTGAAACATTATAATTACTTTGGCTGATTGACTATTTCATATTTTGTTTCCACATGTAATTGTAACTGACACTCAAATATTTCCTTTTCTCCTGATTATCTTATATTTATATTTCCTCCATACTTGTTTCATATTACATATTGGGGCTTTTAGGCTAGTTTAATGACTGCTTTCTACACTTGCTATATGGTTTATCAAAGCCATTGTCATCCCTCTATGTAACAAAATATTAGCAGATTGCATGCTATATTATTTTTAAGTATTTCATTTCTATATTTGTTATAATGTTGACTCCTGCGTAATTAATAAGGTCACTTTATTATGTACCAGTGTTTTATATATATCAGAGTCAATTACATAATTTTTAAATTAAATAATTTAAGAATTAATGAACATACCCATTTATAAGATTAATTGAAAAAGATTAATATTTTTAGAAAGCTAGACTTTTAATATTACGAGTATGTTATACAGGATTCAATTGTTTAATTAAATTATATTAACGTGAAATTGTACAAACTTAAATTAATGCAGTTTTGCAGGGATCTGGCTGATAATTATTATATATTATATAAGTGAAATAAATTTTATTATTATTTAGATAGTTTGATGGTGTAAATAAAGTAAGAATTATAATCTGATTGATATGATTAGAAATTTATGATTTCCATAGTTTTGTCTTGAAAACTAATGTTGACATGTTTCAGACAGAACACGGAGGGCGAGTATGCCATGCTTGAGCACGAGTCAGTGCATGGTGTAGTGGAATCCATGAAAGTTGTCACAGCAGATAACAGCGAGCGGGTGGCGCGTTATGCCTTTGAGTATGCTAAGAGGAATGGCAGGAAGAAGGTCACTCTCCACTTTATCTATTATTCCTTTTATAACCTAAATACCTTTTAATTTCCAATTTTATTTAACCTTCTGTCATAATTGATCATATTAATTAAATACCACAATAGCTGTGCATACACATGCTTATAAACATTATTCCTTGTATTTCTGAGTGTAAATGTAAAAGAAAACATTTATGACTAACCTGTCAGGCTCTTTTAAAAGGATAGAAATTTTTTAAGTTATCTAGATTTACTACAGTTAAACTCCGAAATTTAAAAAAAAGTCCGAATTACGAATGATAACAATTTTTTTGAAGGCAACATTAGAAAGAAATTTTAGAAAACGCGTCCACATTTTTGCACGCCCCACCACTGTCAACATTGTGATTTTCATACTAAAAAACATAGTGACGCTATTATTTCAGTTTTTTATGTGTAGAAATGTTTATCAAATAATTTATTTCTCCTGTATAATAATGAAGGTGTGTAGCGACGTGGCGAGTCCAATATTAAAAACAGGCTTCTTCAAATGATTCACCAGTGCTTGACAACAAAATTATGGATGGACATTTTAATTTGATTAGCGGTCGAACTCACCTTTTCCACCAAAATTGTAATATTAAAAAGCCCGTGAAAAATAATGAAATACTTTTAAATCTTATCATTACTTTGTTGAAGCTTATTATTTTCTCGCGATTTATCAAGTTTGAACTCAGAGGTATTCAGGATTAAAATTTTCCTACTGATTTTATCTTTGTCGTCAATTTTTGTCAGTTTTTAAAATAAGTTTCCAAATGGTTAAGGATTTACACGAATTACATTTTACCAGTATCATTTTAGAAAACAAAAGATGATAAATAATAATTATAAAATTAGTTTAATATAGCAAAATCCCGTTTATTCGAAGTTGAGGGGACCAAAAATCAAGAAAAAAATTTGAATAACGATTTAGGATAATGAATATAAAATTCTATTCTTTTTTACATACTAACTTTTTTCATAGCAACTCGAAGTAATTATATACACATATATCCACACATTTAAAATTAACAAACAAGTTGTCAAAATATGTACAGTGTAAACAAATCACAATATTATTTTTTAAAAAAAAACACTTATAATGGACTATCTTTTCGCGCAGTTTTTAATAACGACATAATATTCAAAATTATCAACCCGCCATTTCTCCGCTGAAGTTAGCATCAAAAGTTTCCTGCGCTTTTAAAACATTTGTTTTGTGGTGGTCGCGGCGACATTTGGCACTCGCCTTACAACACTAAAATTCTTTCTGTCATGTTTAATATTGTCGACAACCTCATTAATGGGGTCATATATTTTTCTTTTAATTTTGTTCTGGATAATATTTTTTGTCAATCTCTTGAATTAATTCGATTTTTTAGCAACTGTCGGTGTTTTGTACGAGTTTCGCATTAATGCTATTATCGAGAATATAAAATTATCAGTAAAAATTATTAAAATGTTTCAATTTAAATTTAATGAAATACGGAAAAGTCTAAGGAACACAAATCACGCATTCGTGAATTTCAAAATGTCTATCACGTAAATATTAGAGAAAAACAAATAATGTTATTTACATATAAAACAATGGCAATAAAATAATTAACATACGAGAAAATCTGAGAAACGCTAACTACACATTCTTTAAAATGCCTTGACATTAAACATAAATAGAAAGAGAAATGTCTGTATTAAAATGAATACAAATTAAATAATTTATAAAACACGAAAAAGTCAGGAATTCGACCGCGTACTAACGTTTGTACAACAAATATACAAACGCTACGTAAACAAAAATAATGATGGTAATAATATGGAACAGAAGATTGGCAAGCACTGACATTCGCAGCTAGCAGCTGGGATAACTAGAGAACTGCCTGACCTATAAGAGCGCAAAGATAATATTTGCTATCTTTTCTAATGTAAAGAAAATGAGCGAGAGAAAAAAGCATGCAACCTTAAGTTAATGCGTCACGGTAAAAAATAAATATTTAAAATCGAGGACACACAAGATATATTTGTCATCTTTTTTAGAATACTGAGAGTGAGTAAGAAAACAAACATTGCAAATTAATTTTATGCGTCGTGAATCGGTATAGGGGCGGAACTACCCATTTGGATGGTCTTGGACTTTGGACAGGTACATCGCGTGTATTTTTCAGAGTATGGACATTTGACAAAAAAAATCAAATTAGGCAAAAAATACATTGACAAATTCATCTGATAGGGTTCAAAAATAGCTTCGAATAATGATTTTCGATTTATAAGTACAATTTAGTATGAAAATTTTCCAGAGGGACCACATTCTGCTCTAAAACCTCGACTTGCGGTGAATTTAGAATAAACGGGATTTTACTGTATTAGCAACAGTCCTGTTCTTTTTTCTTCATCTTTTTGTTTTCTCTTTTGATTCTGAACAGAAGTATACTTGTAAAGAAGTTATCAAAAAGTATGTAATGCGAGTATGATCCTTGATACATCAGAATGTCGGAGTATTGAAGAACAATCGATGGACCCAAACCTAATTCTTTATATTCTGCAGGTATAACTGTATTGGCTCCATCCAGTTTACATACCCTCTTGATGTGGTGCTCACCCACATATCTGATGGGTTTTCCTGTTATAAATTGTTTACATCCGTGTCTTCCGTAATATGGGATCATTTGCTTCATCAACACTGTGATTCTCTTCGTGTAGAGCAAATATTTAAAAAATCAACATTTCTTGGAGGCATGATTGCAATGTTTTGCACATTTTCAAAATCACCATCCGATGAATCATTCTCTAGTATAGAAATAACATTGTCCAAGGTCATCATACCCCTACAATCAAGAAAAAAGTTATCATATAAATAATGTCTATACATGTAACAAAATAATTAGATAATAGATAGATAGATAGATAACGTGTGTGCACGCCTATTGTCCTTCTAAACGGACGCACATGTTAATGATTCAATCACAAATAAACGATTTATAAATTCAAATTACAGCTTAGTTCTATGTATGAACACTACATTTCTTAATCACAATTTTTTATTTTAATATTAGAAAATATAATACATTTTTATAATAATCAGTAGGATATATATATATATTTCTTTGAACATTTATTTCTTCTCTATGAGAGTAAGACTCGTGTATAGAGAAGGACAATCAAAAGTAAAGATAGAATTTTATATTATCATACAATTTCAGTTGAAAATCTGGCAAGCGATCCATTTTAAAATAAACCTTCGCAAAGAACACAATGCTATACTTGTATGAATGAAGCTAGGACTGACAAGTATATACATGTCGGAATGTATAATGCTTCATATATCAATGAAGAGTGTTGCTAGCGTGAAAAAAACGTTTGCAAATAAAAATATACAATAAATTTGTGGTAGACACTACTGTCCTTATAGAAGGACTGTAGGCGAATATGGTGTCAGAAATTAATACAGATTTTCATTGTATCTGGATTAATATGTTTTTCAATTGGGTAGTCAATTGAAAACTTCTTATACGAGAAGACATTGAAAGGGATTTCAATATTCTTACAAATTATTTAACCTTTTACCTGCCGACTGTACAAACAAATAGTACTCATGCATCAAACATTTTTCCAGAAATAACATTTAATAAAAATTAATTATAGAAAAACAGTCTTGATTTAAATATCTAAAAACAGGGTTTCTCTTGCATTATTTGCCCATTCAGTATTTTTGCGGGAGATAGATTTCAACGGACTCATATAACTCCGGTCTGTGTGTGTGTGGCAGTCTGAAAGTGTATGAAAAATCTGCCATTGTAATACACCAAAAGTCAATAAAAATAGAAAAACTCATATTTTAACCAACAATTCTGATGCAAAAAAACTTGCGATCTCTGAACAATGGCGTTTGATACTATTTGGAATCCCCTTATAAAAACACTTGGAAGTGTAAACCTTTCATGCTCTACCGGCTGTCAAGCAGAATACTTCAGAAATATGTCGATTTTGTAATTTTATAAATTCAATTCGATGGTGTCACAATATTTGACGACTGAAATTTGTTTTATACATATGTATATAGATATACATTTTATGGATTACATACATATGTGTGATGGTATAAAGATATTTGCAGTGTTTACTGGCTCACATGTAATCCAGCTTACCCGATGTAACATGCATTAAGTTACTCACGGCAGGGAACGGGTTAGACCTGACCTATTTGTTTGTTACAATACTTTATATAGGAGATCGATATATAAATGTGAATTGTAAATAAATATTATTTAAAAATAGTGAACCTAGTAGTACCGTTTTGCATGGGCCTTTAGTACATTTGACCTTGAGAGCCCATCATGTTTTTGCATGCCATAAGGTTCCCATATATTCAGGACAATGTGTTTAGAATATTTAACTGTAAATGAGAGCGTATAAACTATTTTAAGTATTTTAAAACTTATAAATTTACAAAATTTCTGTTGGCAATGTGTATATATGTTTGCACACTTTGTCAGTATTAATTATCATTCGTAATGAGTTACATTTTCTCATCTGCAGGTGACCACCATTCACAAGGCCAACATCATGAAGCTGTCTGATGGACTGTTTTTAGAGACATCTCGCCGCATCGCCAAAGAATATCCCGAGATCGACCACAACGACATGATCATTGACAATTGCTGCATGCAGCTGGTGTCCAAGTTAGTCACTTCTAAATTAAATTTATTTACTCTCTTCAGATTGTAAGTTTGTAAATCTCCCAGCTAAACTCAGTTTGCAACAAATATTGATAGGATTATAGAACAGATGAGCTGAGTGGGAGTTTAGGGGCGTCACCACTTTAGGTAATTTAGTGGTCGGGGTCACCAGTGTAGGAGTTGTGGTTGTAGTTATTATTGACTCGTGAGGATCTTAATTGTGTGATTGTATCTAAAGGTTTTGTGCATGGTGACACTGAAGCCCCTACCTATCTTCTAGTCTCACGCGTGTTAGTGCATATCGTAATGTATATGACTGCGTGTGAGTATTTATGCTGTGTCTAGAGCAAGGTATTTAAATAAAATAGCACTTAACAAAAGTTGGCATTTATTAAGGGATAATTTACAATGGCAGTACGACGAGTATATAGTTAAATGAACGTATGTAGTTAAAGACTGGAGTGGCTCGCTTGAGATGTGAATGAAAGAACGGTCTGCGGAGAAGTGGTCAGCTAGCTACGTCACGATGTATTTGCATCTGCTTATTGGTCAGTTCGCTTCGGCCCTATATGGCTGTCAGGTAAGTCCTTATACAGCCTTGCCTGTGGGATGACGCGTGCAGGATCACGACAGACTTCAGACTGAAAGGCAAAATGTGGGCTGACCAAAGGTTCGTATACTGACAACAGAGGAACTTGAAAGGATTTGAGTGAGTCTTAATATGACCTGTACTAGGCGCAAAGTTACTGAGAATGATGATTCAGTTTGTTGATACTTATATATGTAACATGATAATAGTAAACATTTTAGCCATATTAAACAACCTGAAATAAAATTGTAATTTTTCATTCATACCACTAGTTACATACATAGAATAAAACTATTTTAACTGATTTAGGTAAATATTTGTATTAATATTATTACAGGCCACACCAGTTTGATGTGATGATCATGACCAACTTGTATGGGACCATTGTATCCAACGTGGTGTGCGGATTAGTGGGCGGCGCTGGCTTGCTGTCAGGCAGGAACTACGGAGATCACTATGCAGTATTTGAGCCTGGCACCAGAAACACCGGTAACCATAGATTTATTTTACAGAAAACAGTCCATGTTTAAGATAACATTACTTTATAATCTTCGGTATTTATCATATTAGATGGATTAGATGCATTTGCATATTTTCATTGCATCATATTTCCCTTTTATTGTGCTAAGAATATTTAAAATGACATATTCCTTACACACGTGTATTGCCGTAAAACCGCCATGCAAACTTCACAGAAGCAATGTAAATATAATCATTAATACTATATTGATTGACTTCAGGTACTGCGATTGCGGGTAAAAACATTGCTAACCCAATTGCGATGATCAACGCCTCTGTCGACATGCTGGAGCATTTGGGCCACCACCACCACGCAGGGACCATCACTCGGGCTGTGGAGCGCACACTCTCGCAGGACTTGATCCACACGCCCGACCTGGGCGGTCACAACTCCTCTTCAGAAGTGGTGGCTAGCATTATCTCCAACCTGCATCTCTTCAAGTAGAGCGGACAAGATTCACCGTATATTGCTTGGATAGTTAAAACATTTGTAAGATATATATATATATATATGTATGTATACTACAAGCCATCCGCCGGAAATCATAACCAATAAGAAATCTGAACTTTTACTTAATTAAATATAGCGTTGCTGAATATTCTACAGTTATCTAATGTTATATTTTACCAAGTTTACTTAGGTGTACCAGAAACGAAAATTTGTCAAACTTAATTTGAACTATGCTTTGCCTAATGAAAATTAAAACATTGTTGAACCATATGAAAAATTAGATGAATGAACATATTTTAATATCTATTGATCAAAATTAATTTACAATATTTTTTAATGCTTATTGCAAACGTAAGTTCACCTTTTTTTTAATGTTGACATTTTCTTTAACTCAATCGATTGCAGTACAGTTTTGTCTTTCAAAACTGTGACAGATTTTATAATTGTAATGAAAAAGGTACAAGAATTTTTTAGATGTGTATAAGCAAAGTTATGAGTTAACATAGTTAGCGCATGTTCTGATTGACGGGGCCTTATTACAATTCGATTTATTCATTTCAATTCTAGCATGGCTACATTAATGCTATGCTCATACTTGCCAACTTGTAAACATTTAGAAAAGTAATTGTTATAAAGTTCTAAAAGACATCAATTTGATATTACGTAAGGCTTATTTTGTTTCTAGTTAGTAGAGCAGCTTAGGTATTGAAAACGGAGCATAATGTGTTTTGTAATTATTTATTAAAATTGTTTATTTTGTTATGTAAATAATTCTGTGTATTAAAATGTACAAATTTACCATGATTGTTGAGATTATATATATATTTATTGTTTAGATAGGTAGTAATAAAAAGAAAACTTATTATTCTCCAGACTTTTAATGTTTATCCTATAACTATATCTAATCATTTTCTTGACCCTTCCCTTAATCTCTCATTGCCTCAGCCGTATAAAGACAATCCTCAACTTAATGCTATCTTCACTGAGCCTGTACCTGCAAGCTTCAATTGCATTTTGCTGCCTTTTGTTGAATGTCCAGGATGTCTTGAATTAAATTCTTTTGTCAGACATTCTCAGGACGAGCCCCAACAGTATGTGAGACATTTCTATATGGAACCAAAATTAAGGTAATAATGATTAGTAACTGATTATTTGTAATTCTTCAAGCAGACTAGTACACTACAAAGTGAACCTACAACTGTTAAACTTTAGTTACCGATCATCGTTAAATCTCAGTTACCAATCATCACAGTAATTTAACAGATTACTATCACTAATTGAAAGCCTGCTCCATCGCAACAGGAAGATAGTAACTTTCCTTATGAGCTAATGTTGTAAAATCTACATAACACATAAATAAACTTCTTAGCTGTCATATTAAAAAAAAAAAGGCTAATTACTAGTAGGTTATTATTATTTTTTGAGATTTTAGCATATTGAAAAGGATTGCTTGGGTAGTTCAATCACGTAGAAAGATATATATGGAGAGTATTTATGGCACTAGAAATAGACAATGTCCGCGGAAGACTTGGCATGACCAGGTAAACCTGATACTGGAAGATGATGTTAGAAGCCTTAACAATTGATGAGTGTGCCTGAGAAGATGATATGTATAGCTTAAGTTGCGACAATAATTTGCACAATTGGTTATTGTGCGATATTATTAAATCTCTATTTATTTTAAGCTGTGCGCAATTTTTTAAAAACAAAATTCAACAAAAGCTCCTCACCACTTAATTTTTTTATAATTAAATCAATATTACGCACTCTAGAGATCGATAGATTTTAAACTTGTGTACCCATACAAAACAAAAAAAAAAAATCCGGCTGCGATATACTGCTGCTTAAGAAACAACAAGTTCGCATTTTGAGATTTGAATACCATTCGATAGATAAAAAATCCTCACACATAGTCATTTAACCTAACTCCCCCCCCCCCACCCTCCCTGCCAACAAAAACATTGACTGTTTTACATATACACAATGTTGGTCTTAAATTGAATAATTTAGAATCATTAAAAATAAATATAGCGTGTAAAATTAACCAAAATATTATAAATAACCAACTACATTTAACCACAAGACCTATTCTAAAAAAAAATCTATTTATTTTGTATCATTAAGTCAATTTCCACATCTTACATTGTCTTAATAATTTAAGTTAGTTGATAAATAAATAAAGTCAGGTAGATGTCTGGTGGCGGGACACATGTTCTTTGGTAACTCCGATATTAGTGAAAGCTGGCGTGTCACCTAAAACGCTGTGGCATGTCTTAATCTCGCCAACACTGTCCTAGGGGGATGGTTACATTAAATATAATCTGAGAATCCAAGATGAAATTAAGGATTTATCACGTATATCAAAATCACTATCAAGACTGCCGCCCAGAGATATGAGGGTTGTTTGATAAGTAACTTGATTGATAAGATGATACTGACGTCATGTGTATATGTAGTCATAAAGTTATTCTGACAGTTGCTTAAAGAGAATTATTTCGAGTAACAGTGGAAAATTGATGAAATTGGTATATTGGCGGTGTAATTCAATTCTTTTTTCTGGAAGGGAAAACAGCAAAGGAAATTCATGAAAGGATTTTACCTACATTGGATGACTTATCTCCTTCCTATGAATCTGTTCGACTTTGGGTAAATGAAGAATTTAAGTATGATAGAACAAGCATTAAAGTTGCACCATGTCCTGGAGCCCCGAAATCAGCTGTGATTCCCGAAATCATCGATAAAGTCTGCGATTTGGTTTTAGCCGACAAATGAGTAAAAGTGCGCCAGTTAGCAGAAGCCACAGGCATCTCAACTGAGCGGGTTTAATTCATTTTTCCTAATGAATTGCACATGAAACTTTGCGCAAGATAGGTGCCACGTTTACTCACTCCAAAGCAAAAGCGAATTCTCATGCAAACATTTACCGATAATTTGAAAATGTTTAAGAAGAATCCATTAGAGTGTAGCGACCATAATTCAAATCTACCGCCATCTCAGTCGGCATCGACGCTAGCGACAGCGCTGCCGGCTGCTGCCACAAATCTGGCTCAATTCACCGCCAGACAGTCTCTCCAGTTTCAGCGTTTCACAAGGGCGGTCTTGCCGGCTCGCCTTAGCCGAGCAAGACCACCAATTCATTTCATTTCATAATTTCCTACATCTTCATTCACTGTATTCATTTCTATCTGTCTTCATTGTTTTTATCATATGTCACAATAAACCTCAACACACGCGCCAATCACATGTATTTCATTTAACCACCGTCCTAACCCCCAAAAGAGTTTTTGCGTCGTTTTATGACAATGGACAAAACCTGGATACACCACTATATCCTGGAAACGAAACACCAGTCAAGATAATGGATTGTATATGGCAAACCTACTCCAAAAAAGTCGAAATACGTTCAATCCGTTGGAAAGGTGATGGCGTCAGTTTTTTGTGACGCGAAAGGACTTCTCCTACTTAATAACCTCAAAATGAAGAAAACTATTACCAAAGAATAATATGCATCACTTTTGAATCGATTAAAGGCGGTAATAGCCGAAAACCACCCGGGAATAACCAGAAAAAAGGTGTTGTTTCATCATGACAACGCAGCGGTGCATTCAAACCGTGTCGCTCAACAAAAATTGGTCGAGCTGCGATTTGAACTGCTTTCGTATCTTACCTATTCACTAGATCTAGTTCCCTCGGACTACCATCTTTTCCCGAAACTCAAAACTTTTCGGGCAGGACGACAATTTGAGTCAAATAAAGGGGTCATACAGGAAGTAAACAAATATTTTGAAAGCCTCAAAGAAACCTATTTCCGCGAAAGAATCGCAAAACTGGAGAAACGTTGGGGCAAATGCGATGAACTTCAAGAGGGAAAATAAAGTACGTTAAAAAATTCTAATTGTTTTCTTTAATATCAAATCCAAATAGAAACTCTTCTTCCAATGGAACCCAAGTTTCCTATTACATTTGCAGCAAGTGTTTGTTTTTTACTGCCTGAGTAAAGTTATGAAGACAGACCTGCACAATATCTTCTTAATCTTCCCCACTGATATCCAAATACCATAAAATGTGCGTTATGTGGATTCTTCTGAAAGAATCAGGTTTTTACAAACGTTTTAATAGTTACAGATTAGTGCATTTTGATTTTACGAGATGGGTGCCTACTGCCAAAAATATCTATTGACTATGCTATTGACCTTAAAATTTCTATCACGACAATCATTTTTATAACTGTCAAAAAACGCGGGCATATCTTTGGGTCATACGGGTTGTCTGTGGATATGTATATGTAGGACATGGTAGGACAACTGTCAAAAAACAAAAATATTCTTGATATAATATTCTTATGGCCGTGACCAAAGAATAAAACAATCGCAATGGCCGAGACACTTTTGAAAAGAATTTTAAATGGTGAAATCCCCATTCAAAAATGTGTAGAGTGGCTACAGAGTGGAGCGATTCAGGTCAGTTCAAAATACCTGTTGGATGTTTATGTGTCATATGTCAAATCAACATATTCTAATCTTTATAGCTTTTCTAACCCTAGGGTATTTTTATTATATGTATTTTACACAAAAATTGTTAGAATTTTATTTTGTAAAGGTTTCTGAACGAGTTTTCGCAGTAATCATATGCTGTTAGACGTGCAATTGTGTGGTTATGTTTACGTGCAAGTAATAATTATTTGTTTTTATTTGATTTTAGGAGGAGAATGTCTTTCCGTGTTCAAGGGCTGATTTTACACTTTACTTCATTTCATACATCAGAAATCAAACTGAAAGGTATGAATTATTTACATTTACCTCTCGGCTTTGTCAGTTGATTTCTGCCAGAATACATTACGGCGATTGTTATAATGTATTCTGGCAGAAATCTAAGACTACCCGGTCATACATATCAGAAGTAATGACAATATACAGTGAGTCGGTATTCAAAACAGCATCGGTCGTACGGTCAGATCATAGGAAAAATAATAGTGTACCTACTTAAATTAAAAACTCTTATTTCATGAGTTCTTTTCACATTCCCCCAGTTTTTATTAATAAATAATTACTTGAGTATGTGCGTTTGAATTCCAGCTTATTTATGATTTATTTTTATTACTTACATTTAAATGAAAATTTTAATTTTATGTATCCTCGAAAATGCTGGAAACATTGATTTTAGGCAAGTTTGTTTTATCACTTACAGTGACAGTAAATTCAAATCAAAAATGATTATTACATATCAGTGTCTCATGGAGAGTTATATAGCTCGAAATAATGATATATATATATATATATATATTGGTGGAGGCAAGGAGGACACAAGCAGTGTGGGAAGGTTTTCAATGGCTATCGAACATATTACAATATTCAAATTGAACCAAAGTTCTTTGACAACAAGCAATGACTAGATCAGCCTGATCTACTCATTATGTAGTGCTGTGAAAATTGATACAAGTCATTTTTGTAATCACTTAAATTTATTATCTTCAACTAAAATGCTTGACGTAAGTATGGACTGGGATAGATGACTAGTCAAGTTGAGCCAGAAGCAATAAGAATATACTAACTATTTACATAGATTTTTTTGTAATGTATGCGAGGTGTTGAAAATTGTATTTGAATCATAAATATTATACAATTTTTCAAATAAGGGCCGGTTGTTTGAACAGTATAAATTTTTACCATCGCCTGTGATAAAAAACGTTTCCAGGCTATGTCAAATTTACTATTGTCAAAGATAATCTCGCCTAATAGTATAAGGTAAATAATCATCAAATACCTGAGAATTTCATCAAATTTGATTTATTTTTAGTATCCACCATTGGAAATACATACAATTTTATACTTTATCTATGGCTTTATTCATCCCTGAATTCGTGAAAAATCTTTGATCTATGTGCTAATATAAATTCAACAGTGAGGTCATTATCGGGCAAACTCTCATCAATAAAATAATAGGATTCTAAAAAGATTAATTGTCATATACTGCAACTTTTAAAGTATCAATGTGACAGATGACTTTTGAAACAGCTGTGAAGAGTTTGCCATTTTTAATTAATGATTTACAGTTTTACCATCTAATATTGGAGGATAAAATTAGTTTACTATTGCATGTACTTTCGACAGGTAAATATTTTTTCTAACGATCCAACAATCCGTTTTTACAGTTTTTTTTACTATAGTAAAACAATTTCATTGATCAAACAACCGGCCCTATAAGTTAAAAAATATTTTTCAATTATATTAATATAAATTAAAACGAATTCTGTCATTATTGGCTAACTTAATAGATATATCACTATATATTAACTGTTGTCTCATACATCATTGACACTTTGAAACATTAGAAAAACTACTTGAGATGTGACTTACCATTTTTACTCATATCATACGACATATCACGTCCTGGTTTCCATAGGATGTGATTTAGAACTATTTCTTAGCAAATTATACTGCTCTATGCTGTATATAAAAATAGCATTAATGGCCTACTATTTAACTATTCATACTTACACAATATATTTTTTTATTGCAGTGTCTTACAATTCAACTCCACCCAGTCTAATGACAGCTCAACTCCAACTAGGATCTCTTCAAAACCGTTGGAAAATAAAGAGCCAGTATCAAACTCACCGCAACTTAAAATGGAGTCAAGCATTTCCGAGACGAGTAGTACCCCTAATTTTCATATTGCGTCTAAGTCTGCCAGCTCGCCAAAGAAAAACGCTTCTAATATTTCGAGTCATAAGCACTCTAAAACTAGTAGAAGGATCAGCACAGAATTATTTCCAAGAGACAAAAGAGGAAACGAAGATGAAAAACAAAATATTTTATGCAATTCTGAATTAAAAGAAGAATCAAAAAACCAAAACTCTGAAACACCAGCTTATTCTATCAAAGATGGCAGTAGTTTTGAGGATGATTGCGCATCTATAGCTGCAGATGTTATCATTGCTGATAATTCTTTACAACAGTCTTTGAGTCCGTCTAAATCGTCATTTGATAAAGAGTGTCTACTAAGCCCTGTAACTCCAACTGACAAGAGCTTGCAGAAATCTAATAATATTGTATTCAGCACGCCCAACAATAGTTTAATGTCTGACCGTTCTCAAAATGCCAGTTTTTCTGGTTTAAGGGACATAGTTGAACAGTCTGGATTGCATCCACAGCATGTATATAATTTAGTCCGTCCACAAACTATGGCCTTAGTTACTCAGCCACAACACAATTTTATACGACAATCTTCACCATATCATGGGTTTCATAGTGTTCCACCAAATCACACTAGATTTAGCAGCCCTCAACAATCTTTTAATAATTTCAATCAGCACCAATATCATAGGTATCCAAACCATCCCAGATCAAATCCACCAAGACATCAGTACTCCAGTGCAGATTATTCATTTCACAATCCTAATGATGGATTTCACGGCCCACATTCGAGACAGGATGTCATTAATTCCAATCAGCATTTTGCCAAACCGTCTTCAAATCATACAAACATTTGTATTGGAGACTTTTTGGTCACTAACAAAAGTTCTGCCAATGAAAAATCTACAGGCAAAAAGAAGAGGCATTCGAAATTTGTTAATCTTTCAATGGAAGATGATCTCATTGCAAAGCGAGGTGGAGATACAACAAAGAACAAGGATGAATTAAAGCTGATCGATTTCAAAAATACTGAATTGTTTCCTGAAATCGGTGCAATTAATAAACAAGGTTCCAGACGTCGGATCAATCCAACCAGATTGAATACTACAAATCCAGAACTCAACACTTCGTTCATTGCAAATTCCTCTAATCGAGACTCTGTTAATTTTGGTATCAAGTATGATAAGGCGGAACAAAATGAAGCTTTCACGGCGCAAGTGTTTCAGCCGAAAGAACAAGCATCAAGCTTTAATGCCGAACGGAATATTCTCAAAACAGAAAAAGAAAAACTGTTGAAGAAATTCAACAGTTTGAACATCAAAAATAAGACACACCCAAAAGTTGTTCAAATTTTAACGAGACACACTCCAAAAAATGATCCAAAACAAAATGAAGTCAAATTGTGTTTTGTCACACCAGACCGGAATAAAGTTCGCCATATAGAAGCTATAGAGGCATTAGCCACTTTGTACAGTACAATACTGGATTGTAATTTAGTGGTAAATGTTACTTCTGAAGTTTATTTCTTGATTACTTTGATAGTTTCTCAACAGGTGGACAACAAACAACGTATTACTAATAGTAGTTTAAAATCGAGTGAAGCAAGTATTAGTCTTGAAGAAATGCCTGTACTTAAAGATAATGAAGATTATAAATCAAACAACGAACTTGTTAACAGTATATCACATTTGTCTGAAAATTTGAAGCAAACCGATTTAAATACCGAAGGCATTGAAAATATTCCAGGTGTAAGACATTTGATTGAAGGATCTAGTGAAATGAAAACAAAAGCAGCAGAAAATATTGTATTTTCAGTAGAAGAGATATCAAAAAGTGTTCTATCAACTGTTCACAATTGTATATATTTTGCCTTGTGTACACTACACCGGCAATTATTTACATTAGATGTAATCCTGGACATGAGCGCGTTGAGATTACTGCAAGAGAATATTAGAGTGGGAACATTTTTCCCACCATTAGCGGAACATTTAGCCGTCGTGTACGCTGCCAAGTCGGCGATGAAGCAGGACTTGGATGTGCCTTCGGAAATAGCCGATAAGAATGTGTTTTTTAACACAGACACTGATAGTATGGAGAACTTCTCATCGCAGCAGAGTTTCTTTGCCTTCAAGAAGCAAAGGGACCTGTTCTATGATATATTTAGGTAAATATTTAATCAATTTCAATCGTTTTGTCATTAAGGCTTCTCTTTCAATGATAATTCATATGTTCACATTTTTTATGACATTGTGGGCTTTTATTATTAATTGATATGAGAAGTTATACACCAGAATAGACTTTTTTAAAGCTATTACTTATATAGAACCTGTACACTAATTTAAAACTAATAAACTGAATATTATTTGCCATAATTAAGACAATACAAGGACCACGACCATTAAATTCATTTTCCATGTACCACAAAATTGCCTTAATATGAAAAATTCTTGCATATACAAAATATATTTTCTTATACTCTTAAAGCCAAGATTATGGAGCCAAATCTGAACTGAGACAAATTAACAAAATGTTTAAAATTAACAGAGTTATAAACCATTAAATTTGCAGGACATATTATCAATTTTTGACGATTTTAAAATACGTACTTTGTTTTAGTGAAAGCATAGGATGTAAAATAATATATTATATTATTTAATATATTATTACCTAACCTTATATATACATGGTTTTAGGCTTCAGCTACTATTTAAAATCAAGTTTAATATCAAAAACACAATAATTTCTTACTAAATAATATTTATATGGATCATATTAATGTGTATTTTTTCGCTTCATTCTGCTGATCCCGAGCGGCATGATAAATTCTCGTAAATCTTGTTAAAAAATGCCAAATATGTTTTCTCGCATATTCTAGCCGCAATATGAATTTCATAAATTAGATGATTTTTTACTGATTTTAAGGGAAAACAATGTTTTCTTGAACAAAGTAAACATTTTATGTATGTTATTTTTTATGTAAGTTGCAATTGAATATTCCGAATATATGTGTTACATACTTGCGTGATAAGTACTTCTCAAGTTGTAAACCTCGTAGCAGATTGTTGGTGGTCCAAAGAGAATCTCTTATGTGACAATTATAATCTTTATTACACGAATAATACAGTTTTATGATACAAAGTATCAAACTAGTCACGGAGCCAAACGGTAGTGAAAAGAACCTGTGCCCCGTGCTCATTATCATTTTAAGCCCGCCACATATACACCCACATACCTCTCGCACCGGCGGTGCTGGCCCGCTGACATACACACATACACACGATTTCAAGGACATCACAATATGTAACACCGTTATCTTTTAAACATAGCAAAATACTACGTAATTATGAAACAAACAGCTTGCAAAACAGCAATGTGATGTTTTAAATCAATAATATTAAACAAAACCACAAAATGCATCTGACATAATAATTTTAAATTAAGAACATTGATTTAAGCGATCATTTAAATATATGTAGGTACTTAAACTTCTCTACTAGGAATTTAGATATAAGTTATTTTTGGCTCTTATCTCGAATGCGAGAAAATTGTCAATTTTATTGTTGTCTCTTTCTATTATAACTTTCCTCTCTAGCAAGATTTACGTAATAAATAATGTCCTTTAGTATTTAGGTGACACTTAAGCAAGAACACAAGAAGTTTAACTATTGGTCTCGGCTTGAAAGAGTATGTTATGCCGCCGTTACCGGTAAGTACCTTCGTCATTTATATACGACTCATTTTATAAAAATGCCGCGATTCAACTGTCAAATTTTTATTTTTGAATTATGTTTTATGTTTCATGCCCAAAACTATGTTTGAAGCGGCTCTAGATTTAAACACAATTAAAATATTGTTTTGTGTTTACAATATTCTGGAATTTACAAAAATATCTTCCAATTGGTGTTGAATAGGTTCTGTTCTTAATTTAATTCCTTTGATTATCCATTTGCTTATCTGTTTTAATAACAAAACTACTAAAAATATGTAGGTATTCAGTTCCCTATGGCCTTGTTCCTCCTTTGTTTGCAGAATTTGCGATCTTTTTTGAAGCCGCGCAACATTTTTTTGCGACGTCGCGTAACATATAGTAGGATTTTTAAAATTTATTTCGTTATATGTGGGAATTCGTTATTACGAATTTTTATTTTTTTGTCCCTTGGATTTCGTTATATCGCGGTTTTACTGTATTTGCATAGAATTCCCAATTTTCAAACTGAAAAAATGAAAGTACACTTAGAAATGAAAGATCATTTTAGATGCCCATACCTATTTATGTATTCAAATACAGAATAAACATAACATTATATTTGAATCTGTAAATAAAACATAACTGTAATATTAAAAACAAGGGACTACATACAGCTATTAGATAAACCTATAATATAACAAACTACTAGGATGCATAATTGTACATTCGAAATGCCCACCCCGATACAGACTCTGATATAGTGAGTTGGGCAGGAAACACATGAAATAATGAATGTATTAAAATAAATAAATGATAATGATATAAAACATCTAAAAATGAATGTTGCCTACAGGAATAATTAATATTTCCAATGTTTTATTGTATTTTTACATTATTTAGGAGATTCAACAAGCAACAATACAAATACAATTGCCATAAAAAATTAACAATAACATCAAAGCTTTAGGCATTTGATCGACTAACCTAGCATAATATTCTTTCGTATTACCTTAAGTCAGTCCGACACGCTCTAATTGCTGACTAAATTTGGCTCAAAAGAGGTTTGTTTTCCCAGGCCTAAATTTGTTTGACATTATGTGTTGCACACATAGAAATTGTTTTGCAGTGGAAATCGTTTAAAACAAAACCATGTGGACCAAAATATTTATTACGATAAAATAAATTTAAAAAAATATATTTTCAATGTTGTAATAATCAAAACTATAAATTATAATAATCGAGTTACAATTTTTTTGACTATATAATTATTTTTTGTTTCCCCCTTCAATTACTTTATTGCTTCTCATATGTAAACACAGATAGGGCGCCAGATGTTGCCCTACCATAAACAGTATGCGCTAAATGTCCTGAAAACCACAAATTTCAAAGACAGACAGAAAATTATAAAGTAAATAGGGAGAAATATGTACAAGCCATGATTATAATTACAATATCCATCCATTATTAGTTGCAATATTAACCAATAGGATATGGGAGACCAATCACATGAGAGCAGGCTGGAGTTTCCCTTCGCGGTTAGGTGGCATGATGCGCGCCCTGTTTTCTTTAGGGATGGCGCCTTCCAATCTTGCGCACCTGGCCCGCCTCTTTAGGGAGCAGTTGCTGGCCACACCGCACCAGGTATGATTAAAAACTCATTTGTACAAACCCTTTAAAGTATCTGTTGAATTTTGAACCCAGTAATCAAATCTGTTTTGAAGACTCACTGTTTGATTTTTGAACTATGTAATAATCGAGTCAGTTTAAAAACTTTCTGTTTCTTGCATTTTGTAATTGAATCCATAGTGAGAAGTAATATTAAAAATCATTATGTGGACATCTCTAATCTCCTCAAATATTTGCTTCAGGATATTATTAAAAACTATGAAAACTATGACGTAAAGAAGGTGACACTTTACATGTTTTTTGGTTGGCTAGTGATTTTGAATGAAAAACATTTTGTTGACAGACAAAGCTTCCCGATTCACTAGCTGAGATGGAGCTGGGTAAAGTGAGCGCCCAACGGCTCAACAAGTTGGCTGAGAGATTCACCTCAAGAGGCACATCTTCGGAGGGTACCTTTCCTCATCACCAAGAGTTTTTCAGGTCACAAGGCATATCATTAATATTTTGCTTACTTATTTATATTTTCCATAATTTTATTTTCTATATTTATTTTTTCCTTAAATCATAAATATTTTTATTTACAAGGGGAAAAAACTTTACTTTTAAAATAATGAAAACCAACTTTCACCCACTTCTGTGAATATCACAGGCATATCTAGACCCTGCCAAGTAAATAATAATATGTTGCTACAAAATCACAAAAATGCTTATTTTCTTACAGAGATTTTCTGCTGCTGGCTGACAGTGCTGCCTTCCGCCAGCACTTGGCCGATTCCCTAATCCAAGAGATATGTCGACTGGACCAAACGGTTTTCATCTCTTCAGAGAATGATGACAGTGGTCCGTATATCAATCAATTCTGCCTTTACGTTTGCCTACGGTGCGACAGCTATTCTTACAGATGATTCTGAAAAGCCACAGACTACCAAATATATAGACATGAACTAATGCAAATTTCTTATCCTAATATTTTCATTTTGGTGTCACCCACGTGACCACTTATGCAATGCAATAGTGACTTTTTTTAAAAATATGACTCAATTGGAACGAAAATTTAAACACTGACAATATAATATGCATTAATGTAAAAAATATGTTTTGTTTGCACAAAGATTTAATTTTCAAAGAGTAAATACTTTTACTGTTATATAGATGTGTCATAAACTATCTGATGTATGTTTCCACCAATAATGTGTTTAGAGTGTCCTTTGTCCTGCGACTAATGTTCCAAACCCCTCTCCTATATGCACACTTTATTTCATGTCTATACATTTACTGGTCTGTGTGAACAGTAGAAATTGTCCAGCATATTTGTTGTGCTCTTGCTGATACAATTCTTACTCTAAATTATGCTGTGCACGACATTGAAATATATATCTTTAATAATAATGGATTGATTCACACTTTAAAAATAATGGATAAATTACTTATTTATATCATTGTAATAATACTAGTAGTTGGATGATTTTTATGACCAGACCTGGCTAAAGCTGAATTTGGAGAGAGCTAATGATTGTAGGAATCAACAGTGCAGTCTGCCAATACATGCATGTCTAAGGGCAACCAATTATAATTATTTTCATTCCAGAGACTACTGGTAGGACCCGAGTGGTATGTAGTGCAAATGTGTCAGTCCAATATTATCCTCATGGAGTAATAATTATAGAAATAATAATATTATGAAACATAAAAATAATTTAAACATTAAATAAATAAAAATGTTTCTTTAACATGAATATATTCAGCGGGTCCCTCAGAAAAATTTGAAATTTTTTAACTTTTCATAAATTCTCGCTTATGTCTTGATTTTTATTTTCATCTTTACGTGCCAGGATCGGGACCAGGCGCCTCCACAACATTTTTGAATAAAAAAAAATTTGGAGGCGGCGACTATTAATCACGCTGCCATCTTAGCAAATTACCTAATAAACAATGCTCTTTGTAATTTTGGATCATGATGTGCCCACAAAAAATTATTTGCGTAATTTTTAAGAACCATTGCCATTATTTGTGCGCTAGGGAAAAAATAAGAAAAACATTACCATACAAATATAAGACTACTGGTAGGACCTGGGTTAACTACTTAGCTGTGTAATCTGGGAAATAGATCAATGTCATAAATCATAAAAATATATCAACATGCATGGTCCTTAGGTACCTTTGATAAAAGGCTACACATGAAGTAGAAGTCTTGTTAAAAATTGTGCGCGCTATGATGTCAAATCGTGTACACGTGCACACTCGCACACCTTAGAGGGAACATTGCTAATAGACTGGTGTTAATACATGTTTTTATTCTTATTTTTTGTGTTAGAATTTAATATGTATATTGATATACTTTAATATTTCTACACTCCTAAGGCAAACTCTAAATACAATATATTATTTAAAACCATGTTTTCACTAAAACAGAGTATTTAAAAAAAAGTCGAAAATTGATAATATGTCCTGCAAATTAAACAGTTTATAACTATTAATTTTTTATATTTTCCATATTAAGGAATTTTGTGGCACATAGAAAATGAATTTATTGGTTATGGTATTTCTTATAATGCTTGTATTTATATTGATTGTTTTAAATTAGTGTAAAGGTCCTATCTAAGTTATAGAAGAATAAAAAAATCTAATTTAGTATATAACTTCTGATATAAATGAATAATAAAATCCTAGAGAGCAGTTATTATGCCTCTCTACAAAGGTAAAGGGTCGCATATCGAATGCGGTAACTATAGAGCAATTAGTCCACTAAGCTCGGTGGGCAAACTATATGGAAGAATTTTAATAGAAAGAGCAAAAACGGTGATGAAAGAAAAAGTATGAGAGGTGGAAGAGGATACATGGATCAGATCTTTTCTCTACGAATGAGTAGTGAGTAGAATGTATAATGTATGCAAGTATATGACCTTATTATGAATGTCAACAAGTTGAAAGTGATGGTATTCGAGAAGGAGGAAAGCAAGACACCGTGCAAAATACTCGTAGGTAATAAATGTTTGGAACAAGTAGATGAGTTTGTGTATTTGCGAAGTATGTTTGATAGAAACAGAAAAGCTGAGAAAGATATTGAAATGAGGGTGACTACAGGGAATAAAATGAATGGTGCTTTGAATGGAATTATAGTTAATGGGAACTTGTCAACTCAGACAAAACTAGCAGTTCACAATGGAGTCCTGGTACCGACACTGATGTATGGAATTGAGGCGTATAACTGGCAGAAGAGGAACAAAAATAGACTGAACGCAGTGGAAATAAGATCACATAGGTGTATATGTGGCAGATCCATTGTTAGGTTAATTCTTCTCTCTTCCTCGGCTTCATGTTCAGGGGGGAGGCATCTAGCCTAACTAGTTCTTTTTTTAAATATTGACAAATCAAATGGTTATGAAATGAAAGAATATTTTTATATAAGAAAATTTATAATCTATATTTTAAGATACTTGCATGTGTTGAAAGTGGAAAATGAGCAATTTACTGTAATACTTATAAATAAGGCTATTCAAAAATAATTACAATTAAATGAACATAAAATATTTGTGTTCATCATGCCAGCATTAATTTCTCTACCAAATTGCCTATGTTGACGCTTGTCTGATGTAGATTATGCAGGTCCCTCACGTAAGGGATTACCTCTTAGGATGGTCCTGGATCCTGGACGTGAAGTGTGGTCAGCTCCTTGTGGTGCCAGCGTAGGGTGACGGACTTCAGGCTTGTAGTTGATGACAAGATGATACCCAATTATCCAGGCAAACCGGGACTCTGGACGCGATATTCTTATTCTATAGCGACAGTCTGTTCTCGCTACACCAATTATATTTATCAACTTTTTATAGATCCAACGGGACCCGGGAAGCTTAAACTCGAGGCGCACAGCTTAAATTTTCCCCGGAATTACAATCTATGAAACGCTTACTTGATACTTTTAGAGACGACATTGATTCTATTTTCTAATTGAAAATAAAATCTCGTCTTTATGGAGCCAGTACTCCCGGCTGAGGTTCTGTCCGGACTGATCGCCTATGGTGATACATCCTTTAAGGTGCATTTGCCTACGTGACTCTAGTCACGTTTGCCTTATTACCGCCGCTGTATTCGCTGCTGTACCCAAGCTGTGTCGGTCCACCTGCGTCTAACAATCCCGAGTATTTATTACTGTCCGTCCCTTACTTCGACTAAGTGCTTTTGTATCCTTGAACAAAATATTGTTTTGGGTAAATTTTGCATTTTAACACCATTTATGACAGAGTAAAGAATGAAGAAATAAGGAAAGAATGTATAGCTGATCTTAGTATAATGAATAAGATGAAGAAAGGATCATTTAAGTGACTTGGTCATATGGAACGGATGAATGAGGAAAGATTGGTAAGAAAGATATATGTATGACGCAAGTGTTGATGGCACCAGAAGTAGAGGACATCCGCGGAAGACTTGATATAACCAGGTAAACCAGATACTGGAGGATGGCCCTATTAGAAGCCTCAATAATCATCGAGCTTGTGTGAGAAGATGTATAATGTGGATGAGGTGAGAATTGTGTTTAAGGACAGAAGAGTGTGGTGCTCTATCCTCTCTGCCTACCCCCACGGTAAATCGGCATAATAATAAGTAAGCACATTTTCGTAAAAAACGCGAAAAGTTTAATTATTATTGACATCAAATTTTAATAATATCTATTTTATTAAAAAAAAATTCTTGGTTGATAACAAGACAGAATTCATAAAGCTTATTGTAAACCACTTTTTTTACATCAGGGAGATTTTTATTTATATTTTATTTATATTTATGAATATACAAAATGAAACATGCAGGGGTGGTATGATACATATGTCTAAGACATATATTGTGTGTATGTATATATATATATATATATGTTTTTTTTTAAATTTGTTGATTAAAAGTAATGTTTGAGATTAACATATCCAAAATAAACATATATTTGACGTCAGACTAAAATGAATATGCATAAATAGATACTGCAGTGGACCACCTGACCCGTGTGCAGTACGTGCAATGTATAAGGTCCTTGCAAATCTTGGCCAAGTTCCTCGGCTTTATACTAGCACTGCCGTACAGCGAGGGAACCACAGTGTCTGGATCGACAGGTATTGCCCCCAAGGAACAGGTACTCAATGAAGAGGTGTCTGTCAGGGATCAGGTCTGTTGATTGTTTTGTTCGTTATTACATTCATCTATATGACAATATGTTACTTGGTTCATTTAATCTATCCTGCACGGGTGTTTAAAATATATATGTTTCATGAAATATTATCAATTTGCTGTTACTTTTTGAAACATCCTTGTGTATTCAACTTATAGAACATGCTAAGAAAATTGTTATAAATTCTGGTACCTCTTCTAAATGTTGATGTCTGATGACACCAAGATGTAATTTAATAGAATTAAATTTTCAAAATAGTGAATTCAGTTGTTAATTATTTATAATCTTTATTTTCAGACTCAGCCGCCTATTGATTTATTGTCCATCCTCTATTCATCTTGGAAAAACCAAAGACTTGTCCTGACTATTCCGTGGATCGTCCACCTCTTGGCTATGCTGGACTACGCGAGTTTACGATTGTGTTATTACAAAAAGCTTACTTATTCACTGTTCCAAATGTACAACTTCGCCATCTGTTCACCAATTACGGAGACTCCGGCTAATAGTGACATGATTGTTGAAAATTCTAGTAAGGAGTTTTATTGTCGTAAAATGACATCAAATTCCAAAATTTTATTAAGGATCTCATTGGGATGGCTGTTTGATATGCCACAATTTCCGCAAGATTTTTTCTTCACATGGATCAAGGAAAATAGGACAAGTTTGTTGGGAATTTTCACCGACAGCAAGCAAATTGAAATAGAAGAGGGTGTTTCTTCTTTAGATATAAAATTAAAGGAAGTTGACGGCATCAATTCAGAACAAACAAGAGAAGCGATCAATTTAGATTTAAATATAAAACAAAACAATGAAGATTTACCAATTTCTGGTGAAGAATCACTCGGCAAAGAATCAGTAAAGTTTATGAGAGAAAATAGCGTCGATTGCTCCTTGGATCGTCTAGACATTGTAGACGGAAATGTAATTTTGGCGCTGTGTCCATTCTTGAAAGAATTAAAGGCTCCGCTATCCAGCAGTCGGGATTCAATAGCGAATAACAAGAATAGAACCTTTCGACACATCACTCCGATTACCAGCAGCTTTGGTGAAGACAAATCTAAAAACAGAGAAAGACAGATTCAAGTACGTAGTAGTATTTCAAGTAAGACATTATTATTGTGAAGTTCCAGTTTTTCAGAACATAGTTCTGTGGTATTTTTAATACAAATTAAATTAATCAACTAAAAAGATAATTTAATTTTAATTTATCAACACGCTGTACTAATGATTTAGTTTGATGTTATACAAGAAATTTGAAATATACCGCTCTCAGGTTATAATAAATAAAATCTATCTACCACTCTTGGTTAGCTGATTTATATGTTTTCAGTATAAATAATAATAATGTTCTAGTCTCAACTAGAGGAATGGTTCCTCCGCTCTCAATCCAGCTCTACCTGCCGGGCAGTGGGTGAGAGAGTGGGAGCAGCTCTTATCCGCCTGCTGAGGGCTCAACTCCCACCTCTCCGGGCGCTGGCCAACAGAGGAGCGCTGCACATCCTACGGGACCCCAAAACAGTGAGTACTGCTCTTTGGCAATATCTGATACCTTAAACCTCAGTCGTGAAGAGTCATATAAGCCGGTTAGTGGTGTGTTCAGATTTGGTGGTGTGATTGGGGTGGTGACAGTAAATGTGTGTTTGGATACATTCATTGCGTTTTCAGCATTCGCCTACACAGAGTAAAGTCTTGAAAACATAAATATATTAAGAGAACACATTCTTATTGTGAAGTAATTATTCAGAACAGACGGTCTGTGATATTTTAAATATGAATTAAATATATTAATTAGAAAGATATACATATAAAATCAATTTTATTGAAAAATATTGTTGTTGCGCCACCGGGATTCGAGCTTGGATCTTTTTTTTTAAATATATTTAATTCATATTTAAAATATCACAGACCTATGTTCTGAATAATTACAGCTTCACAATAAGAATGTGTTCTCCTAATAATAAAGTTGTATGAATGTGTCCAAAATGTAATAAAAATGAATTGATAATTCTGGCGTCTGCTATCAGATTACTCAAAGGTATTTGAGATTCTGTAAAAATGTAGATGGCTCTTTCAAATAATGGAACGATTATATGTATTAATATCAAAAAGGTAACATAGGTTCGAAAATTTGTCGATAATGCACCTTCCCCAGTTTGGAAAGAGATCCAGGTTCGAATCCCGGTGGTGCAACAACAATATTTTTCGATAAAATTGATTTTATATGTATATCTTTCTAATTAATATATTTAACATAAATATATATTTTGAAAAAGAAATTGTGCTAATGTTATGGTACATTATAGTTATGGCAAATTCGGTCAATGACATGCTAGTTTTCTCACAATTTTTTTGTGTAATAGATTGATGAGAGGCACAAATTAATAATAAGTCTATGACAACATGGCTAATAAATCTAGGTACTAACGATTCTGAACTACATTTTACTCAATTATATTCAGACTCCATGACAAATTTTAACAGTATTTTTTTCTTTTTCTAAACTAAATTTTTTTAGTCGCTTGTCTTGTATTTTGCAAAAAATTTCATATAGAATTTATGTGACTCTCAAATATTTTATTTCAGTCTCAATCTCATTTAAAGTATTTTAAATATACATGCACAACAATCATACATGTACATAAAAACTAGCTTTATGTAGTAAAATTAAAAAGTTTAATCATCTTCGAGCATTCAGTTTTTGCGGGAAGGCAAACTTGACCATTGCCTAGTAGCTAGGACAATCTTGTTCTATGGAGTATTATAGTATGTAAACAAATTAACAATTTGTATCCCTTAGCACAATGCTGAGTCTTCGATCCGTGCCCTTCATGCTTCCCTAATGGGTGCCTTCAGAGCTCGCGCTCTCTCTTTAGCTGCACCTTGGACCAGCAGGCGCTGCCAGCGCGCCCTGCAGGGCCTGCTGCCACCTGGCACGCCAGGACCGGCGCGTGCCGTTCTGTGCCGACTTACAGCTCGCAGAGCACTAGCTGCTTTGAGGGAATGGCTCAATACACATGTTGGTAAGATATACTTTGCAGAATGTTGCAATTTAAAAGATAATTGTTTTAGAGAATACATATCTGTACCTGAAAGGTAGTCTGTAACTGCTTGATAATAATCAATAGCCAGATGGCTAATAGAGATGGATCGAAAGTGTTCAGAGCTACTCTTGACCCATATTATAAGGTGACTGGTGGATAAGTTTTTACAACATTACATTCTTATTGTTTGAGTTTTTGTAACTAATGTATCTATGAATTAGTCTACTTTTATTTCTATTTTTTTTATATCATGTTCAATACTAATGTATTTACAGCCCTAATGATCCAATTACAGTAAAACCGCGATATAACGAAACCCGATATAGCGAAAAATGACGTATATCGAAAAAAAAAATCGAAATTTAGTCCCTAAAACCAATTTTTCATACAAAAATGCATTTATATAACGAAATCCCGTTAATATTTATAACAAAATCATTTTTGTCCCGTACGAAAAAATGCCAATACATTTACGTAAATTTATAACGAAATAAAAAAATGTAAAAGATGAAAATATTATTTCGCACTTCAAAGCCGCGCCGCTGCATCTGCCGTATGCGAACGGAAACGCCGCGCACCGCCTTTTCGGCGGTGCGCGGCGGTCTGCCGACAAGGTAGTAAAACAATTCAAACTTCTTCTTGGGTTCATAGTATCATATTTTGAAGTGGTTGCCGCCGTTACCGGTAAGTACCTTCGTCATTTATATACGACTCATTTTATAAAAATGCCGCGATTCAACTGTCAAATTTTTATTTTTGAATTATTTTTTATGTTTCATGCCCAAAACTATGTTTGAAGCGGCTCTACATTTAAACACAATTAAAATATTGTTTTGTGTTTGCAATATTCTGGAATTTACAAAAATATCTTCCAATTAGTGTTGAATAGGTTCTGTTTTTAATTTAATTCCTTTGATTATCCATTTGCTTATCTGTTTTAATAACAAAACTACTAAAAATCTGTAGGTATTCAGTTTCCTTCCTCCTTTGTTTGCAGAATTTGCGATCTTTTTTGAAGCCGCGCAACATTTTTTTGCGACGGCGCGTAATATATAGTAGGATTTTGTTTTATTTATTTCGTTATATGTGGGAATTCGTTATTACGAATTTTTATTTTTTGGTCCCTTGGATTTCGTTATATCGCGGTTTTACTGTATTGTGATTTTTGTATCTACTCTACTTTTCAGAATTTTTCTTTATTTTTATTTACCATGTTGACTAGTGTACATATACAGTAAAACTCTGTTAATTCGTAATCCCATATTTCATATTTTCGCGGAATTTGCACTTTATTAAAAAAAAATTGTCCTGAAAATAATATTTCATACTAATTTCTGCCGATAATTCTTATAATCCGATTATTCGCAGTTCGTATGCGTTTTTGACACCCAGAATAAATAATTTGTTCACGTAATTCGCATAATTGCAAATGTTTTTAAATCCCTAAATTCGCGTGACTAGGCATTTGACCTTCATCCCTTCGTAAACATCTGCAACTAGCCCCGCCTACCAGCCAATCACTACACCGCGTGCTGGCATGAGAGGTGCCGAACTTGGTTTTTTCCACATGACATACGTTGACATATTTTATTCATATTTTTTTTCACATTTCGTTCTCTAAAATGGCATCAACATCTTGTAATTCGTATAAATCCTTGACCATTTGTATAAATGGAGCTTATTTTGAAAACCGACAAAAAATTGATATCAAAGATAAAATTGGCGGATAAAATCGAATCCCGAATACCTCTCTGGCTTCGAACTTGAAAAATTGCAGGAAAATACCAACAAGGCCAGCGAGACATGAAGATTTAAAAGTTTTAATTATTTTTCATGCTCATTTCAAATATTCCAATTCGGATGGAAAATGTGAGTTCGACCGCCAATCAAATTAATGTGCGTGGTTTTGTTGCCTTGAGAGACTACCGTGTCACCACTCACCACACACCTTTCTTATTCAGAAGAAATACGTTATTTGATAAACATAAAAGGCTGAAATAATGGAGTCATCATGTTTCAGTATGAAAATCGCGATGTCAACAGCGACTAACACGTTTTTATAAAAATTTATTTCTAATGTTGCCTTTAAAAAAATTTGTTCTCATTATTCAATTTTATTTTAAATTTCAGTCCTGTGAGTTATGAATTAACGGAGTTTTACTATATATCTATATCAATATTGCTTGAGCCACTATAACCAACCTATTGCAAATGATAAAAAAGAACAAATAAATTAAAGGAAATAAAAAAAGAATTATAAAGAATAATGTAAATGATATAGACAAAACACTGTCCATTTCGATTCGGACTAGTGAGGTGGACACTAGATTAGAAAATACTAGAATTCATTAAATATTTAATGTATTGAAGTTTTAAATATACAGTAATACCCCGAGTTACATAAGTAATGTGTTCTGTAGACCTTTACATAACTTGAATTTTACGTAAGTCGAATTTGTAAATTGGTTAAGTGTTACTACGTTAATAAAAACTTGATATTTATTATGTAAATGCTGATAGACTGTCGATAGGAACAGTCTTCGTGGCGCTTTTTTAGAGTAACCGAATAACCCCAAACGAGGTTTGAAGCAGTTAATATTATACAGTGCCATTTATGCATACCAAGCATTAGAATTTACAAAACGCACAAAAGCAAGCGCACTTGGGTATTAAATGTTTGAAGTAGAATAATAAGGTGTAAAATTTTATATAGCTCTACTCAGAATTTTTTTCTAATTTTTGAGATTTCTTTTTTATGTATCTGCAAATTTATGTAAATCGTGTGTTATGTAATTCGGTGTGTTACTGTATAAATGTTCTTTTTTGTTTTTCGAGTTCCATGAGATGGTGTAGTTTAATAATTGATTAAATGTTTTCCAATGGTAATACATACTATGATAAACAAATCTTTTAGTGTGCAGTTACATCACATCCTATTAAGGAATTTATTGATTTCTCATTTCATAGTGTGTAAATCGTATTATTGTTATAGCAAAATTGAATTGTACATATAATTTAATATAATAAATTTCTAATAAGTTTTTATCACTAAACAACATGTTTATTTACAGATGTAATCACAACAGACTTGCCAGCAGACATCCAAAAGATAAAACTAGCGCTCAGGGGTGACCATACCCTCAGGGTCTTCAAGGATAGTGATTTGGATGAAGTCAGAGCATATCTGAAGATTCCCGAAGTTAGGTCAGATTCACCAGAATCTCTAGGAGAAGAAACGGAGATCTCGCAGTCTGACTATCACAGTGCTACAGATACTGTTATAGAATTGAAAGTAAGCATGTAGTATTAGTCCAACAAGTCTAACCAACTATCACTTATGTCTACTAATCATTTGACACTGATTATGAATGAACCAAAAGACTTGCTTGCGGTCCAGTGGTTACAATACTCACTTAGTGATCTAGTGGTCGGGGATTCGAATCTTGTTCCAAGAGGCCATCAAGTTAGTTCTATTTTCATAGTACAAGTGTTTATCTTAGTTTGAAAATAATAAGAATATTGATGTGACACGTATTCCGTGTACGCACCCCTATTTTTATTTTTTGGCATGGATAAAACGAGTGAAGGGTACATCACATCTGTTTATAGAGTATTTTCAGCACTAGTAACGTTCTATTGTATACTATAATTTAATTTGGTTGTTTGTGATAGTCACATTACATTACATATTATTTTAGGAGTTGTGTGTCCAGCTCGTGTCCTCTGGGAGTGATTGGACCAGTGTGAAAACTGCTCTGGATGCGTACTTGCCAAGGGCAGTCGCTTGCAGTTCTTGTAGTTACATCCAAGCGTCCAGCAAAAGAACAATCGGACAGCTGTGCGTCGATCTCAGCATGTTAACAGGTGAGACATTCCATCCATAAGGATTTTTGATTCCATGACAACTGTGAGCACAAGAAAACTACACACAGTCTACTACTCCGCTGCCATGATTTTACATAAAATAAACTTAAAATAACCTAACCTAGCTGATGTAACTTAACGTAACCTATCTTAAAGGATCTAAAGAAGGAAAGCTATTGTGAGGTAACTTATATTAATCTCTCTACTATTCTATTACTTTGTGTGCAGTTGTCTGTGTATGCACCTATCGTGTGTTTGTGTGTGTGTGTAAATGTCTTGGGTGCAGTTTTCTGGTAAGTTTATTTAAGTTGGGCTATGTGAATTTTGAAGATATAAAAATAGCTGACTACAGTAAAACCGCGATATAACGAAATCCAAGGGACCAAAAAATAAAAATTCGTAATAACGAATTCCCACATATAACGAAATAAATTTAAAAAATCCTACTATATGTTACGCGCCGTCGCAAAAAAATGTTGCGCGGCTTCAAAAAAGAGCGCAAATTCTGTAAACAAAGGAGGAAGAAGGCCATAGGGAACTGAATACCTACATATTTTTAGTAGTTTTGTTATTAAAACAGATAAGCAAATGGATAATCAAAGGAATTAAATTAAGAACAGAACCTATTCAACACCAATTGGAAGATATTTTTGTAAATTCGAGAATATTGCAAACACAAAACAATATTTTAATTGTGTTTAAATGTAGAGCCGCTTCAAACATAGTTTTGGGCATGAAACATAAAAAATAATTCAAAAATAAAAATTTGACAGTTGAATCGCGGCATTTTTATGAAATGAGTCGTATATAAATTACGAAGGTACTTACCGGTAACGGCGGCAACCACTTCAAAATATAATCGTTAACATTATTTGTGCGATGGTTAAAGTTTTGCGGGAATTATCACGTACTGAAGCCATTTTAAGGATTCACAAAATATTAGGAAATGTACTTTAAATAATAAATTACGCTACACTAGTATGTATACGCAGATTTCAGTAAACACACGAAAACAATAGTTAATAGAAACACAAAATGCCGTACAAAAATAGTCCATAAAATATTTTAACGAATTATTTATATTATTGACGAGTTCACACGAAAATGAATTTATGTAAATATTCAGTTCGGTCATGCAATAATTGCGTTAAAAGCGGAACAAACTTAACTCTACAGACGTTACACTGAGACTGACATTCCCAATAAGTATTTAGCTTTCAATTTATTTCAATAATGTTTCTTTCTTTTATTTCAGTCGCCCTCCACCCATTACTTATGACCACTGAGGTTTTTGACAAGTTTGGAAAAATTTGGAGGCATTGTCTGCTGAACCAAATATCTCCAGAAGATATAATATCACTGCCTTACTCAAAGGACAATTCTGCAGAAGACCGAGAGGATATAGATGAAGTGGAACAATTTGAAAAACTTATGTTTGGAGAAATACATTCAAAAACAAATAAATCAAATTTCAGAAGCTCCATTTGCAAACCAAACTTGCAAAATATTCCTAATTTAAATGAAAGTGTTCCATTCTCGGATAGCGACCAAACAAAGGATGGCGATGATTCAACAGCCAGTTTAAATCTGTCATCGCAGGAAGTTACTGAAGATTCAATAAAGGATGGTGGAAAAAGTGAATATTTTGATACTATATTGTGTGCGCGCAACGTGATGTTCCTAGGCCAGCTGGGCACTGGTAGAGGTGAAGTCTGGGACAAATTAGCAGAATTCTTGAAATTTATATTGAAAGAAGAGTTTCTCACAGAAGATTCTCTGACTGATCAGTGCTTGTCTATCTACCGACAGGATTGGCCACAGGTAAATGATCCGTTAATCTATTAATATATTGTATGTATGCTACCAATTTCTGGATTTAAATGCAAAGCTTTTACCGTAGGCCCTTCCATCATAAAAAAGAAGATGGTAAAGAAAATATAATTTGTCAGAGAATAGATTGACAATTATTTATTGTTATTAATGTTTTTAATATTGATTATTGATATGTAGATGACCCATATTCATATTATTTATTTAACATATGTACGACCTTCACATGAATATGTGTAATCTAATACATCACACAATATTTACAGTATGTTTATAATGAATACAAATTAAATTAATCAATTTGAAAGATAGACAGAAAAAATGTATCTATCGCAAAAATATTTGGTTAGTACCGGTAGCACAGATATTTGTTCAATACTTGAATATGTATGTCCAAGAACACACAATTACTGGATTTTCACCTACAAAGGCACTGTTATTAAATAAATAATAGATATCTCATAGTGACAAAGCTATTTTTTATTATATTTAATGGAAAAATATGGAAGTACGAGTAGTTACAGGGCTTTCGACCTGTCTTCGGCTGGCTTAAGTAATCACTTTATACAAATATAACGTTCACCATTCTCACCCATTAATCAATCTCCATATCTATCAAATTTTGGAAGTTATATATATCTTACTATGTGGAAACACTTCGAGTACATTATCGCCATCTATGGACTAAATTAGATATTCATTTCCCGGAAACAGCATATTTTTTCAATTTATTCCGTATAACTTTCTAATTGATTAATTTAATTTGTATTAAAAGTTCCACAGAACTATGTTCTGAAATTAAAACTTCACACAAAAATGTATTTGCATTAAAAATGTTTATATAAATTCTTTGCATTAATACTGATGGTGTACATGTATTTATAATTCTTGTAAAGAGGAGCATATAATGATTCAATTTTAATGGAATAATATTGCATTACTATTTTCTATTACCTTAATACATATTTCACAGTTTTAAAAAAAGTTTTTCTTGCTGTTCAGTTGTTTAATTTGAAGTAAAAACATTACTTTATTTTATATTTTTAAATTAAAAATATTTCTTCAGTCATGGTCTTCTAATGTTTCATTTGGTTATTTCATTATTTACTGATTTTGAAAAATGTATTACTATTTAAAAAAATTATAAATTAAATATGAATTAAATATATTAATTATAAAGATATACATATAAAATCAATTTTATCGAAAAATATTGTTGTTGCGCTACCGGGATTCGAACCTGGATCTCTTCCCTAACCGGGGGAGGTGCGCATTATCCAACTATGCTACAGCGACAATATTTTTAGCGACAATTTTCGTACCTATATGTTACCTTTTTGATATTAATACATTTAATCATTCCATCATTTGACAATAATTATAATTTATAATTAATATATTTAATTCATATTTAAAATATCACAGACCTATGTTCTGAATAATTACAACTTCACAATAAGAATGTGTTCTCCTAAAAAAAAAAAAAAATTATAAATTACTTACTTATAAAACACTTGTTATTATATAATAATAATGTAACTAAAACAATACAACATTAATTATCAAATTTTGAATTGGAGTCTTAAAAAGCTTATGCAAGAGTTCCTAAATCACTTCGCTTTTCCTTTTGTACACCGGTAGGAAAAAATATTTAAATCAAATAATTATTGATTTAATCAAATTTCTGTAGTTTTCTATTTTATATATTTTTATTCACAGACTACACTCGAGAACCTATCCAGCTGCATGAGAGCCCTTTCAGAGAGCCACTCTCTGTCCAGTGGGAAGCTCAAACTATTCCTGGATTTCTTGGCCGAGTTTTGTCAGAATATTGGTGACCCGGACCTGTCCTAGCTGGGACAGTCACCGGAGAGACAAGTGCACAATTTTAAATCAAATAATCATTCAAGAGAATTTTGGATTATTATATCTATGTAGTTATTATTTTTATATATTATATTTTTAATTTTTTATATAAAGTATATTGTAATCATATTTGTGTAATTACCTTTTTCATAAATTGTTTTTATACAATTAGTAAATAAATAAAGTTAATTGGATTTTATTTCGGGTGACTATTTATTATAACATAACATATATGTTTCTTTAAAGTATGAATTGAATGTGAATTCAGTCTCAAAGACTGTAGAACAAAATCAGCCCTGTCTTCCAATACACTGAAGGTAGCTATAGTACTTCTTCGATGAATAGTAATTTTTTCATTGCATAAATTAGGTTGATCGGTACGGAAGTAACATGTTCTATGATATGCAAGAATCGTATGGTGTTAGTAAAAGCATATTTGTTATTTCCAGTTTATGTCTCGCCCTCATGAAATTCAGCAGTGATTATCTTGCTTTTGCATCTGATAAAGCGTGTTTTCAGTTGATTTTATTTTATGAATTGTACAAGGTGTGTTTGGAAATAATTCAGTAGAATCAAGGTGGTGGGAAAAAATTTAACCAATAAAAAAACAAATTCCGTTGAATAAATTCATAAAAAAGAACACAGAAATTAAAAATTAACATATATCTATACCCACAGCATGTACAATAGTAAAACAGTTTGTTTTTTCTCTTTGTTCACTCTTCGGCAAATAATGCTATTCAGATTTCGAATTAGCATATCAGCAATCTTTCTCTTGTTCCGAGTAAAAGAGAAGGCTTTCAACATGAGATACTTTAATTTACATTTTAACAGGATAGGCCTGCACACTTTCCTTCTAAATTAACACTAAAAAAGTAAATTAAATTTTGGCAATTTCAATTTATATTATTACCGTATTTCCTCGATTATAAGACACATGTTTTTTCCTATTTTGGTGTCTCTGAATTTGGGATGCGTCTTATAATCGATGGCGTCTTACAATCACTGTAAAATTCTGCAGTTGTGATGAATCATACTAGTAGAACTGAGTCGAAAAGTGTTTCAGAAAAATTGGACACTGAATCTGAAGAAATTTCAAACTCTGATAGTGACAGTACATAAATAATATGCCTATTTTTAAATCATTTTATTGTGATTGTATTACTTTGTTATAATAAAGTTTACATAATGTTTTTATTTTTTATTATTGGTATATAAAAATAAGGGTGCGTCTTGTAATCGAGGAAATACGGTATGTGCAATCTAATATAAAATTATTTTTGAGTTTTGTAATAAATTACATTATATTTAACAGAGCCTCCGATAAGTCACTTGCAAACGTCCATTCGCAAAAACGCATGATACAAGAATGTTACATTTTTGACAAGGAATTTTCATCTTTAAAATTTGTTGATATATACTGATGACCTATGCAGTTTCCAATGCACACTTTCAGTTTACTGGCCTGCACAGGCCGTCAAAAAGTTATATTATACTACGATGTTAATATGACCCACAAAAATCGACAATATAATAAAGTTGGTTTAAGAATTTTATATATATTTTATGTATATATACGCAGAAAAAAACCTTGTTTTTTACAATGCAGAGTAGGGAAAAAACAAGTAGGGATAAAAATATCTGTTTTCTTTGATCTTCGAGTTATAGAACTTCTAACAGTCAAACAGGTGGAGAAATTTCTCTGACCTTCTTTTCATGTATAATTCTAAATTTATTTTTAATTAAAAATGATGACATGAATGTGATAAAGTGTGTACCTGTACCATGAATGTGTGTACCTAATATTAAAACAATTTTTTTAAATATGTATTTAAAATTTGCTTCTTATTTTTAACAAATGGTTTGATACCTTTCTTATAATACATACATACTTTCTTAATTACATACATAAATATACGATTTTCAACATTTTTATGGTGTGCATGGTAAAACAGGTGTCTACTATAAATAATTAAATTATATACATAGTTTTCATTTAAAAATTGATTCTTGCGATAAAGAAGTTTTCTATCTTGTTTAAACATTACACAATCTTAATTGAGTTTCTGAAATTTTACTTTGAGTTTAAACGAACTAATTGCAGTTTTACAATGTTTTTGTTTCAATTTTAAAAGTACTAGAAATAATATAAGCGTATCTACAAGTTAAATTGAAAAGTTAGAATCAGTTTGTAACATATGGATCGTTTTTTTGCCTAAAATCTGAGTCCATCCACCATTTTAAAAATAAAAATAGCGAGGGTTCGAGAAATTATCGTGTATTGTTTTTTATAAAATTATATTAAAGATACTTTATAGATTGAAATATTTTCCTACCTTGCGCAATGTCTCAGATTATAAAAAAATCAAGTGATAATTGTTATTTTCTATAGGTAATGGTAATTAATATACCTGTTATTATTCTTCAGTTGTTCAACTTTGTCTTGAAAAGTTTCCAAGTAAAAATGCCCAAACTCTTTTGTTTTTGTGCAACTTTGCATTTGTTTCTCTTCGTGTGTGCGTTGCGTCCCGCTAGTGACTGTTTTGCCGTGTATTTTTTTAACTGTCGCCCATAAAAGCGTTGTGTCGTGTTATAAGTTCATCGCGCGATTTCGGAACATAATGTAAGTACATTTTTAACTTTTATGTTGATTCCATATTGGATCCGCAATGTCTGCTACTAAAACTATTTCAAAAGTTTGAGGTTAGTTGAGAGTTTTTCCGATAAGTCTCGTCATGTTTTAACCTAGGACTAATGGAGGATGAAAGTAGAGAAATCTATTTCCACAGTATAATAAATACCCCGAAACCCAGCCATTTCGAGAATTCTCATTTGAATCATAACTTTTTTGCTATCTACTACTATTTAAAAAATTGCCAATTAGAATTAAAAAACGGATTATTGTATATATACATATACCTATATATTAGGTAAGTACCTGCCTAAATTTATGAGATTAGATGGTTGATATATTTATTTGTGGAAATAACATCGGTAAACTTTGTTTATAAATATATATGGTACAGATAAGTTGTTAAAATGGAGAGTTTTTACAAAATATATTATAGAAAAGAAGTGACGAACCTATGACACGCGTGTTAGAAGTGACAGCTGACAAGCAACACCCGAGCACCTAACGTTCACATTTTGATTGCAAAATATGTTTAAGTTAATTAGATTTGTTAATACAAACTAAATATGAATAAGATCTCTCTTTTCGTTGTCCTGCTCTAGAGCAGAGCGTCGTGAAACTCTAGTCGCCAGTTACTGCGGGAATATGATTGGTGAACACGTATAAACTGCGAACATTTATGTATGGTGCAGTGAATTTTAACTTGTGACTAGGTATAAAGGGTGTCAGTGCATTTTAGTGAAATAGTAAACAAATTAAGAGAAGGAATAGAAAAAAATATTAAATATACCGTTATTAATAAAATAAACTGTTTTTAATTACAATAGACGAGTATCCGGGGCGGTAGGGAAAAATTTAACCGAAATTAAAAAAAACCCTGATAGTCTTCGCCAAAAAGAAAAAATCAAAAAAATAAAAATTATTATCTGAAATAAATTAAAATGATTGTCTTATACTCGCTATACCGACCGCTTGTACCAAAAGAAAATACTGAATCTACGATGTGATATGAAGCATCGCCAGTTTTATTTTCTGTTTATATTATCACTTTTGCCAGCTTACTATTGTGGGTTCGAAATGTTATTTAAAAAAAACGTACAATGCTCCGATTGATCCGCAACCTGATTGCGATGAATAATTGATAGTCTCCTGTATTATTATTTTATTTTATTTGCTCTCGCCTATGCAACCCTTATATGACTATGACTTATAAATCAATAATGCAGAGGAGTTATAAGATATTAACAGACCATATAATTATGCTGAACTCGTTCTATGGTACTCACCTTGTAATGCGGTAATACTTCATCATTATGATCATCCCTGGCTCTACTACCCAGTATCGGGTCTGGCCTCCTCATGAACACATCGGTCTCTGCACTGGACTGCTTCCCGCCTATATTGACCTCAAGAATGGATAGGTCTATTTATATAGTCTTGCCACCTCCATTGAGTCAACCTTTCTTCAGGTTTATTATTGAGCAGCCATTTCGAGGATTACTTCATTCATTCATACGATTCATACGCTCTACATGGGCTAACCATCGAAGTCTCCTTAATGTTATGATTTTTTTTACTTTCTCCTTATACAGGTAGTAATGTTTCTGATTACACGTTTACGTCACACTCAACTTTCTTTAGTTTCTCTAAAAATTCTCCTGAGGATCCTTCTTTTAAATCGCTAGTATAGTAATCGAATATGTAACTACTCAAAGTAATAAGTATATTAGTACAGTGTAACCTAACCTAAGGATCAAATGACCCTGCGCAAAATATAAGTAACCTCCCTTCTCTTGCACTCTAGGATCCTTAAATATAAAATATAATTGCCCCATCCTAATCCCGGATATCTCACCTGAACCAAATTGTACATACACCGCTCTCCCTCTACACTTTTGCCCTATTTTTAAAATTATAAGTTGTTCATTTTAACAAACCCGTTTACGCATACCGTTGCAAACTCATAACTGGCAACAAAACCATAACAGCTGAAGACACTGCGGTGTCTATAGAACTCAAGTTCAAGTTAAATATGAGACAATTTATTCCAAGAGTCAATTATTCATATTTTTCTAAAGAGAAGATATCTGATGCTGGGCTGTAATTAACCTCAAAGGCCAGTCAACAAATAAAGACAAAAAAATGTTCATAAAAATCATGTATCTTTTAAGTACCTACACGTACATGCTGTTTAATTTTTATTTTGTTTAAAAGTTGAAAGTATAATTGAAATAAATAATTATAAGAAACAAATTTATTAGATATGCATCATGAAAGTTACATTTAATGTTTCAGACGAATCAATATTTAATGATTTTTGTAAAAGAGATAAGTGCTATAAATGTAACGAAGGTGGTTGCTATTCTTAGCCATTTATTTATATTCAACAAGATAGTGGCCACGTCTTGGGACACCTCTCGGGCCGTCCTGGCGGTTGGGTCACGGAGCCGGTGGGGAGGAGGATGTCTGCTAACAAATCTTGCCCCTTCTTCTGGAAGTTTGATAAACTGACTAAGCATTCTCTATCGGCTTCTAAAATTTGCCGAGTTTCGTTACTTAATAAGTGTTTGTCGTACACCGCGACGATATCATTTTGAACCTCAACGATGGCTATGTTCAATTTGAAATTCCACGATTCTCTCAGAGCTTTGGCTATTTCTGACAATAGAAATGAAGAAATATTTTTCTGCGGATCTTGAGCTAGTTTTTGGAGGACTTTTTTCAACTCATTTTGCTCTATAACTAATTCATTCATTTGATCTAGCCAGTGTTTTTCATGAAAATAAACTAGATTTGTTACATTTTCATTCACTGTTGTAATAAATTCATTTCCGTCTATGTAGTGTGTGCTTGGTCTCAGTTGTCTACGCTGAATAGACCTTGTTGATCTCACTGACGATGGAACTTGAGCTGTCGGTTTGAGCACTATCATGTTGAAGGTCTTTCTGTCGTTCGATATCACTTCCTCGGTTAAATAAATGTCCCCCGTAGCAGAGTCGACAGACACGGCGCTTATATTATTTCCGAGCTCTGTAAGTTGCGTAGTATTGATAAATGTGCCATTTATTATTATATCCTTGGTATCAAAAACAAATAGACTACCCTTTCCTGCATCTAATTTCTCGCTGCTGATGATAAAAGCTCTATTTCTTTCGTAGTCTAAGATACAATACTCAAGAAAATGTGAGTTTCCAGTTATAACCTGCAACAGTGTTATCAAGTTAAATATAATATATACATACATATACGAGCCGAGTCAATATGACAATACTGTACGTCAGACATGGACCCAAAAAATCCATCTTGTACAATACTTTTAGTATCGATATTTTTGCGAATTTCGATAGTTTTCCCAGCGCCACCATGAGGTCACTTAGTTGCAAAATCAGCAACCTCCGTATTTTTTTATTTGGAGAAAAACTGATAAGAGCTTCAAGAACTATATTAATGCACAAATTTATTTTTAAAAAAGGTAGTTTTCCATTCTGACGGCCATTTAAATTTATGAATAGCAAAAACTGCTATTGGTTGAATTCTAATATAAATGGCAGCGGGCAAAAGCGACTGATTTTGACCAATTTACATTTTGAATGAACAATTTACATCAAAAATTTACATTTACAAATTTACAGTGCATTGAAAGTTAGAAAAACATAAATAATAGAGGTTGCTGACTTTGCAAAGTTACACCATCATATAGTCTATAATTTTTTAAAAGTTCAGACAAGAAGGGACAATGGTTAACCAAACTCTTCCGGAACCATCAACGTCAGCAGCGACGCCAGAAGATATGGCTCAAGTTCGACGTGAAATTATTTGCAATCCGCGTAAACGGATAAGGAAGATTGCAGCCTGTACTGGAATAAAAAAATCAACAGTGCACGTTATTTTGAAAAAGAAACTAGTCACTGCTGGCGTGTATTGCCGAATGATCGACGAGTTTTTGGTACCGCAGCTGCAGCTGTTTCCCGGGTTCAACAACAGAACACAATTTCAGCAAGACGGGGTCACTCCACACACAGCTAGAGTTTCAACGGAGACGCTGAGGGGAATTTTTCCCAATAAATTAATCAGCAAGTACGGAGACAAACCCTGGGCACCTCGGTCACCGGACCTTACACCGTGCGACTTTTTTTGTTGAGATACTTTAAGTCGAGAGTTTACAGCAATAATCCTTGAACAATTCAGGCCCTATAAAAAAATATTCGCCGTGAAGTTGCTGCCATTGAACCAACGCTTTGCTCTCGCGTGTTCGCAAATTTAAGAGTCCGATTGCAAGAGTGTCTTGAGGGAAATGGACGATATTGTTTATAAAACGTAAAATCCGCATTCTGTATAAATAAAATATGAGAATAACATTGTAGTTTTTTATTTTATTTAATATTAAAATTTAAAATTTTCCGCTGGTCACCTTATACATATTTTTAGTGTAAGTGTATAATGAGAAAATGTACCAGTTTAATAGACAAATCTGTTTAATAGACAAAACCGCGTAGCATTTAATATTATTATACTTTATATACAATACATATATAGAGGGACCTTTTTTGCATTTTGCATTGGGGCATAATTATTTTAGTTACGCCACTGCAGTCGGGCACGTTATAACGGAAAATATTACAAGAAAAATTTTATTGAATTCTCTGCGAAGTGAGAATTATGCTGAGAATTATGTCTCTGCGAACTGAGATTTACATTATATGAGAAAAGATTTTTTTTTCAGTACAGACTTTTGTGGCTTATCATTTTCCAACGATGAGCTTTTTAATGACTAAACTCAGTATTTCTCAATTCATGAAAACGGGGTGTGGCGCACGTGCAAACTAAATATTATAAATAACCAAATCCTCTTTGCAAATAGTCACCTTTTAAATTTGTTTTTATATTAGTCCTTACTTATTCACCACTTTGTAGTTTTGTTATTATCTATGCTTGTATTTTTTAATTTCAGTATACAATGTTTCCTGAAGAAGATACCATAGGTATCGAAACATGTAGAATAATCAATAAATAGTGGTTTAAACGAAGTATTTTGTCTAATTATTAAGATATTAATACGTCCAGTAATTTATACAACATTAAATGCTGGCATACAAAATTTCAGTAAATTGTAGCGACCGTCATAAACCGAAGGACTGCGGAGGACAGATTGAAGTAGCGACAGCTACCCGAGGAGGCCAGGAATCTCATCCCATCGATAATAATAATAATAACTTCCCATAATAATAATCTGTATCTTCTGGAATATTCTACCGTAGACAGTAAAAACTTGCGCACCTTTTTTCTACTAAAATAATATATTTTGGAACAAGATAGCATGGAGTGATCATTTTTATACAAAATCTGAAACCACCTTAAGATAAGAAATAAATGTAATTTTATTACCGGGCACTTGCCGATCGGGCATCGCTTCTGATCCTTGAAGAACACCTGTCCATCACTACACATCAATGTATGTTCAAATCGGTCAGTGAAATTCACTGGTATTGCCAGGGAATCATTGTAGGACATCTCGTAATTCATCGGACCGAAGTCAGTGCCTAAACTAAATATTGCGTCGCCTATTAGTATCCGTAATATGCCGGACTTATCTTTCGGGAAGATATATGACGGAGATTCCACGTATTGATAAGTATTAGCTATATTTATTTTATAGTCAAGAGCGAGAACTCCCACACGCCCTCCTGTGGTAGAATTAACCCGCATTGCTAAACCGAGGGTAGATGCATCAACCACCAGCGTTTCCTCCTTGACACCGATCTTGCCGAGATAATGAGCCACTCGTGTTCTCAGACGAGTCAGGATCTTTCGACACCTGTATTCCTCCACTACTTTTGGTTCGAGAAGGTATTTTTTGTACAGTCGCGCCAAGTGATATTTAAAATTGTCGATGACTTCTTCAAAATCATTCTTACTCATCTTGGGGTCCAGTAATTCCCCAACATCTGGCAAATCAGAAAGGGGATATCTAAGATTTTGTAATTGCGTTTCTGCTAATCTCCGAAGTTTTCTATTTTCAGCAACTAATCGCGATGTACGTTTGTTCCAAAATTGTTCAAAAAGCTCGTATAGTTTTTCTCCACCTTTTGTTACCGCGTTTTCGAATTCATGTGCACGTGTTACTTGGAATTTTTTAAACTTATTTGTGCTTAAAAATTTAAAGTGTATCGGCTTTAGGTATACCATCTGGAAGGATTTGATAGGTTCGCCCACTTCTTTGCTTAGTAGAATTACTCCATTCGACGGTCGGATAGCTAGGGCACTTATTAAATCTCCGATCTGTGGGATTTCTTGAGCTATCACTTCTCCATTTACAACGTCCGCTTCTATTGTGTCTATAGCGTAGAGTTTTCCCACTGTTGAAATTCTTCTGCTGCCGGCGATGATAAATACTCTGCTTCTTTTATAGTCACCGTGACATTGAATAACAAAAGGTGAATTTCCAGTTACTACCTGAAAAATAATTTTAGCAATTATTTTATGTTTGCGTTGCTACATCATCGAGTGAAATATCGGTATCAGAATCACAAGCTCAACATGATAACATTTAATACTGTTGTATTCCACTATAACCTTGTGTTAATTCATTATAAATGTAGTTAAAACAATTCACTTTAAATATTAATTAAATATATTAATTAGAAAGATATACATATAAAATCAATTTTATCGAAAAATATTGTTGTTACGCCACCGGGATTCGAACCTGGATCTCTTTCCTAACCGGGGAAGGTGCATTATCCAACTATGCTACAGCGACGATATTTTTAGCGACAAATTTTCAAACCTATGTTACCTTTTTGATATTAATAGATTTAATAATGGAGCTTTTCAATCCAATGCTCAAAATATCTCCCCCCCCCCCACCATTAAACCAGCCTTTTATCAACAAAATAATATTGTCAATTTTCTAAAAAATTTTAAAGATGAGGATCGTAAACTGACTCACTCTGGTATTTATAAATTGAAAAGTAAGGATTGCCCCTCATCTTATATAGGAAAAGCGAGTCGTAAACGTCGTCCGAATTCGCTAATCACATTATCGAAAATAACCATAGTTTCGATAAAAATACAGGAATCAATATTCTCCACACTGATAATAAAGCTAAACGTTTAGATCACTTAGAGGCCTTATAAATCAAGAAGTCCATAAATAATAATGAATGCATGATTAACAACCAAATAATCTGTTTCCTTTCACCATATCATCTGTCTCTTCCCCCCCCCACAACTAATCACCCACCACAACTTTTACATCTGACACTAATGTATAATTGCCCATATTCTGTAACACTAAGTTAGTATCATGTACACCCTGAAGAAGGAACGGTGATTTCGAAACAGGTTGGTGTTGGTAAAAATAAAGTGGTGTTTAAACAAAATGATTTTTTTCTAATTATATGGATAACATTTAACTTCATTGTCTTGTCTCCTTTTATCACGAATTAGATTATCTTTGAATACCGTGTTTAGGACCGTATCGAAATGATGCTTTTTTCATAAGAAAAGTTACCAGATAACTGGTAGACCTTCAATGATACGACTCCTTTCGAATTGCCTAGAGTTCTTATTACCAGTTTTCCATATTGGCTACTAACCCTATATAAGCCAGCGCCTAATATAACAGTGAACAAATAAACTGCCCTATTGTGCTAATAACTTTGAATTTTCTAACACGGTAATATTATTATCTCATAAAGAACTGTTTTAACATAATATATTCAATTACCGGATATCTTGTATTAGTTGCCTTAAACATGAAAAGGGCACTCCCATCATTACATTGCAATTCGTTTCCAAATTTATCCGTAAATGAATTTTTTATGGTCGGTTTATAGTTGCGGTCTATGACACGCAGTTCCGGTCTTACAGGATTATTTTCGAAATGGGGTCCCAAATTGTATCCTTGGGAATCTATAACAGCCTTTATACTCAAAAGAGGACCGGTGAATTCAAGAATAGTCGGAGGCTCTTCAGTCCACAGTCTTTGGTCTTCAATTATTACATGTTCTATGCCGAGTATGTACAGTGCGGCTGTTTGCGTCACAATCACTCCAAGTTCAATAAGCAGGAACACGGTTGATGCCATTTTAGCTATGAAACCTGCCAACAATATTCATTGATTAAATCTAACATTACATTTTTGGTAAATAACGAGTCAGAACAAAAATAATAATATTATTAATCTTAAAAATAAAAATAGTAAAATATTGATTGGTAAAATGAAAAAAAGAAAATTAGATGAATCAATTAGAAAGATATACGGAATAATCTATTTATCGATAAAAATATTTGGTTACCACCGGGATTCGAACCCAGAATATGTTTTCCCGAGAAACTACGATACCAATTTCGCTGCTTTATCCACATTACACAGATTACGAAAAATTTTGAACTGTGTATAGATTTAGTCTTTTATTCAAATAATACATCTGTTATTCCATTTTCAAATTACTATTAACTATGGTCTAAAATTACAACTTCAGAATAAAAATGTGTTTTCATTTTAAAAAACATAAATCAACTAACTAACTTACCATCACGATGTTTCTCCGCGGGGGTAGGCAGAGAGGATAGAGCACCACACTACTCTGTCCTGACACACAATTCTCGCCTTCACATTCATACATCTTCTCATACAAGCTTGCCGATTGTTGAGGCTTCTAATAGAACCGTCCCCCAATATCTGGTTTTCCTGGTCGTGCCAAGTCTTTCGCGGACGTCCTCTATTTCTGGTGCCATCAACACTTGCGTCATATAACTTTCTTACCATTCTCTCCTCATTCATCCGTTCCATATGACCAAACCACCTAAGTGATCCTTTCTTAATCTTACTTACTATACTAACATCAGCTTTACATTCTTTCCTTATTTTTTCATTCTTTATTTACTCTGTCATAAATAGATTTGCCACATATACGCCTAAGTGATCTTATTTCCACTGCATTCAGTCTACTTTCGTTCTTCTTCTGCCAGCTCCAGGCCTCACTCCCATACCTCAGTATCGGTACCAGGACTCCATTGTGTACCGCTAGTCTTGCCCCGGATGACAAATTCCCGTTAGATATAATTCCATTCTAAGCGTCATTCACTTTATTCCCTGCAGTCACCCTCCTTTCGATATCATTCTCAGCCTTTCCGTTTCTATCAAACGTAGTTCCCAAATACACAAACTCATCTTCTTGTTCCAAACATTCATTACCTACAAGTGTCTTGCTTTCCTACTTTGTCTTGCTTTCCTTCTTCTCGAATATTATTATTTTTGACACGTTGACTTTCATAATAAGGTCATATCTTTCCATACATCATACATTCTACTAACTAGACTTTGTAATTCCTTCATTATTTACCATTGATAGTGCATCATCGTCGTACAATAAACAGCATACAATCAAATCAGCCATTTTCACTCCTGCATTCACAATTTCCAGTTCTTTCACACAATTATCCATATACAAGTTGAACAGCCATGGAGACATTATACAACCCTGCCTGACACCCTTTGTAATGTCAAACCATGGTGTGAATGTTCCATCGATTCTTACATACGCTAATATTTTCCGTAACATTGTAAAATTTGCACATGTTCCTTGAACGTTTTCGACTTATAATTTAGTAAGGTATCCATCCACCCATAAAATATTGTGAACTAGGTCTGTTACACCCTGTATATACAACACATTTAGAGGTTCCTTTTTTCCATTCTGCATTGGGGCCCAATTTATGTAGTTACACACACCACTGATTAAAATCTAAGATAACTCTGTAAATAAAGTTCCTCGGGATTGCTCAGGAGACAACAGTCTGAGACGACGACTCTCCGATTAACCTGGTATGGTATTCTTACAGGTTTCATTGAAAAATAGCAACACAACTTACTTTCAATATAACTATTAATTTTAAATTAATTAATTTACTTATTAAATCTTTTTAGTTTACTTGAATTGTACCTACCTGGGCGTGTTTGTACCCGTGTTTCAGATGAAAATAAAATATAATATGAACCTACCTACCTAGTGTTTTTCAAATAACAATGACATTTTGCACTTATTCTATCGCGTGAAGCCAATCAGCCTGTTGCCATATAATATTTACTCTTTTTATACAACTATTAAAAAATCAGTTATAATACTTATGTTTTAATACATATTAAATACGCTTGTTAAATTATTACGTTTTTTTATTGTTTAATTAAAATTGATGTCTTAATTTTAATATTCCGTGAACGTTTCCGAAAATCGCATAGGTAATTCATTAAATAGCCATACTTATCGCTCTGATTTAATGTTCCGGAACTGAATTTGATATTTACTTGACAAAGTTTCTTTCAGCGCAGTCGGGTTATTTGTGCATGAATCGATTTCTCGTAAAAATAATACATACAACTTTTAAAATAATATTTATGTCAAATGATGTAAAGAAAAAAAAGATGATGAAATACTACAAGTAATACATTTTCATTACGGCATTATTATTTCGCCATATGTACGCCAACAGCACGATGTCTCGGAAGCGAAACGAACAGTATTCGGTACGAGTTGTTAGGGCAAGAGCCCCCCAGTTTTGGCCAATTGAAGAAAATTTGTACTTTTAAAATTTCACCACTGGTGCAATAATGGGTATAACGTTGGTTTCGAAACTGCACAGAATAGATCAGACACTCATCTCTCAGGTTTAGGAGAAGTGTGTAGCAGGAGTCAATTATTTTGTTTGTAATAAAAAAAAAATTAAAAAGGTCATCATTTTTGGCCACTTTTGACCCATTTGTGGCCACGCTAGTGCATCAGTTTTGGCCATTATATTATATAAAGGTTTTTCACATTATGGGTATAAATAAAAGGACATTTGTAGTTCAAATCAATATTTTTATTGATAATAATAATTTTATTGTGTTTTTAACTGATTTGGTGGTGACTTATAAATTCTAACTGAAACTAAACTTTGACTTTAACTTAGCAGTAAATATTCCCTTAATCACTAATCAGCACTCTCTTTAGGTCATTTAGAGATTAGTTAACTTATTCAAAATAATTAACTTTAATAATAAATTCACTTATTGACAAAATATCAATATTTTGTCATTTCGGGAACGTGATTAAATTCTCTGTTAGAATTAGTTTTCTGTGGTGATTACATTTTTTGTTTGATGTCGAATAAATGATATAAAGTTGTTTTTCTAAAACATCTGAATCCTTTGAATCTCGTATAGAAAATTGTTCAGCTGTTTCCGACTCTATGACTGAGAACTTTTCTCTTAAAATCTTTTTTTGACGTCTTTTTTATTTAATTAGTGCCATGTTAGCAAATCTATAAACAACAACAAAAAAATAAGCAACTCATAATTCTGAACCAGGGCTAAGATATATCAATTCAACCCATAGTGGGCAAAACTGTTGTAATGTGGAGGCAGTTCTGGCCACAAACATGGCCCAAACCGAAGAAAAGTACACAATGTTGTATTAGTTGTGGCCATGTCGATTTCTAGCATCAGGAATTCAATGTATACCAAACAAATCTCAAAATAAAGTTCCCACACATTTATTGAATAAGCCTCAATTTATTTTAAATTAAAAAATAAAAAGATATATTTCGATTACTTACCAAGGGTCGCTTATTACTTTGCTTAAAAAATTATCAAAAATTAGAATATTTCGTTTCACAAATTCACTACAAAGATATTAAAAAGAAGATTCGCTTCAACTGTCACTTGTCAAAAAGGACCATAGTTAACAGATATTTTACCATAAACTAACGCGTAAGTTTGTTATCAATGCCTTATTTTTGGACATCCGAAGTTGCAAGTGGCCAAAATTGGGTAGTGGCCAAAACCGGGGCTCTTGCCCTATATTGAATTTGTAGATGTACTTTACTTGCTCGCAGTTCGACCAGAGCTCGCAGGTACACATGGTGGTGAAAAAGGATTTAAACAGGACCCTCTTCACCTCCTTACTGCATCGGTAGGTAGGTCGGTAAGTACTGTAACAGCATATTCGCACGAACGTTTAACTGTCTCCTCTGTCGTTCGATGACAACGGTCTTTACATTGCCTGCTAACCATTCATAATCCACAAACGTGGACGGCATATCCTCGGCGCTGGAGCGTTTTGCCTCGGCCGCGCACTCTTTAATTCTTTATCTGTAGACCCTGGCCCTTTCTGCAGCAGTTTATCCTTAAATACCACTTTTCTCGATTTCTGTTTGTAATTGTTGGTAAATACTACTACTTTTTTTTCCCGCAACTTTTCATGTAAACCTCACAAACTGTGTACATCGTATTGTTTTTACTGTGGGCACAGAAGGGTTTATAAGTTATCATTTAGCAATTGTTTTGTTTCGATCAGATTTACGGACTACGGGTTTATAAGCCACGGGGTTCCTAAGTTAACAGAGCGCGCCAATTTTATGTCGGTTGCGTAACCCTCTCGCGCGAGGCTCAGAAGGGAGCGGACGCTACTGATTTAATCTAAGGAAACATAAATATAGCCTCAATCCATTGACACGATTAACTTTTACCTGCGTTGTATATGAGGCGGATAGGTAACGACATCTAAGGCTCGCACAGCAAACCTGGTTTGGCCGCGACAGTAGGGTCAGAATCAGCGTGTGGTGAGTTGTCAGTAGAGGCCGTGCGCACGCGGTGTTCCGGACAAGTCTGTCGCAAAGTCTGTGGGGACTGAAGGTCGCGCGGGTCGGTGTCAGGAAAAGGACCTCATTCTACTCTCGTACCTCGAGCAGCCTAGCAGCATTTATTAGTGTTGATTTTTACCTACTAGAATTAAATTGCTAATCTACCCAACTTAAATTATATTCTAAATAAACATTGAGACAAGACCCAAGGTATGAGTTATTTCCATTACACATTCCAGATGTTTGCTTTACCTAAATTCCTTCTGATATTTGGAGTCAACCACCGCCCCACTTCCCCGCTGACCCATACCTCGAACTGAGTTTGAAGATGTATTCACGTCAAAAATGAATCAGTATCCTTACCGGACGAAAGTCGCTTATTATGAAACAAGCATATTTCGTTAAACTGGTCACACACAGCATCCACTATTTTAAATACATTATATGAGAAACTGTGATTAATAATGATGTAAACGGATATAATATGTGCAGATAGCTTGGAAGTACAAATCGCAATCATTAATACCGAAAATCCTTGTGTCAAATCATTTATTGTGCCCTATCTGTTCAACGGACGTGGCTATCTTGACTTAATTTACTGTGGCCCGGAAAATCTCTACAGTTAACTGGCCAAACCATTATCTCAGATTCTTCAGCCATGATGCCATCCTGGCGGCGAATGAGCAGAACCATATAGGAGCCTTTGCTTATAAACGGCTCTCATAGCCATGATGCTCTCCTTCTTCCAGGGCCCCGACTTTGGAACGATTCTGTTAATTGAATTTCTCGCGCGATGATAGTCTCACATTTATCATCATATTTGGAACGAAATGTTAATTCTAAATGTGAAATATTAAGTTATTGTTGTATAATCGGAATATTGTAATAAATCAAGGTGTTCTAAATGTATTCATCTAGTCAATTTTAAGTTATTCTGTTACTGAAAAAATAACCATGCTTAATTATCTTAAATATAGGATCATGAAGACTGTAAGAATAATAATTTTCAATTATATGAAAAAGACCCGGTTAGAACTCGGATGCAGAGCCCGCCTCTGGAATGCACAAAAATGCCACGGACTAGAACAAGTGTGGTGACAAATCATTAATACCATCATTCACGATAATTAACCACAGTTCCTCGATCACGACGGCCTCCATTAAGAACAAGACGAAGAAGAAGAAAAAATAACTTATTTATTTTTATTAGTGTTTCTGAAAAAAAGTATATTATGTAACAAGTTATTACACTAATTGTCTTAATATATTTTTACATAGTATCTTAATGTCGTACTTGGACTACATATCAGTCATTAACAACCTATACATTAAAAAAAAAAAAAGAAGTGTCAGATTTTATTACAGATTTTCAATCAATCATCCTTATTTTACAGTGATGGTTTTGTAAAGTTTTCAGAGTATTATTTCAAAATCTTCCAATATTTTTCTATCCGAGAGATAATACTACTTGCTGTATTTATTTCTCTTAACATATATTCTATTTGATGACGTCACTCACTTCACGCATTAGTGCATTATTTCATCGTAAAAGCTTTGTAACCTTTCGTGAAATGTTTCTCTTTCTCTCCAAGCGCTCGACCGTACACAATACTGCTCATCTGTCTCGGTATCATGACTCTTGAAATTTTCATCACAAACTACCTCAAGGTCTAGAAGATGAAATTCAGAATTTGTAAGTGTTATCTCTTTGACATATATATTATACAAATTATTCCCCATATCTATTATAAATGTACTCAATTCTTCTTCAATTGTACCTTTTATTCTGGTGTTATTGAGTGGCCGAAGTGGTAATATGGACTTAAATAAATTTAATAGGATAACTTTGTTTCTATACTGAGCAAAATACGTTATTAAAAAAACTACAATTGTCTCCATTTCTTTTTGGTCCTTGATCAATTTTTCTGTATAGAATTTCCATTTTTCATCTAAAATATGAATCAAGCTATTTTCTACTTCGACTATTGCGTTAATGAACTCACTCTCTTCTGGATCGTACGCGCTGTATATCTTTGAGCTATTATGGCTTGCAGCTATAAAAAAATCAGTCGGTGTCTGTTTTTTATCAATCATAGTTACTTCTTCAGACGTCGGTTTCAGCAATAGCATTTTATAGACTTTTTCTTCTGACCCTGTTACCTCTCGATTCAGCATAATTACCCCGTCCGAGCCTCGAACGGTGACTACGGATATGCTATCGCCAACTTCTGCGATTTCTTCAGGCACTACTACACCTTTTACAATATCGACTTCTGACGTGTCAATGGCGTACAGTTTACCCTTGGATGCATTATATTTGTCGCCACTGAGGAGGAATGCTCGGTTTCTTTTTAAATCTCCATAACATTGAAACGTGAAAGATGAATTTGCAGTTTTAACCTGAAATAAAATATATTCATTATTATGTGAAATTTTATCAAGGCTATTTTAACCTAGAGATTTTTAAAATGTGCTTTAAATATATCTAGGCTAAAATTACATAAATGATTATTTTTTTATATATTTAATAACATTTATTGTGCATTTACATTACAGTGCGCAAATGCACTAAAGTAACGTTTATTTCTTTTAAATCTACTGGCAACTAAATGAAAGGGTTTTTTTATAGAGCTTTCCCCAAAACAAACCACACGTAAATAAAATCTCGATGTAATTAAAATTATTTCTAGATAACTGTCAAAACGAACAAAAATGACATCTCAGCGATGATGTAAGAGCCGGTTGTGTGATCAGTAGTCACTTTTACTATATTACAAAAAGGTCCAAAGTAAAATATGTATATTTATTTTTTGAAATTACATCCCGTAGTAAACACATTTTACTCTCCGATATTGATAGTTATATATGGTGGACTTTTCACAGCTGTTCCAAAAGTCATCTGACACATTGATACTTTGAAAGATGCACTTTACGGCAATTAATCATTCAATATCCCGCTATTTTAGTGATGAGAGTTTGCCTGAGGATGATCTTGATGATCTCGATGAGTTTGCATGAGGATGATACATAATACGAAAAAATTTTACTAAATTATTAGGTAAATTAGATGAATTTAGTAAATCAGAAATTAAAATTTTACTTTCATTAATAGGTACATTTGTAAACAAATTAACAATATCAAAAGAAACAAGTTTAATATTTTTGGGAAGATCCATCCATGTCCTTTAACATATCCACTAATTGAAACGAATTTTTTATACTGTATTTTGGTTTAAAAATATTAAGTCTATTTATAGCTTTTGTAAGAAAAGAACATAATTTAAAAGTTGGAGCACTACAGTATGAAACCACCGCTATTATTGGAATATCAATCTTATGAAGCTTTAATACGGAATACAGTTTTGGAGGTTTAGGATTCATTAAAATTAGATCTGATAATATTGTATTATCAGTAAATATATCACTAAATGAATCTTTTAAAGCATTTTAAATATTCATTTGATATTTTTAAGTCGGATCCTTTGTCATAATATTAAATTGGTCACTTTTGAGGAAATCTTCAGTTTTCGAAATTTAATCAATTTTATTCATCACTGTTAATGTATTAATGTATCAGCTTTAGTTAAGATTAAATTTTCAGTATTTAAAGTTTCTCGTATGTTTTTGGCATGCATTATATCTTGATTATTCTTTATTGATATTATAGGGATTTGATGATTATTTAAAAAATCTGTAACTTTGTTATGAAATGTTTTTGGTTTTTTGTATAATGCTGTTTCAATATCTACTACCAAATTTTCAATAACACTATAAATATTATTATTATTATATTGTAAATTATATTATAAACCTTTTGAAAGAAATTCAATTTCTTCTGGAAGAAAAACGTGAGATGATACATTTTTAAACGATCATAAAATGTGTAATTAAAATTAATATTATTTTTTTCTTTAAGTAATATTGGTTTATTATCACATAGTATTTTAAGTTTTTTATCAAGTGCCACTCTTTTCTTAAAGTCTTTTTTAGATGCCAATTCTCGGACTTTATCATCAAATAAATCCCATTCTATGGCGTGAAGTTCATGTACTAATTCTGTATGTAATAATTTTAGGTTAAGTTTGATTTTATTACGATTTTTAAATGCACTTTTTAAATCTTCTTTTAGCCACGCTTGTTTAGCTTTAATAACATAAATATTAGAATTATTTATTATTTTATTTTTTGAATTAAACATTCCACATGTATATTTAGGTATAATTTTATTTTTGAAACAATTTTGATAAAAATATATATTTAATTGTTGTTTTTTTTTGTATAGTTTTGCTTTATTAGCCGTACTCGCCATAATTATACTTTTAAAATTAGCAGTATTAACTTTGTGGTTAAAATTTATTTATTACCGGTAGATGTATTTAAACTCAACTAAGTGGTTAATAAAACAAAGATAATAAATAAAAATATGAATTTTAACCACAAAGTTAATATTGCTAATTTTAAAAGCATATTTCATGATTATTTGTCATCTCCATCTATGCTTTGACAGTAGTAAATTTGATGTATCAACAATCCGCAAAAGATTTTTAGTACGGGTTAAATGCTACTATAGTAAAAAATTACCATAGTAAAAAGTTACTACTGATCACACAACCGGCCCTAAGAATCGCGGATAGACAATAATAAACACAAAAATGCTATTTTATTACTATAAAGTGCATTTAAGTAAAGACAGAATCGGATGAATAGTTTTCTCACTCAACCTAGAACACATTAAAAAAATTGGTTATAATTATGCTAATATAATCAAAAATTATATCATCATAACCAACAATTATTCACGGCAGTTTTTAAAAGAGAAATCATTTAACATCTTGCTCAACTGACCATAGATAAGATTGCCAGTCGTCAACTTTACTAGTAGTGACACTACATCACATTCGAGTCCAATACAGTCCAGTGAGCCATAGATAAAAGATGGGGAAACGCAATATTGTTATGGATAAGAATTTAAATAAATACTTAATATAATTACCGTGTAATTTTTACTTGGTTTTGTATTATGATCCACGAAAGTCACGCGTCCGTTACTCGCACAATTCAGCTCATTCCCATAACTGAGTTGGATTCTCCTATTAAATGTTTTGTATTCAGCAGCATCATGCAGTGCAAACGGTGGGCTTTTAAATTTAGCTCCAATCAAACCCAAAATTTCTCCTTGGTATTCTGGAAAACCATAATAGTCAGTGAAATTATTTTTGGGCATATTCACTTCATAATCTAGGCCCAGGATGTTTATGACCCCGAGTATACCGTTCGTGTCATCAGCAGTAGTATTTAACCATTCTTCTATTTTTACGAAAGTTTTTTCAGATACCAGATAATCTTTGAGTTTATTTTCAAATTGGTCTTCCGGAGCGCACTTAAAACCATTTTGATATTCCTTTGAGCGATTCTTGCACCAATAAGACTCGGGCTCGGGTTTGGGTAGAGGGATGATTCCATCTTTCCTCGATCTATTTCCAAGCACCACGTATTTTTTTAAATCCTTTCTAATTGTATTTCGTTCGTATAAAAGTTTCATTTTCTCTCTCATTTTATCAAGAACACTATCCGTTTCGTCATATCTCGGTGGTATAAGAATGTCGGTAACTTTTTCTGGCAAACTTATTGAATAGTTTTGAACTTTTGATATCCCTGGTTGTATACTTTGCCGCAGTCTCAAATTAACGTTAACTAATTGATTTATGCGTCTTTGCAAGACCATGGTAAAATGGTTTTTTATTTTTATCGCTGCTTGTTCCATTGCATTTTCGAATATCTTACTACTTTCTTTGTAAACTAAGATATTGAAGGCGTTTTTATCTGGTACGTTTTCGCTTAGCATAATTATCCCCATATCGCTAGCGGTTACTGCTGCAATATTGTCGCCAAGATCTAGAACCTCTTCAGTTAACACATTGTCCCCTCTAATAGCGATGTTCTTTATATTAAACGCGTACAATTTGCCCGCTGTTGAATTTTTAGTTTTGCCACTTATCAAGAAGGCATTATGCTTGTTACGGTCGAGATGGCATCCAATCGTATGGGCTGAAGGCCCAATTTGTATCTGAAAACAAGTGTTATAATCAATTAATAAGTGTATATAAAGGCATATTTCAGCATACGGGTGACTGGAAAATAATTTACCTGACAGATATAATTACACTATATTTTTCAGATTAATTCTCTTTTATTCTACATAGTATTATTTTTTCTGCTCTAGAAATAAGACTGAACGTGTTGACATTTAGCGACAAAAGTCTCATACATAATTGTTGCCACCCATTCACATATTACGAATTATTTAAATGTCAGGTACTCTTTTTCAATTACCGCTATACATGTACCTCATTGTAGGTATTGAAAATTTTCTAAATAATTTTTATGTTTTAACCCCGAATCTTTATATTTTATTGTTTCGTAATTGGCAGTGTGCAATGCGCTGTATTGAGTACACAAACAGTAATAATATGATGTCTTCATAATTACTTAACGAATGATGGTATACTTTATATACATCATACTGCCCTGCAGAATGGACTGATTGATTCATTGAGTCTCTCGTCAAGTACGACTAAACAAATTAAGCCGTTTTATGATTTTGAAAACAGTTCTTAGACAAACAGCGAACAGTATTATTAATTTATTTTAACCAACCTATTTATACTACTACTTTTTTAAATATATTCTACTGTTTTAATCTATCTTGTCTTATTCACTACCGTGTATCTATTTTTTTTTTGTTATCTATAGTTCAGTTGTTGTAACTAACATGTCATCATTTATACATATCAAGTTTACTCTCCTTTTTTATATATCCAGATTGAATGAGTTAACGTATTTGTATGTACAATATATTGTTACTAACCTATTGCAAACGATACAAAAGTAAAACACTGCCCACCCCGATACGGGCCCTGATCTTGTGAGATGGATAGAGAACAAAGGAAATGTGATAATGAATGTATTAAATATTTGTGCAAATATATTGAAATTGCGAAACGATGTTATATGGTTACAACTGAAGAGAAAGCTGGAATTGATGTTTCCAAGTATATGATTAAATTACCTTATATCGTCGTTTTGTTCTTTTTAATTCTAGTTCCCCCTCTTTACAGAACAACGTATTTCCATATTCGTCTGTAAAATTATTTGAGATGGTTGGCTTGCCATACAGTTCGACCCACTTTTGTAGTGTATCGACGGAACCGATATAATATGCCACTCCTGCATTCATAATTAATGCACCTGAAATACCATTCACAAAACGGATTTGGATGAAAGTTGGGGCGGTGCCATTATATGTTTTGATTCTACTCAAGTAATAGTCATCTCGAAGTATATTTATGACCTTTGAATTCACTCCGATAATTCCAAAATAAATGATCACAAATAAAAATGAATGTGCCATTGAAGCCAAAATAACCTAGAAAAAAAAAGTATTAATAATTCTGTTATACATCATGTTGATGATTTGTAAATAAAAGATGAAAATCTTATTATATTTCAAACACTAAACTAAACTCAGAGATCACCGCTTGAGATTAGTAGAACCGACCAGTGTAACACGATGTTCGATTTGACAGTGAGACTCGACACGTAACGTAACGCCACTCGTAACGTCGATATCTACAACTATTTATTCTGTAAAGTTTGACAAACAGAAGGCATTAAATGAATTATAATTTATTCTGTTTCAACTGTCGCGGGGAAGATTAAAATTCACTCAATGGATAAACGGATCATCAACGATCAATGGTCGATGGAGAAGTGAGACTAGTAGCGGCATTCGAATCTCAGAGACTTGTTGCGTATACGTAAGACTACGAAAGCCGAGAATTGTCTCCAATCTTATCAATCAAGAATCTAAGAGAATAATCTCTGTCTCCTGTCTCAGGGATTGTCTAGAGACGAAAACCTCGCGAAAATCTCATCCGGAAATGACCTCGTCACTCTATCAGTTTTTATGAGTAATCCCAAACCGATTGAAATCGCTCGGAAACTATCCGACACAATTTTTGTGCAGAGATTTCACTGTTCCGGTTTTATCAATATCGGATGCTAAAACATCAACTGTGCTAAAATATTTTAAATCATCCTGTTTTACATTTTCTTATACGGACTTTAAAAAAGCCCTCGATATGAAAGGAATAAATTAGAGTTTTAAAGTAAACTGATTCATGATTTCGGGCATATTATATTATATAACTCATACATTTTATTTGTATTCCAATCAACAATTGTTTTTATACAAAATATTACATGTTCTACTAAAATATATCTATCGTTGTTTACTTGTTATATTCAAAATTACTAGTAAATATTACATACTTGTAACACAGTGCAAAAAAGAAAATTATTCAAATTTTGAACAGAATATCACATGATACTTTGTTGTTCCTAGGTCAGGAGAGTGTGTGTTTTAAGATATTTAAATTCAATCGGTAATAAATACAAAAAATATAAAGACAATTTTAATCAGTGAAGATTTAGATATTAAAATATTTTTTAAATCGAAATTTGGTTAGATAAATTAATTAAAAATATATATTTTACGAAGAACTTAAAAAAAAAAGTTATTTTATAAGTAGGTACGTCTTTTATATAAATTACATTTATACTCTGATTTCTTCAACGTTTTGAAAATTTGAATAATAAAGTGAATCGTCAACCATAAACTAACAGAAAAATTTCCTACATGCGGTACCGGTACCGTAGTGCTGGAACAGTAAGAAATGGAAAAATGAGGATGTTACAGGGGTGGTCCAAATGTCATTTTACCATTTAAAAATTAAATATTTTTAAAAATTTATCTACTACATCATATTTTAAGAAATATATCAGCTTTCCGAAAGACCAAAAAATGTTATATTTTATAATAAATATATACTTCATTTTAAAGAGAATACATTATTATTGTGTTTTTTTCCAGAACATAGTTCTGTAGTATTCTAATACAAATTAAATGTATCAATTAATAAGATACAAATAAAATCAAATTATCGAAAAAATATTTTAACTGCCACCAGGATTCGAATCAGGAACTTTTCCTATTGTTTCTTTGTTTTTATCTGTATGTATATCTTTCTAATTGATACATTTAATTTGTAGATAATTAATATAATTAATGAATAATGAATGTACACATGGAACTCTCATAAATGTAATTGATTCAATTAATAAAATGCAGTTTTCAATGTTCAGTTGAATTAATATTTTTATTTTAATATAAAGATTATAGCGTGATGGTGTAGTTAGATCAATACTAGATTATCATTTTTAGTTTTCTTCTCTACTTTACTACTGAAGTAATGATACCTTTTTTTCTTTTACGACATATAAATGTTATTATTTTGGCTAAACTGACTTGAACTTGACTTGTCGGGCAGTTGGTTTTTCAGGAAATTGCCTGTCGGGCAGTTGGCTATAGAAAAGTTGTCCGGCACCCAATATTTTAATAGCAAGGAGATTTTTTTTAAAGTTAAGTGACTTTGGCTCACCTGTATTCCAGATTACATTGACCAAATAATGAGAAAAGCAAACGTCTCTTCTTACCAGGAACTGTCAGCCGCGACGAAGAACGGGGAATGACAAAAATGCTACGCTAATAAAACTAAAGCAAATACAAGTGCAGATATATTCGTATAAATATGTTCAATAAAATATTTATTGATGATTTGAAGGTGTAGTATTTTCCTAAAATGTACTTAATTATGCTGGCACTGAGTCATTTGATAATAATTATCAGAAACATTTCACGAGGAATGTTGTACTAGACCTCTTTATACACGTATCAGTTACGGTATTTAAATTGTTGATGCATATCTAAATACTAGTTTTTATAACTATAAACATGTATTATTGTTCATTTTGATTGTCTGTGCAAAATTCATATTTACTTTTATAATTTTATTTTGTTATAAAACATTTTTGAAAACATAAAAAATAATTATTACATCGCAATTGGGTAAAGATTTTTTTTTTTAAATAGAAGTGCGTTCACGGAATTCATGTCACATCAATGCTCTTACTATTTTCAAACTAAGCTAAACAGGCTTGCAGGACTAACTTGCTGGTGTCCTGGAATGAAGCGCGAACCCCCAACCACTAGATCACTACTAGGCCAGCGTTTTAACCATTACACTAACAAGCTACTCAATTATAAAATACATAAGAAAATAATGAACACATTAATGACTTCTCGCAGTGTGAATCTCAAAATTATATTTTTATTCATGTATATTGGCAAAAATTTTAATTTATTTTGTATACAAATTCATGTCAATCAGCATGGAACAACGACAACCGACTCATGATATGGTAGCATGGGTAAATAGGTGAAAGTTACATTGTATAAAGTGATCACTTAAGCCAGTCGATGACAGGTCGTAAGCTCTGTAATTCCCAAGACTTCCATACTTCCCATGTAAAAATAACAGCTTCGTCTCTGTGAGACATCTATATCTTGATGACAATCCCCCAGGAGATAAAATCCCAGTAATTAGTTCCTCCAAAAATTTGGACATACTCAAAATACTAATGAAGCTATTTTCTACTTCGACTATTGCATTAATGATTTCACTCTCCTCTTCACAATTTAAATCTCCGTAATATGGAATGGTGAAAGACGATTTTCTAGTTTTAACCTAAGATTAAATACATTCGTTATTATGTATTGACATCAAAATATTCGTAATATTGTAGTCAAATTGAATCGTTCACGTTTTTTTATTGTTGATAAATTCAAATTTATCTATTCTGTAGCCGTGGCTTACGAAAATATACATTTATGTCAGTCAGAGATTCAATATAGAGAGAAAATAGTTCCACCCTCACATATACAGTAAAGAAATTTAGTTCGAAGATACATATAATACCGGAAATAGCATAAGTTGCCATCAAAATTGGTATCTTCTTTAGCTTAGTGCGGTATTCTCATTGGAGCCAAAAGTCCAACACGAAAAATTATTTATTTATTTTATCATACTAATACAATGTGAATTCAGTTACTCAAATCGGTGGAATTTTAACGAACAATTCCGGTGCCTCAGGCCCCGTAACTTCCCGCTAGCTTCACTTTTTTGCACTGGCTATACTCCTGTCACTAGTGGCGAACCTTTTTACATGCGCGTGCCAAACATCCCCAAATAATATATGTCGATTGACTGACGTGCCGAGTAGTTTTTAAAAAATTATTTATTTAAATAATTATCAATTATGCTATAATTAGTTTTTTTTTACTTAAAAATTCATTTAACAGCGTGGTCCGATAAGATAGAATGACTTCATTCACCCTTCTAAACAATTTTTAATAGAAGAAAAATAAAAGAGTTTTCAAAATTTTATTTAAAAAATACACTTAAGTTATTAGTATTAATGAGATTTTTGTTGTTGTACATACGATCCCAAATATATCTGGTTCATATGTCGACACTTTTAGTAAAATGCATGCCCAACTGGATTCATCGGTCAATCTCCTTGTACTACATTTTATTAAATTCATAATAATTATATAATTATAAATTTATAGCCAGATTCGAGATTTTCTAACTTTTATGACTTTGATTTTTATAATCATTTTTGCTTCTAAAATATACAAACGTGTTTCCAAAGCAGTTATCAATTGTAAAACTGCCACAATTGCAACCATTTTCAAATATGTAACCCTCTGCTTTCGTCATTTGGATAATGGAGAGTTTACTTCTGAAGTCCTAAATTCCACTTATATATATAAATATAGTTATGTAAAGATACTTAAATAAGTGGGATTTGTATATAAATACGTAAATAAACATTATAAGCTCCAGAGCTGGCAGATTAGAGTATAATCAACTATCGTTCAGTGTACATCTCATGCTCATGCCCATCGTCTGTCGAGAGTACATCAACTAATCACTTAAGAAATAATGTACTTTTATTTATAAACATTAATTAAACAACTATAATATTATAAGTGGTGGTTATTCTTCTGGAAGACGAAACATGGAACACAGCTAGTCTCTAGTACAAGGGCTCCCTTAATGTAAAACACTAGACCTAGACGGGATCCTTAATATAAGAGCATTATTGCACATTATAGCAATCGCCAAAACTGTGTATCGATGGGTTTTTTTTTACCATACGTTATTTTACATTCATTGCCGGCACGTTTATTCAATGACCATATTATGAGTGTGTTGGAAAAGTAGCATTTTAAACATGATTGAATTCCAATATTTCATCGAAATATATTTTTAGTCTTTCGTGGAATTTTTCTCGTACTCTCCATTCGCTCGACCGTACACAAGAATACCACTCATCTTTCTCAGTCACAGCACTCGTGAACTCCCCTTTACAAACTACCTCAAGATCTAGAAGCTGGAACTCAGACATGGTCACCGTTCTCTCTTTGATGTATTTTTTAAACAAATCTTTTCCTGTGTCTTTTATATATGTGCTCAATTCGTCTTCAAATGTACTTTTTACTATGGTGTCATTGAGTGCCAGGAGTGAGACTATGGACTGAAATAAATTGAATCGGGAAGTATCGTCTTTAACTTTATAAAAATACGTCAATAAAACAGATCCAACTGTCTGCAATTTTTCTTGCTCGTCGACCAATTCTTTTGAACGAATTTTCCATTTTTCTTTTAAAATATTAACCGAGCTATCTTCAACTTCGACTATTGCATTAATGAATTCACTCTCCTCTGCATCATATGTGCTATATAACTTAGAGCTATAATCGCTTGCAACTGTTAATAAATCTGTCGATTTTTTCTTAGTCGGGGCTATTTCTTCTGATATTGGTTTGAGCAAAACCATTTTGTAAGCTTTTTTTTTTAAAACTGTTATCTCTTGACTCAGCATAATTACTCCATCCGAGTCTCGAACAGTGACTGCAGTTATGCTGTTGCCAAGATCTGCAATTTCTTCAGATACTACTTCACCATTGTCAATATCGACTTCCGATGTATCAAAGGCGTACAATTTCCCTTTTGATGGATTGGGTTCGTCGCCACTGAGGAGAAATGCTCTGTTTCTTTTAATATCTCCGTAACATTGAAACGTGAAACGAGACCGTCCAGTTTTAATCTGAAATAAAATATATTTGTCATTATGTCCGTGATATTATAATAAATGTAATGCATTTGAATTTAATCATTGTGCTGTTTTTATGAGTTTTAAATTCATCCATTTATTTGGACCTTTAATTCATTATTTCTAACGACTACCGAATATTGTTATTAGCGCGTGTATATTCTACATCCGTGCCTTAGAAAAAATATATTTAGGCCAGACGGGCATCCAGTATAAAGAGAATATACTCAAAGATATTTATTGCCTTATGATAGAATACTTGTCCTAGCGAAAATATTTGACGTAAATTTAACTTAATCAGTAAATAAACTTTTACTAATTAAAATCTGTATCTGAAATAAAAAAATATATATATACAGACTATCAGACACATAAATGATATACTCCTTCTCTATACACGAGTCTCAGACTCTCATAGAGAAGAAAAAAATGTAAACAAAAATATATATGTATATAATTACTGATTATAGTTATATAAAATGTATTATATCTGATTATATCTTCTAATAAAAAAATGGGAGCTCATTATCAGAAAATTATTTATTTGTTTATGTTCTATAAAACCATCTGCTTATTACGCATTAATTAACGGATTATTAAACAGATAGACAATGAAATACATCAAATCTAAATAAATGTTTGAAATAATTAAATTAAAATGTTATAAAACTATTAAAATTTGTAAAAATGAATCATGATATAATTTTTCCCTCTCTTTAATAAATTAACAGTAAACTTTATAAGTAAATAAATGATGAACATAATATAGTAATTACAAATAAAATATATTCAGAATAGAAAAAACTTGATACTGCCCTGACAAAGAAACAGACAGATCTTGTTGCGAAGCTGATTGATATGAAACAATGAAAGTCAAGTTACAAAGCAATATTTATATTTAGTATTGATATGTGTAATGTAATAACGCAAAATAAAATATGTACAGATCAGCAACAAAAATCGATAAAATTAGGTTATTGCTTGTATAAGAAAATACTCATTGAGAATGCATTCATAAAATAATTAACACCTCAACGTGGATCTCAAAAGATGTCAAGTGTATTTAACGTGTGTGTTTACGATTTTCTTGTATTTATTATCCATCCTAGGTAGCCTAGCCTATAGGCGGGTAAGTATACGCAAGTGAATCCGATAATTTGATAAAAAATGAAAGTAGGTAAAGTATAAAGTATAGGGCCGGTTGTGTGATCAGTGGTAACTTTTTACTACTAAAGTAATAAAAAATTGCGAAAACGGGTTGGTCGATCGTTGGTAAAAATTATTTACTTCTCGAAACTACATTCAGTAGTAAACTACTCTTTTACTTACTCTTCAATATTCGATGGCAAAACCGTCAATGGTTAGTTGAAAATGGAGGACTCTTCACTGCTGTTTTAAAAGTCATTTGTCACAATAATACTTTTACAAACTGCAGTATACAACATTTAATCAACCAATCCCGCTATTTTAGTGATGAGAGTTCATCCGATGATCTCGCTGTTTATTTTTTATATTATTACCGAAGATTTTTCGCCAACAAAGTGACAAGTTTTGAATACGGGTGAATAAAGCTATATATACAACATACAATTTTAGGTATTGCAAATGAATCAATTTTGGTAAAAAAAATCGTAGGTATTTGATCATTATTCATCTTGCGACACTATTTACTACTGATAACACAACTGGCCCTTAGACATACTTTCATCGAGAAGAACAGGGCTGTTAATATGAAAGTTATATCTTTTTTGTAAGAATTCGAATACCGTTAAAATTATTTTAGTCGATGTACTGAGCCCATCAATCGGTACCATGACATGACCTTGTAATTATTTAATGAAAGCTTAGTTATAAAAAATAAAAAAGTATTATTATAATTACCACATAATTTTTTTTTGGAAATGTATTTTGATCCACAAATGTCGCGCTTCCGTCATTGTTACAATTCATCAGATTACCGAAACTGAGTGGGATTTTCCTACTAAATGTTTTGTATTTAGGATCATGGGATATCAACGGCTGAATTTCAAATTTAGTTCCAATCAAACTAAAAATGTCTCTTTGGTTATCTATAAAACTTTGTGTATTAATGAAATGATTTTTGGGCATATTCACTTCGTAGTTTTGACCGAGGACGTTAATGACCCCGAGTATTCCTTTCATGTCTTCACCAGCATTTAACCATTCTTCTATTTCTACGAAAGCTTTCTCAGATATCACAAAATCTTTGGCTTTGTTTTCAAACTGACTCTCTGTCGCGCACTCAAAAACTTGATGTTCGCTCGTGCGATTCGAGCACCACACCACCTCGGGCAAAATCCGGGGCAGGGGAATGAGTCCATTTCTTCTTGTTCTGTTTCCAAGAATCGCGTATTTTTTTGTATCGTTTCTAAGTGTGTTTTGTTCATATAATAATTTCATTTTTTTTCTCATTTTATCAAATACGTTTTTCAATTCAACATAGCTCGATGTAGAATTTATGTTTGTAACTTTTTCGGGCAAGCTGTATCCTTTATCTTTAAATTGTTGCAGTTGTACCTCTAAAATATGCCGCAGTCTCGAATTATCATTAGCTAAACGATTTACACGACTTTGCAAGACTTTGTGAAAATGGGTAGTTATTTTTACTGCTGCTTGTTCTGTTGCATCGTCGAACGTTCTACTTTTTTGTTTGAGGACATGGATATTAAATGAGTTTTTGTCGGAGAGTTCTTCGATTAGCACAATTATTCCTGTGTTGCCACCGTGGTGACCGACGGTCACTGCAGTTATGTTATCGCCTACAGCTACAATTTCTTCCGTCAAAACATAATCCCTTTGGATATCAATGTTTTTTGTATCAAAAACATATAGTTTTCCCCTTTTTTCATTTTTGGTTTCCCCACATAATAAAAATATTCTATTCTTGCCGTTGTCGAGATAACATTCTATTATAGAAGCAGAAGGTCTAATGCGTATCTGAAAAAATAGTTTTGATAATTAATTAGGGAATAAACAAATATGTTTCAACCTGATGCTTCATCTTCATGTTAGTTTTCTGCCTGTTTTATCTTAACATAGCATGTCCCTGTAGAACTACCCCCTTTCCGCGGCCTATTGATAATCTATTAATGTTCTAAATTGTATTAATGGTCATTAAACAAGTTGGTTTATTAAGGATAAGAATAAAATAATCGGGATTGAAGGAGATAGGGATGTAGTAAGCTTGTAACCATTGACGTAAAAAAATTTATAAGTGATTATGTACATATTGCGATTAAAATGGTTATAGACTAATTTCAATAAAACGGCTGGAAGGAAAACTCGTTTTTCTGATGGTGATCAAACTAGGATTGGTCATCCGTAGAATATTTTAACAAAAGAATAAAGATAAGTAAAGAGATGAAAATATAATACATACCTTGTACCGTTTTTTTGTTTTCTTCATTTCCAGTTCCCCATTTTCACATAGCAGCGTATTTCCAAATAGGTCTGTGAAATTATTATTTCGGGTGTTTGGTATGTAGTTAGGAAAGTTATAGATTTTTCCGAGTCTGTCCAAGGGACCTATATAGTAGCCTTTGCCTCTTACATTCGCTACTAAACTTGAAGTACCATTCACAAATCGTAAGTCTATGGTGCTCGGGGCGGTGCCCTCGTATGTTTTGACTACACTCGAGTCATAGTCATCTCCAAGTATTCTAATGATCTTTGAATGCACTCCGATCATTCCAAAAGAAATGATCACAAGAAAGGATGAATGTATCATCTTATCAAAAATGTCCTACGAATAAAAAATATTCATTTTAATCTATTAATTCTTTTGTTGTAACTTGCATATTTCTTGAGTTACTTGTAAAATGAAGATCAAATTAAAAATCTTATTTGAACTTATTTCTTCCGAGGGAGGCAGAGAGTACAGAACGCCACACTCTTCTGTCCTGGCACACTACTCTTGTCCGGTCCATTACATATTCTCATGCACGCTCTTAACAAAGCTTTCGACAGAACCGTTCTCCAATATTCGGTTTGTCTATTCGCACCAGGTCTTTCGTAAATACCTTCCGTTCTTGTTGCCATCAATACTCATTATCATCACTCAAATCTTTACAACCTCTCCTCGCTCATACGTTCAATATGCCCTTTCTTACTTCTTCCCACTGTGCTACATTGAAACATAAATGCATGCATTAATTAGAATGATATACACACAGATAAACTTAGTTTATACTTTACCTGCCAGATGAAAATTTTGTTAAAAACACCAAGATCGTTTGATTTGACACCGTGCGACTTTTTTCTTTGGGATTTTTGAAGTCACATGTGTATGCCAATAAGCCACAAACTATCAGTGTTTAACCTTTATTATACCATGATATAAAATACCCGAACGCAGCCATGCTGTCAACTTGTGTTACCGTAAATAACAGTTAGAAAAAAAGTTTTTATTAGCTTAAATGGCACGAATTTATTCTAAACATTGAGCATTCAATATTGAAAATATGATTAATAACATAAATTAGAGATTTCATTAATGTCCTATACAATATGTCCTTATATCTCTTCATTTTATTAGTGAGAAAGAGACAATTATATTTGTATGTTTGTTGTTCTTTTCACTGTGAAAATAGTGTGTGATTTTTGTCTTTCATATCGCAAATTGTATTTTTACTAACGTATTAATTTTACAACGGATTGAATGGAAAAAATAATTGTTTTTGTATGATTCCCTTTTCATAATTGGTTTTTCACTAGCCATTCCTAAGCGCTAATATTTTCTTTAGGATTATCTAAAATATGAATTTTATGCTGCATGTGTTTACCGAAATATGACAGGTTTAATTGTGATAGTAGATCTGTGTTACTGCATGGTTTGGGAAGGGTTAAGACGGAGATCCAACGATGTTAACTAAAATTTCATCACAAGAGCAAGAGTTTTCAAAGAGAGGCATGGTGCCCATTTGTCTGACATTTTATCCATATCTAATCGGAAAATTTGTACTTTACAATGATATAAAACTATTATCACATTTCGAATTAATAATATGTTTAATTCCAAAATTAAAAAAGGCATTCTTATTGGGACGCTCTTTATACATATATACTGGAACCGTTGAGATGTGGAGTTGGAATAGTTGGAAGAAGTGAAAGGACGGAAATCACGATGTGGACAAGGAAATACTAAGCAGGATAAAATACAAAAGTATAAAAATCAATATTCTCGAAGGTAATTGGAAAATGGATTGGATGTAGTAAAACGTAACAGGTGCGTAAATAATGTAATAGGGGGGAATAATACATTAACCAAATAATAAGAAAAGCAAAAGTCGCTTCTTACCAGGAATTGCTGCGACAAAGTTCAGGGAGCGACGGAAAATGCTAAGTATAAGCTGATACGCATGCAAAATATTTTCGATAAAATATTGCAATATTTCAATGGAAGGTATAATAAATTTTCTCAAATACACTTAATTATATACAAGCACAATTGTATTAAGATTTGTATTTGTTAATGGCTATTAAATACGCTTTGCGAGAAATCTTGTGTTTGTAGCCTCTTTATAAATACGTTCCAAGCATCAGCTATTGTACTTCAATTATTGACGCATGTCAAAGTATTACTTTTAACTACAATAAAAATGTATACATTAATGGTTATTTTATTATCACAATTTTATATACATAGATAATCTTTAAAAACGTCTTACAAAGTGCTTGCGTTGCAATTAAGATTCCTAAAACATATAATAGATAACAGAATGAAGTGTTTGTATAAAAATGATTATAATAAATTATTAAAAATATGCAAAATCTTATCAGTTGTCCAAAAATTGTATGTAGTATTAATTCTAGAAGAGTTGATAATAATGTAATTTTGAATACCATAGTTATTCTACCAGATCGTCGATTCGATCCCTGAGAGTACCTATCGCAAAAAGAGAGAATGTGTTGTGCCAATATTTAATAAGCTAAATAAATAATTACGTAATTATTATTTGTTTATTTTATATACGTTGTATTATATAATATATATATTAAGTATATTTTGTTGTTGTTGATAAGTATGTGAAGGGCAACCTTGCTGAAAAACTGTTCTGCACTTTGGCAAGTGTTGAAAAATTGTAATATATGTAAGAAAGTTTTATTGATTCGGTAGTAATTCGATATTAATATCATGTTCATTGTCAAGTCGTAACGTAACTACTAATAGCTAGTTTCTTTTTTAATACATGAGGCAGAAATAACGAGGAGAACCCGTGACACGGTCTGCTGTGGACAATTTCAAAAGGAATTGGCAAACTTTGCGAAAGGATGGACGCTCTGGAAATGTGTTGTAGGCGGCGCATCTTCCGCATATCGTGGACTACCCGCAGCCTCGATCAAAGAGAAATTAAATATCGAACATCATCTATCCTCAACTGTGCGGCTCGGCATTCTCTGATATTTGGACCATGTAGCCAGACATGAGAAGTTGGTAATCCGAAGAAGGGGAAGCAGGGAAAGAACCGGTGAATGATGGTATGAAAGGTCATCAACACGATGGACCGAGCTGGTAAAAAGTTGGATGCAGAGCCCACTCGCAGCATACACAAGAAATGCCACTGATCGGAATAGGTGGTGACCATATCATACCATTCATATCATCATCCACTTATTTAGAGCAAGACGAAGAAGAAAATCATCACCTTTTTTAATTTCGTAACCATAAAAAAGTTTAGTGTAATATATGTATAGTATAGGGTGGCAAGTCTTAATAAATTTTAACACTGTATCTTAATATCTTACTAGTAATTATCATACTTAATATCATTAACAACCTATGTGTTTTAAAAAAAATCATTACAGATCAATATTATAAATCACCTTTATTTTACAGTGATGGTTTTGTATAACTTTGAAAGTATTATTTAAAAAAGTTCCAAAAGTGTTGAATCCGTGCGATAATACTATTTGGTCACAGTATTTACAAAAAGTTTGTGGTTGCGCTGTTTCTGTCTCTTAACATATATTCTATTTGACGACGTCACTTTCTTTTATTTATTTTATTATTATTATTATTATTGCACATGAATGCTGCAAAAGCGTTGCCTTGGAAAAATGCATTTTAACTAGAATCAAAATACATTATTTCATCGAATAAACTCTGTAGCCTTTCGTGAAATTTTTCTCGTTCTCTCCAAGCGCTCGACCGAACACAAAAGTACCACTCATCTGCCTCGGTCACAGAACCCTTGAAGTTTCCATTACAAACTACCTCAAGGTCTAGAAGATGGAACTCAGTCATGGTCACCGTTCTCTCTTTGATGTATATTTTAAACAAATCTTTTCCCGTGTCTTTTATATATGCGCTCAATTCATCTTCAAATGTAGTTTTTACTATGGTGTCATTGAGTGCCAGGAGTGAGACTATGGACTGAAATAAATTGAATCGGGAAGTATCGTCTTTAACTTTATAAAAATACGTCATTAAAACAGATCCAACTGTCTGCAATTTTTCTTGCTCCTCGAGCAATTTTTTTGAACGAATTTTCCATTTTTCTTTTAAAATACTTACCAAGCTATTATCTACTTCGACTATTGCATTGATGAATTCACTCTCTTCTGCATCATATGTGCTATATAACTTAGAGCTATAATTGCTTGCAACTGTTAATAAATCTATCGGTTTTGTCTTAATCGAGGCTATTTCTTCTGATATTGGTTTCAGCAAAATCATTTTATAGACTTTTTCATTTGACACTGTTACCTCTTGACTCAGCATAATTACCCCGTCCGAGTCTCGAACAGTGACTACAGATAAGTTATCGCCAACTTCTTCAATTTCTTCAGGCACTACTACACCTTTTACAATATCGACCTCTGATGTGTCAATGGCGTACAGTTTGCCCTTTGATGCATTATATTGGTTTCCACTGAGGAGGAATGCTCTGTTTCTTTTTAAATCTTCGTAACATTGAAACGTGAAAGAAGAATTTCCAGTTTTAATCTGAAAGAAAATATATTTGTTATCAAGCGAAGTGTTTGTTTATCGTATAATCGTATAAGCAATCGGATTGAATTATTCCGTTTCTTTAATTGGAATGATTTATCTCTTAAATTTATTTACTTGTTCGCACCTTATACGGTGAAAATATAATATATAGTCTAACAGGCTATATATATATCCCATAGATTTTAATAGATATCCAATAGATTCCATAGATAAAAACTGTACGAGGTAACAACAATAAGGTAACATCGTTCAAAATGTTGGAAAAAATTGGAAGCAAAGCTTAAGACTCTTAAGACTGTTGAAAGCAATGAAACGTTGGTCTATATTCAATACTGGATGCGGATCAGCAGAATTAGATTAAAAAGCGAAAACGTTTAAAAGGTACTTCTAAAAATTAACTATAAAAAAAAATTCTAACAGTGTGATAAAATATTTACCATATAATTTTTACTTGGATTTATATTATTATCCACGAAAGTCGCGCGCCCGTTACTGTCACAATTCATCTCATTTCCAAAACTGAGTGGAACTTTCCTATTAAAATTTTTATATTTAGGATCATGGAATACCAACGGTTGAGTTTTAAATTTAGCTCCAATCAAACCAAAAATTTCTCTTTGGTATTCGAGAAAATTTGACGAGGTAGTGAAATGATTTTGGGGGATATTCACTTCATAGTCTTGACCGAGGATTTGTATGACTCCGAGTATACTTTTCGTATCGGCGCCACCATTTAACCATTCTTCTATTTCTATGAAAGCTTTCTCAGATACCAGAAAATCTTTGACTTTATTTTGGAATTGAGTCTCTGGTGCACACCTAAAGGCTTGATGTTCGCTGGTTCGTTTCCAGCACTGATCTCTCTCAGGCACACGCTGGGGTATGGGGAGGATTCCGTCTATTCTCGTTTTGTTTCCAAGTACGACGTATATTTTTGTATCCTTTCCAAGTATGTTTCGTTGGTACAAAAAAAACATTTTTTTTCTCATTTTATCAAAAGCGTTTTCCATTTCAGCATACTGTGATGAAGATTTTATGTCAATTACTTTTTCAGGCAAACTGAATTTATTATTTTTTAAGTTTTCTAGTTGTGCCTGTAAAATTAGCCTTAGTTTCGAATTATCATTAATTAGTTGATTTATTCGACTTTGCAAAACTTTATGAAAATGTACGCGTATTTTTTTTGCTGCTTGATTTATTGAATCATTAAATGTTCTAACTTCTTCTTTGAGGAGAATGACTGCGAAGGAGTTTTTTTCAAACATTTGTTTGATTAACAAAATTATTCCCGTATTGTCGAAGTGTTGACTGACGGTTACCGCAGTTATGTTATCGCCAACACCTACAATTTCTTCCGTTAAAACATATTCCCCTTGAACATTTACATTTTTTATATCAAAAACATGCAGTTTACCCATTTTTGCTCTTTTAGTGTTGCCACTCAATAAAAATACTCTATTTTTGCCTTTGTCAAGAAAACATTCAATTATATAAGCTGAAGGTCTGGTGCGGATCTGAAAAATGAAGTTTTTTAGTTTATTAACAAATATATATTAGAAAGATGTAATGTGCTTTTTTCTGTATAATTTAAACTACAGCTCTGGGAAAGAACTTACCTCTCTTGGGAGATTCGGGTAGCCCAATGTGAAATAAAACTCTATCTCATTCGGGCTCCATAGCCCATGTACCAAGTCTGACTATAGTATTAAATAGTTTAAAGATCGGTTGTGCTCTCAAATGAAAACAGTTAAACAAATAGCTCTGTCTCTATGAGATATCTGATATTTGTTTAACAACAGTACCTTTGTAGGTAATAATCTAGTAATTGTGTGTTCTTGGGCATATTCAAATATTGGTAGTGAAAACAATTAAGTTCAACAAATATATTTATTTTATAATTTAAAATAGAATGACACATTCTTAAATCAGACAAAGTGAGAATAATTTATGATAATGAAACGTATTACGTAGGTAGGGTGAGATGATTTCTTAATATTTAATTACAAATCTCGCAGAGGTCTACCCCTTAAATGGACATAAAAAAGGTTACAAATGCCAAGGCCCACGGCTGGGCAGAGTAGTTTATAAATACTATTTCTTCACCACTGATTTTAGTTATGTTCTTAAGATAACTGATGCAATAATGAACAGGAAATACCTGTCATTACCTGTTAAAGTCTGCGGAGTGCACCTGCCAATACAATACTGATATCAGATAGTTCGACAGCAGCAAGTCTGCACGATGTGTAGAATGATGACAGGAACGGGGCGACGGCAGATTAATACTATTTCGCCCCGGAGACGGAGATGGATTCTGAGTATGCCGGTGTGACGTGCCCGCGCTTGAAGTAGCCAAGGACCGATCAATGCTCGCAGCGCGTGAACTTTTTATAAAAAAACAGAGACTGAGCACGGAACGCAGCCGTAGAAATAGATATGATAGAAAGATAACACCAAAGTGCAAAGTTGCAGGTTTAAAGTGGCGATGATTGCCGAGATATAAGATAGAATCTTCTCGATGCAGGACGCTCGATGATTCGACAAGATGGATGTCGCTGAATATTCAATCTACTACCGCCACTATACTTTACCAACAATATTAATATTGAGATTGTGACCACACTAGATGATTTGGCGCGCTTCGAGCTGAGATTCCTTGGCGCGTAGTCATGTGTTCACACTGTACGAAGTACTTTAATTAACTAGTTCTTTATACTCACGCTATACTAACAATTGATATCGTTTAACTATGATGTTTCTAATAATAACTAATTTGTCCATTAGCAAAAATTAAAGACACATTTTAAGACATGGCATTAAAATTTACTAACATATGTATGAATAACTAAGGAAGGAAAAGGTATTTTCCGAAACCGGTTGGCGAATAAATTTAAAATATGATAAAATTGAAAAAGTGAGCAATATAAATGATGAAAAATTTTGTTGGAAACCGCATATTGATAATATATGTGAGAAACTGAGATCCATGTTAAGTGCATTATATATGTTACGGTTATGCACCTCTTGGGCCACACTGTACTTTGCGATGATCGACTCGGTTATCGGTTATGGAGTGAGTAGCTATAAACTAACATATAAACCATATAATGATAAAATTAAACAGTTACAATTGAGATTTTTAAAACTTGTAGATAACAGTGTTTGAATAAAGATGATTATTACAAATTATTAACAATATAAAAAATCTTACCAGTTAACAAAAAAGTAACATATAATATAATTTTAGAAGAGATGATAAATAATGTACATATGAATACTGACCCTCACCATAGCTATTCTACCAGATTGTCGGGTCGATCCAGTACCGTTCGCGAACAATGAACAAGAGAATGTGCTGTGCCACGAATATTTAAAAAAAATCAATAAAGACTTAATTGAATATTATGAAAAATAATGAGACCCCAGTGACCAGCCTAAAATATAAAGTGAAAAAACACATTCTCATCTAATTATCTGTTTCCTTTGTTGTATTTCTTTTTTTTTTGTTGATGAAAATTTAATTAAATTAATTACTATGTGAAGGGAATTTCTTGCCGTAAAATTATTCTGCAGTTGGGCAAATATTAAAAATTGTAATAAAGTTGAAATAAAAATAAAGTATATGTATATATACCTATACGTATATTATTAACTCACAGTGATTAAAACAAAGTAAATGAATAACCACAACATGTTTATGTAGATATTAAAAATATTTAAATTACCTTATATCGTTTATTTGTTTTCTTTAATTCCAGTTCCCCTTGTTCACATAACAACGTATTTCCAAATAGGTCCGTAAAATTTTTATTTCGAGAGGTCGGTGTGAAGTTGGCCATTTTATATTTGGTTCCAAGTTCACGGATGGGACCAATGTAATATCCTTGATCATCTACATTAATTATTACACTTGAAACACCATTCACGTGACGGAATTCTACGGTGCTGGGGGCGGTACCCTCGTATGTTTTGATTGTCCTCGAATTATAATCTTCTCCAAGTATGTTTATGATCTTTGAATGTCCCCTAATCACTCCAAAAGTAATGATCACAAGTAATGACGAATGTGTCATTTTAACACATATAATCTGCATGTATTAAAAATAATATTAATATTGTTAACTATTAGTAATTATGAATAATATTTTGATGTAGCTTGGGGAAGTCTTATAAATTACTTGTAAGATGTTAATCGATAATCAAAGATAATTAATTAATTTTCTACAAGGTAAATGTTTGGTCCAACATTATTTGAATGCCATTATTATTATTATTAACGTATGTAACTCTAATTAGACAAAATTATATTATAAATATTTATTTATTAGATTTTGGTTTTATGCTAGGTTAAGTTAAATTATGTTAGACACTGATTTTAATGTTAATTATTTATTTTTAAACCGCACTGTAATAAATTGAGACGAGGACAAACAACTAGGAAAAAAATAGACTGGAAGCTTTTGATGAGCGGAACGGAACGCCTGGAAGTAATAAGTTGACGGAAATTACATATTATATTTTAATTTCCATAAATTTTTTTTAATATTATGTTCATTTATATTGTTCATGTTTTGCATATTTAATGTATAATTTATGGTTTATTCTAACGCACTAAAATATCCATCCAGATAAAAGAACCCACTTTTCTCCCTGAATTAATTAAATATAAATATTTAAGAGCCAGTATTAAAAGTATTGTGTAGTGTAGTACTGACTACCGAAAAGTAGGAACATGCGTTCTTCTTTAAGTTAAACAAATTCCGCATAAAATGTTACCTTAACAACAAGCTGGAGCAAATACACGAACTTCTTAGCCTTGTAGAAGTTAAAGTAATTGACTTATTATATAATGGTGTATTTGATATAGACTATGAAATTAAACATAATGTTTTCACGCTAAATATATTAAAATTGCAGTGTTAATTGAACACGACCAATCAACCATACACGTGTATGTCGTGGAATAATATAATTATCATTTTACGACTGTGAATAATTAGTATGTCTTCATTTTTCAGTATTTATATTATTAACTACAATATCTGAAAAAGGTAGAAAAATACTTTTTTTTTTCTCCCGATTACTTCGCGAATGTCGTGAAATTTACGGTGTTTTTGGAATTTGTACAACGCAAATTCCTAATTATCTTTCTTATTTTATTTTTGTTTTTTGAGTGTCCATTTACCAGAGGCGCGTACACTGCGTGCAAGCAATAAGGCTGTGCGATACTTGAGATCCTGGGAAATAAATATATATTTAATAATTCTTAACGTCTGAATAGACCCTATAAAATTCTAGCCATTCAGTTTTTAATTAAGACAGTCGTTCCGCGTACAACATCATACCGGTGCTGTGAGATAATTCGCTTGTTTGTACGCATAACAGTCTTACTATAATAAATAAAATATTTCTCTACAAAAATGCGTAGATTAGGGGCATCTTTATATCTGTCAATTTGCTACTGAAACCGATGCAAGTTGCCGGTGTGATGGAATGGTAATATGGATAGGGGATTGGTAGATTAATGAATTGAGACTCCTTAATAATAATGGACCAGGTTTGGTGACTTCCGATATAAGAAGGATAGCTCAACTCACCTCATGGTGACACTGTCCTTTTCTTCTCCTGAAGTTCACACTAATTTGACACTGCAAAGACAGTCGACTCTGATGAATCCATCTTCCAATGTCCAATGAGTTGCATACACAAATACTCTATTGAGTACTTTCTAATGTTCACGAAATGATGATCACAATTCTACTTAAATTTCGGCCTCCCAAAACTGACAAACCGAGCCGAAAGGTAAATGGCTACTTTTACAAATGATTCATAAACGAAAGATCACAATGAAGACGAAAATTCCACTCCGAATCTCGGCGAATTTCACAAATCCGGAAGAGACAACAAGCCGAGCTGAGAGGTAGTTAGGTACTGAGTGAATTGGGCCAGACGAGAAGGAAAAAAGTGATAACAAAAACTACATTTAACAAGAATAATTCGGGCAAGCGCGAGGAATATATACAAAGTTTAATAGACCTAGTCCACAATACTTTAGGATGTTATATCCTCTAAAAATATGAGTCAAAAATGTTCAAGGTACCATATCCTATTCTCAACCATTTTAGAGATAATCAAAATTCTATTTTCGATTTTATTAAAGTTTTCGATTTGTGTTGAATCGAATATCGTGTACGATATATTACTTATATAATCCCATCAACACGTAATCACCAAAACCTTAATTGAATCTGTATCTCAATTTAATCGTTCTCCATCCGAAGGTTAGACCCCCTCCCCCAGGTCTTTGAGGCTTCCCCTTGCAAAAACTGTAAACTAAGCACAAAATGCAATTTTCGAACAGTTAAAAGTAATTCAACCTACGATTCAAAAGGTATTCCTTAAAATGAATTTAAAGTTTTATTTTTAATTTTTGTGTACCTACCTATATACTTGTATTTTGTTGTTGATTTGAAAATTCATAGCAATCAAATTTATGGTCTCTCTGAAGACATACTCCGACGATTCTCAAAACTAAGATGACATTTAATTTTTTATTGAAAAGTTAGGATGTTAACCGTTATTGTGATTTCCATGTACAAATTTTGTAAAATATATTATTTTTAAAATAAATATTCATTAGTATTCAAAAACTTATGTGGTTCCGAGTTAAATTTTTTTTTTTTATGCTCCTAATACGTAGCATTTTTCATGTTATGTTTAACTTTGACTTTATAGCACATTTTTGTCCACGTTTATGTTTACAGAACGTAGGCGAGTGAGTCTCTGTAAAACTCATCGCAAAATATTGGTCTTTTTTACATTTAACATACATTTATTGTATCGTAAACATTTTTAAAGGTCGGTAATTTAAAATTTTTGTTCTCAGTGTATCGATTTTTTTTTCCGGGGTCAACACGTCTTTATATTAGCAATACTTTAAAACGTATTTGTTAAATAATATGTATTTAAAAAATATATTTTAGTTTTCAAACATATCTAAAATTTTAATTTTAGGCATTTCTTAATAGAAAACGATATGATAGATTTTTTCACTATAATAATGAGAAAAAAATTCGTTTGCGGGTTTATAGGTACAAAACTCATTGTATACAGTAATCAAATTGCAATATTAGTAAATATTAATTGACACCTAAGTTTAATTCAATTTAATAATCAATTCAATAATTCAATTTAATTCAATTTAATAATTTAATAGTACTTATTTATTCAATTTTTAACCGTAATTTCAATAATCGCATTTTTATTTTTTAATCTACATACATGAAAAATAAATAATAGTTTTTCAAACAAAAATGACTATTGGTCACAGATTGAGAACCATAATTTGTTTTATAATGCTTTGAAGCCATAGCCCATTGTAAACCTCAAGAGTATACTGATTCACGTCAAATATAAAGTATTTTTATTTGACGTAATTTATCACGTTTAGTTCAATATTTTTTTAGTGTTATTCATAAATATGAATATGTACTTATAGATAAAAATGTATTAAAACTAGTTTGTTTCGTCTGATTTTTAGAATAAAATTATAAGCATCCTTTAAACAAAATGTTTTATACAGTTCTTTAGCTATAAATTCATCAGTTTTATTAATATACGTGTAACACAATCATTGAAGTCTATCAAAAATAGCTACGAGTTATTTCAAATAGAAAAAGAGCATGTTCCTTCCATAAATTTCAAAATTTAACTTTTATAGAATTCGAAATATATTCGTGTAAATATGCATTATTATTAATACAAATTCGATTAATCAATTAGTTATTTTCTCCCTTTTGATGCCGATTTTTCTTTGGTCGAAAACGTAAGACAACCAGTAAAATATATCAAGTTTAAGTAGAAAAAGAGAATAAAATCAGATTTTTCATAGTAGTAATTGAGACCTGTTGAAAAATATTATTGTGTGAGGATATTTCAAAAATCATTATAAACTTTAAATCTGCGTGCTTGAAAAAATATCTTCGTAAACGACCCATTATAATCATGTACCTGTCTTTACTTGCGGGCTATAAATCATCTAAGAAAAAATAGACCAGCTGGCGGAAGATCAATGACTCTATATTTTGATATTCGATATATCGTTTGAAATCTATAAAATATTACTTTCAATTAATCAAAACCATTCAGAGACTATGATTTATTAAAATGCTTATATCTCTGAAATTGTTATGAATAGGACATGGTAGCTTGAACATTTTAGACTCATATTTTTATAAGGTATAACCTCCTAAAGTATTGTGGACTAGGTCTGTTACATCCTGTATATTAGATTTAAGATTTCCGTGAGCACGGTACAACCGTACTTTTTCGTAGGAGACGAATCTCCCGCAGTCGAATCAAATTATGTTCGAAGTCAACCCATTATTTACCGATTCTGTATCTTTCTTTATATGTTAGTTGCGAGTGACTGTTTGAAATGCTAGAAAATTAATTAAAATATATCAAAGAGAATATTAATAGGTGTTTGGAGAAAATTAAAAAGTTTTATTATTATAAAGCTCAATTATTATATTTTTGATATTCAGTTAACATTTTGTCAGCAAATAGTCCCAACATCCCTAGTGTAGGTACCGCAAATATGTTGTTATACAATATATTTAGTATAAGTCGAGTTCTAGAATCACATTTCTCAACTTTTTGAGATATTTCTCGTTTTCTAGAAGATAACTCTTCTCGTCGCGGAGTTCGTCAGTTCTTGCACACGTGTAAGATCCGTGGATACCTGACAAGGTCTTCGTACACGTTGTATCAGAAAGTTTATCTGGCCATGGGTCGGTGAGAGTTCCATCGGTCTCCGAATTGTATTTAAAAAATACGTTTTCGATGTCTCGGATTATTTTGGTCTGGAACGTATTGAATAGAGATTGGCAGATTCTTCTCTCTCTCCTTTCTTCCGATACTTTGTCATCTAACTTAGCCAAGCTGTAGTGATATATTTCAGCCAATCTTTCCATACTAGAGGTGACAGCTTCTATCAAAGGATCATTGAATGAATCGTGTAAAGCGCTATCCTTCATAATTGCTTCTTTGACCGGGTTTATTGTCGATTTTAATAAATAATACTGATTGATCAAATCATTCGAACAGCTTCTCCAGCCTTTGTCGTAACGGTCAACTAATCCATCTTCTAATTCCTTCAATATTATTGTGAACTCCTGGGCACCTTTGGGGTATGGTTTATTAGCATTTTCTTCTCGTTTAGTTATAGGTTTTAGCAATAGTAACTTGAAGGCGGTTTTTTCTAATGTGGATACTTTTTTAGTAAGAAAAACTTCTCCTGTAATTGGTCGGACAGTTACGGCAGTAATATTATCACCGACCTCTTTAATTTCGTGTACATTTATATCCGTGTTTAATATGTAATTTTTTGTGTCAAAAACGAAAAACTTGCCTTCTTGTGCACCTCTTATGTTGCTAGCTATGATGAATGCTCTACTTTTTTCATAGTCTCCGTGACATTGAACAATGAATATATTTTGATTAGGAAAAACCTGAAATATTAAATAATAGTTTTACATATTTATTATCCCTGTATTTGAATAATAAGCTCTATTGCCTATTTTTCATCAAACCTTATCAAACTTTAAAGTTTTTACCAAAATACGGCAACCGTAATTACTTACATTCATAAAAATGGGCTGGTTCTCCCAATCGCGTGCGAAAATGATTAAAACATCACGATAGGCTATAGAATCTTTAAAAATTAATAAATATGACAGATACGTTTGAAGTGTATCGGTGGTACCGTGTAAAGCACCGTGGGTGGTTAGGCGTAAAACTGTTCCATTCATTAGGTGCATAAAATCAAAAACAGACTTTCAAAGACCTTGGCCAGAAGGCGAAAACTGAAGTACTTCGAACTTTCAACGCTATTAGGATAAATAATAGAGGTGAGAATCCGTTGATGCTTGGCAACAAGATAAAAAGAACGAGAAGGATTCCCTGCGAGACCGACTAAAAGAAAGGACGGAATCATTACTGTCCGTATTGTTGCATGCAGAAGAAGACCAGAATGAATTGAGAAGAATTTTCAAGACAGCCGTGGAATTGGGATGTTACTCACCAACACTAGGATCATTACGCCCACCGAAGGGCAATTGTCTACAGAGAATAAAAAAATCCTGTTTACCGAATATGACTTCGCATCGTCCCTTATTGAGAAAAATCCATGGGGATTATTGCAGTCCAATGTATTTCCATGTTTGTCAGTAAAAGAATCGTGTCTTCTCGGCTTGAACCAGGTTGCGGACCGCATGTCACTGAAGTCACGGCCGATATCGTATCCGCGACCATTTATGAATAACATTAAGCTTGAAAGAAACGATCGGTATTCGATGGAACTTGGGGCTTCAGAGAAGTAAACTTTCACTTCACTCAATAAATGGTTTTTACCGAGTATTGTCACAACTGTAGATGGTTCCAGATCAGTGTCAGCAGACTTTTTTGTTGTTAAAAATTCAACTGCGTATTGAGTAACTTTATTATATTCGTTATATTTTAATTGTTTATAGTCCATTTTTTCAGTAAGCGAACACGAAAATGAGTCATGTTTATTTAAATTAAGTATTTCCAAACAAGTTTCCTCGGTAATGTCGACACTCGACCCGAGAGACGTAGGAAGAATACTTTTGAAATTTGATTTAATCCTTTTTTCAAAATTTGACATTTCCACCCTGAGTTTTTTCATTTTATTTACGCACTGAATCTCTCGAACCTCCTGTTCCCGCGTTTCGTTACCGACAATGTTTTCATTAAACAGTCTCATTAATTCATTTCCTGTTATATTTATAAGCTGTTGTAATTGGCTATCCTCACAGGTGATGTTCGTATTTATTTCAGTAGATGGATGATGCAATTTTTTAATGTTTATCTCTGTACGGATTTGGGAAATCTCATATATCAATCTGTCTAAACGCTTTTTGGAGTAACTTCTAAAAAGTTTATTTAAGGTTTCTTCTGCTTTTTCCACCGCATCTGTGAACCCACTTAAGGTGGTAACATCTTTGTGTAGTGGGTTTAGCAAAACTAGATCGAAACTTCGTTTTGTTGATTCTATTTCCGATGCTATCAAAATTTTTCCATTTGTTGGATCGAGTCCTACGGCAGTTACTCTATCGCCAACTTCATCGATTTCTTTACTTGTAATCCAAAAATTAGTAATAGCGTATTGTCCTGTATTGAGAACGTACAATTTTCCCATTCTTGCGTCTTCCGTCGTGCTACCGATGATGAAAATGATACTTGTGTAATAGTCAACTACGCATCTAATGGTATGAGAAGAATTCCCAGTGTACACCTGAAAAAAAACTGTATTATTACTTCTGGTGTGGACCACGGTCGAAGAATGAGCATGTAAGATAAATCTTGATATTATACGCGCTCTGGGAACCATTCTACAAAATACTCTTAAATAAGTATATATGTATATTTTTGTGTATATAATATATTAAATACAAATTAAATGTATTAATTAGATAGATATACATATAAAATCAATTTTATCGAATAATATTGTTGTCGCTACAGGGATTCGAACTTGGATCTCTTCCAATCCGGGAAACGTGCATTAATCGATTATGCTACAGCACACAGTGCATTGACGACAAATTTTCGAACTCATATATTAATAATATATAAGTTGTATCAATATATCCAAAATTTAATAAAAATGAATTGTTCATTCTGGCGTCTCCGATCGGATTACTTAAAGGTATTTGAGATTCCGTAAAAATAAAGTAGATGACTTTCAAGTAATGGAACGATAGATGTATCAATTTGAAAAGTGTAACATATAGGTTCGAAAATTTGTCGTCAATGCACTGTGTGCTGTAGCATAATCGGTTAATGCATGTTCCCCGGATTGGAATAGATTCAGGTTCGAATCCCGGTTGCAACAACCATATTTTTCCATACAATTGAGTTTATATATATGTTTCTAATTAATACATTTATTTAGTATTTAAAATATCACAGACCTATGTTCTGAATAATTACAACTTCACAATAAGAATGTGTTCTCCTTAATAATATATAATTATTTTATGATAAAGGCTACTATTAATTATTTTATTTTGATAATAATTATGAATTAAGTCAATTGGGACTTGGCAGATAGATATGTGAAATATTTTTGATAATAGATATGAATTGAGTATGATATACAACGTGTAGCGGCAGTCAATTGGGACTTGGCAGATAGATATGTGAAATATTTTTGATAATAGATATGAATTGAGTATGATATACAACGTGTAGCGGCAGTCAATTGGGACTTGGCAGATAGATATGTGAAATATTTTTGTTAATAGATATGAATTGAGTATGATATACAACGTGTAGCGGCAGTCAATTGGGACTTGGCAGATAGATATGTGAAATATTTTTGATAATAGATATGAATTGAGTATGATATACAACGTGTAGCGGCAGTCAATTGGGACTTGGCAGATAGATATGTGAAATATTTTTGATAATAGATATGAATTGAGTATGATATACAACGTGTAGCGGCAGTCAATTGGGACTTGGCAGATAGATATGTGAAATATTTTTGGTAATAGATATGAATTGAGTATGATATACAACGTGTAGCGGCAGTCAATTGGGACTTGGCAGATAGATATGTGAAATATTTTTGATAATAGATATGAATTGAGTATGATATACAACGTGTAGCGGCAGTCAATTGGGACTTGGCAGATAGATATATAAAATATTTTTGATAATAGATATGAATTGAGTATGATATACAACGTGTAGCGGCAGTCAATTGGGACTTGGCAGATAGATATGTGAAATATTTTTGGTAATAGATATGAATTGAGTATGATATACAACGTGTAGCGGCAGTCAATTGGGACTTGGCAGATAGATATGTGAAATATTTTTGATAATAGATATGAATTGAGTATGATATACAACGTGTAGCGGCAGTCAATTGGGACTTGGCAGATAGATATGTGAAATATTTTTGATAATAGATATGAATTGAGTATGATATACAACGTGTAGCGGCAGTCAATTGGGACTTGGCAGATAGATATGTGAAATATTTTTGATAATAGATATGAATTGAGTATGATATACAACGTGTAGCGGCAGTCAATTGGGACTTGGCAGATAGATATGTGAAATATTTTTGATAATAGATATGAATTGAGTATGATATACAACGTGTAGCGGCAGTCAATTGGGACTTGGCAGATAGATATGTGAAATATTTTTGATAATAGATATGAATTGAGTATGATATACAACGTGTAGCGGCAGTCAATTGGGACTTGGCAGATAGATATATAAAATATTTTTGATAATAGATATGAGAAATGGATCAACTTAGGGAATAATTCTAGATGTCAGTAAAAATTCACAAATCGTCATACTATTAAACACCAGTGCGTGTACATCCGTGAGACTTTAATGTCTGGGATTTGAAGGTTAAAATCAGTGTCTATCCGATCATTTTATTCTGCACGTAAAGTACGATAATGACGGCTCGCTTCGCTCTCAATTTTGTACTGTCTTTCACGCGACATCGGGACAAGTCTAATTTCTATATACGTGCCATTGGCATAGTCTAATATTTTATTACTTTTGTTGTTGTACATTTAATTACGTTTTCTTTGGTAAGAAACAACAATTCTAGGTAACAAATAATCCGACATCCATTTACATGTTCCAACAACAATTCGTATTAATTACCTATTGAACCAGTGTAAATATCTTACAAAAACTAAAATATGTCGCTGAAAAAATGCAAAAAATAAATGAAAAAACTTTTTGTAATTTGGAAAAAACTGCTCTACTGCCGGAACATGAACCCGGGATCTTTCTGTTGCCGGTAGAAAAATTTCGGGTTCATGCCCCGGCTCTCCCTTAGTGTGTACCTACTGACTCAAGATGGCAAGATTCTCAACCAGATCCGGATTTCATATCCCGAGATTAAATCATGAATGCGGAGGAAGAACTCTGGTGTACTTTGTACCTGTGATAAATAGTTTAGTGAAGATTCGACCCCATAGCTCAGAGGCGTTCATATTGTTGACGCGATTTACGTATAGTATATTCAGGGACAGGTGGGAGGGGGCTCGGAGGGGCTCGCGCGTGCCCCTTATTAAATCTGACTTAGGCCGGCGAGTCCCTTGTAAAATTAAGAAAAAACAATAGTCTCAGATCAAATCAGTACCTAAAGACAATTTATGTAGATGGTTTAAATGTATTATGAAACATTAGACTGTTGCCTTTTGAAATTTCTCGCAAAATACATTTATTTTGAGTGCATAATAAAAGAGATATAGCCGTTTTTTTGTTTATAGTCTAACAATATTTAAAAATTTCGATGTTTGATATTATTGCTTCCAGATATTCTTAGATGTTCAACGCAACATTTTTGTGAACAATGCTTTGAACGATTTATCTTTCATACTTCACACATGCACATTTTTTTCTTTTATGATAATTGTACACAGTTTTGAGAAGAACAGTTCCTAATATTTATTACTTTGCACCATAATTTACTAAGGAGAACTTCAGTTTCAATTTAGTGTTCTGTTTTGAAAAATGGAATTGGAGTGAAAATAATAGTACCTGTTTCTACGTCAATCTTGGAACTCTTCACTCTTGCAACTTAAGATTTTTCAGCTATTGACAGTAATTATTTTACGGTATATTACGTATTATTACATAATATAAGTATATTAGGGAATATTCGATTAATTATAATAATTATTGCGTATGAGAGTCCCTCTAAAAAATCCATTCCTTCCACTCGAGATTAAGCGAGCCCCTTGAAGACGTATTGGCAGCCCGCCGTTGAGTATATTGATTCCTCTAGTAATGCGGAACTACTTTTGCTTCATACCTACGTGTAGACCTATTTTTTTTCAAATTGTATATATAGGTGAACTTAAAATTCGAGTGTCTTCTATAACTTATTTCCACTTAACTTACCGCGTACATCTCCCGGGGAGTGCTTAAGTATACCAGTTCGTTATATTCGCACTCCAGTAGGTTTCTATATCTATCAGAGATGTTCACATTTTCACCGGGGGTGTGTGGCTCGTCCACCCCCCACATCGTATGAAGGTTATCATACGTTCCAACATCGTAACCTTTTCCTCGTACAAATAGAATTATGCTTGAATTTATGAATTTAATTTCAGATGGAGAGTACGTATTGTAGATCTTCAGTGTTGTCTTTTCGTAGCTTCGGTCGTATATATTGACAAGGGAAGTTTGTACTCCACGCATTCCAAGCGCCACCAGCAGTACAACACAAATCGGTTCCATGGTTAACTTAATTTCTGAAATATAATAAAAAAATATTTAAAAGCTATAAAGTTAGAAATAATTTCATATGAATTTGTTGCTAGTTTATCTGACTGATATGATTTGGCACCACCACCACCTTTCTGATATTTAATGTCTATAATATCACCATATTTTAAAATTACAAAAAACTAGTATTAAATAGTGACGAAGCCTATCAAAGGCATTTCTCGGTGCAACTAAGATGAAAAGCAATTAATATATCAAAAAAGTCAAGAAACGTTTACACTAAAACTAATTTAATTTTCATGCAACCACGGAAAATTTGTAACAATGAATAATTACATAACTCATATATCTGCTGAATTGAATACGGAAAAGTATAATCTACGCTATAAAATTACAATATGCAAGGAAATAAAATAACACATTTTTACATCTGAAAAGTTACAATGTCACAAAAATGCTAAAAATATTTCATTTTCTTTCTTGAATTACGTCGTTGCTGAATGAAGGCCTCTGAAAGAGTCTCCCACGTTTATCGTTCCATTGTTATTCGATCCCACGTTTTTCCGCAGAGTTCGATGATTTCCTCAGTTTAGCGGGTTTTAGAGCGGCCTCTGAGTACCCACTACTAAATAACTCTGTCCTTCGAGCGATGTGGTCTACCCTTCTTTTTCTAGCATATTCGATTATATCAACTACTCAAAACATGTAATCACACATAACTAATTTATTAAAATGCATATGGGATATTAAAAATAAGCGATCTCATTTCCACTGCATTCAGTCTACTTTCGTTCCTCTTCTGCCAGCTCCAAGCTTCATTTCCATACATCAGTGTCGGTACCAGGACTCCATTGTGAATTGCTAGTCTTGCCTCAGTTGACAAGTTCCCATTAGCTATAATTCCATTCAAAGTGCCGTTCACTTTATTCCCTGCAGTCACCCTTGATATTATTATCAACCTTTCCGTTTCTATCATCGAACATACTTTCCAAATACACGAACTCATCTACTTGTTCCAAACATTCATTACCTAGAAGTATTTTGCACGGTGTCTTGCTTTCCTCCCTTTCCAATACCATCACTTTTGACTTGTATTATTATTATAATAGTATTATTGATAATAAAGTCGCTTTCTTTGCATACATCGTAATTCTGTAATTCTTGTTTATTATTCGCCATTAATACTGTATTATCGGTGTACAATAAACAGCATACAATCGAGCCGAGAATTGCGTCAGGACAGAGGAGTGTGGCGCTCTATCCTATCTTCCTACCTATGCGGGGAAACGGCGTGATGGTAAGTAAGTAAATACATACTGAGTTGTAAGAACCTATGTAAAAATGTTTACAACATTGTAATTTTATTCAATGCCATCGCCTTCAATATGTCAAGAGGGCGAAAAGAACTCAGTCAAAAATAAGTAGGTACTGTCTCCGGACCTTTTTAATATAAATTAAGAAGTGCACTCGAAAACTGGAATAGTGGAGTAAAATTGGAGGAAGAAAAATGTCCAATCTCAGGCACGCGGATGACACAACTTTGATCGCTAAATCAGAAGATCAGTACTGCTCGGTCGCATTGAAGAATAAAACAAAAAATTGGGCCTTGAGGTAAATAAGGAAGAAACGAGGCTAATGACCAGCTTTCACGAACAGATCCTAGACAATTAAGACAGATACGTATTTGATAATTCCACACCTTGACTTATCTCGGGTCCATAATTACTGACGACGGTAGCTGCAAGCCAGAAATCAAACGACGCATAGGTACGGCGAAAAGTTATATATCCAGAATTGACAAAATATGGAAAAACCGCGGTATATCCGAAACAACTAAGGTCAGGTTTGTGCAGTCTCTGGTACACTCAATATTTATATATGGAAGTAAGGCAAGTAAGAGAAGACAAATTGATGCCTTTGAGATGTAGTCTTGGAGACACGTGGACAGCTGGATTATTCTGCAGGAGCTGAACATTGAGGACAGACTGTCAACCATTTGCCGAATCGGAATTATAAAACGAAACATTTAATATTTTGGACATCTTGTGAGATGGCTTGGAGAAGCTTGCTGTGGTGGGTCACGTTGAAGAACTGAGAGGAAATGGAAGATCAAGTGGAATAGGTAACAAACACTTCTTTGGTGATAGTCTACAGATCTGCAGGATGCTGGGAAAAGTGATGGAGCGTAGTCAAGAGGGCAGGAGACAGGTCGTAGAAATCACGATCCTCAGTCATCAGGATCCGACGTGGATGATGAGTTAACATAATATTATATATAAGCGGGATGACGTATTTGACGATATGGAAAATTAAAATGAATGTAATCGAGCAATAAATGTACTACAAGAAAATGAAACGTTACAAGAACTTTCCATTTTAACGGCCCGTATCTATACTGCTTGCAGAAAATCTAAATTATTCATTACTAAAGTATTAATCCATCAAAGATAAAATAAAGGAATAAGACAAAAATAAGGAAATATTTATGTTTCCATTCGCGAAATTTCGGATTTGAGAATAATAAATTACGAATACAATTGTTATAATAATAATAAAATAACATATGATGTATAAATTACCGGATATCTTTGGTTTGTTCTATTCAGCACGAACACTATTTCACCATTTTTACACTCCAGAATATTTACAAATTTATCTACGTAATTATATGTAATGTTCGGCTTATACTTGGGGTCGGGTTGCGCAGTCGAACCATCATCGAAATGGAGCCCAAGATGTATCCCGAGCCCTTTATAATAACCTTTGTATCTAGAATTGTTGTAATATCGTTTGGATTCGGTCATCGCGTGGTCATGACCAAGTATATTGACGAATGTTGATTGTGCCCCAAATATTCTAAACGCAACAAGTAGGAATAAATAGGGTGATATCATAACCGCTAGCATACCTGCAAAATAAAAGTATCATTTAATTTGTATTTAATAGTCCTCTTTTGAAGACTTTTAAATTAATCACATTTTACCAGTATAGTTTAGTTTTACTGTATGTGTTTACCTTCTTTACCTTACCTTAGATTCTTCGAGTGCTGTTTCAATGATGAGAACGTCAGTATCATTTTTAGCTTGTCTCATATGAACATTATTCAAATTTTGCACATAGCATAGAAAGGAATCGCTGCTTGTTGTTTGAATTCCCAAGGAATTTTTCTTGACTCGTTAGAACGATCATGGGTCCATCAAAGAAAATATCAGTAGATGAAAAAACTTTTTCACATCGACGACGGTGCTCTGCAGCTTTGATATTTTTTGATTATCGTTATAACCATCCAATACAATTATGACATTTTGACCATATGCCTATGTACATAATGGACATATGTATCAAAAATGGTATGAAATGCTTTTTTTCATATAACACGGTATAAAAGAAATCCTCCATCAATGACATGACATTTGTGGTATCTAATCCAACATTTACAGATTGAAAACATTTATACACAAAAGATTTCGCACATCGAAGAGTTGTAATGGATATAGAGCTAGTACATAAGGATGAACTGGCAATTGTTCATTATGAACTTTCATAGGGCTGGACACTGTTAAAAGAGGAAGTACTCTGTCAGCACGTATTAGATGAATGCTATCAAATTTTTGACCAATCATGCTTGTAATAAATTTTTAGAGCACATTCCTTCTACACTACAGTGTAGTATATATGTATTTGTTTCTATTGTTATGGGCTCTGACACACAAACATAAGGAAATTCACAAATATTTCATGTCATATTCAAATTCCAATGAAATATATATTCATGCCGTTGAGGACTGCGTACTGTTCGTTACGTCTCTGTTAATCGAATTGTCTCCGAAACGGTTAGTCTTACGAATAAAAGCCTGCATATATTTTTTGTGGGAAATTTCTTAATTTCCAAATTTACTATTTAACATTTTTTCTATAAAGGTGACCGTTAACGAGATATTTACGAAAAACCGTTTTCGGTGACCTCCTTTGACCCCACGTAAATTTTTACATTTTGTTTAGAATCACAATATCAAGGTCAATTACCAAAATCCAGCTTTCCGGGATTTGTTGGAAGCGCAATGTCTAACTTCACTGTACTAATCGAAATATTCCTCCGATACTAGGTCTGAGAAGGTATTATTTAACGTCCATTTATATAACATCTAAAAGATTTTTTTTGTCCATTGAAATTTATCTAACTGTCTTAGTTTTTAATATTCGTGTAATATTGATTAGTACTTGTATTGTGTTTGACGTATCGTAATTCATGAATATAATACTCATTCCAACATTTTCGTTACATATATATCATTTGTAGGATAGTTTTGTCAATTTTTTAAATATTGGTCGAGCTTAATGCATGTAGATGGTTCCACAATTTTTTACATACTTATAATTTTTAGTGTTTCTACTTACTCAACTATAAAAGATATATTTCGAAGCATGTTATTTTATTACATGTTTCAAAATATTTTTACGTTTATGTCATTATTAATGATACTAGGTCTATCTATCGGGATCAGTGTCAATTGACATGTAAAAATTAAAATGGTCAATTAGTCATTAATTATTGTCCGATCAAATTAGGATTGGATTTTATATTATATGTACGAATTTGGTCACAGTCTATTCGATTATAAAAAGTAATTTAATGCGAGTATTTTACGAGAGATCTTGATTTTGATTATCTTAATGTTTTTTATTTAATTTATTAGGAAAACATACAGTTAATCAACAATGGTTAAGATAGTAACAAAAATAATAGTAAATTCAACCAATTACATGTTTTCTCTGAATTATTAAATACACTAACATGATACAGTGTGGGTTTGGTAACAAAAGTTTAGCAGTGTAAGATGATAATGAAAAGAGTGACAACTATTTTTTTATTGAAGGAAAAAAAAAAAATTTACAGATTGAACGGAAGGGATAAGAGGAAGGAAGATGGGATGGGAATTAAATTCTGTGTAATAATAATAAAATGTAGTGCCATTTTAATGTCTCTGATAATAAATCTTCCATCTAAGATTTGTAATAATAAAATGTAGTGCCATTTTAATGTTTCTGATAATAAATTAGACTTAATAAATCTTCCATCTATGATTTGTTCAAATTGAATATACAATGGTTCATGAAAAAAGTCAATTTCTGTTAACTTTTCATTATGATATTTGCGCGAAAGGTGAATGAATTAATTTTGTATATAAGATATGCTACTTATAGGAATGTGAAAGAGTACGGACTGCCGGGTCGATCTGGATGGAATATAGAAGGATATTAGTTCCAATTTGCTGTCAATCAATTAGTCCTTGCAGTAGTATAAAGATAAGTATTTGGTCAGAGCGCGTTCTTCGATATTGTAGGGTTTTCATATTGTGGAAGTTTGCTGCATCTAAATAGGAATGAAATGATAGTATAGATCTGTAGGAGTAGATGGTTATGTGTGTTGAAGTTATCCAAATTGAGATTGTGTCAGAAGACAGTGTTGGTTGTGTGCCGCAGTTGTCGGTCACACTTCCGTTTCCCCGATCGGCTTTCTAAGTGGATCCACGCCGACCGCGATAGAGCTCGGCTGCGTCCCGTCAACTATTTAGCCTCGATCCTTAAAGAGTCAGCCCATTAATATAATTGACGTTAAAAAGTGTAATATCTGTCTGTTACTCATTCTCTGACATCGCCCTTGTACTGTGACACCCGGGCGAGTTTATTTACATCAATTATTCGTGCGCTTTCGTAACGTGCTGCCCACCGGCCATTTTGAAATCTATCGCTGCACGCATCCCGACCGTTTCGATACACGATATTGTGTCGAGTGCTTATATGTTGGAACAGTACGCAAGCATCTGCACGTACGAGGACGATTATCGTCACCGCATCACATTCCTGTACGGACGCCATCGCCGTGTCATATTGTGCTATGAGGAATTCATAATATTACCATCCCGCCGTATCGAGCCGACATCTCACAGATTCTTAATAAAGGGAATTATGTTTATCTCTCTGCTGAGGACCCGGCCAACTGCCGGCCCTTGTTCCACTTCCCCGATTGTGTGATCCCGTGTGCGGATCACCTACGCCGTCATTAAAAGTTTTATTTGTATATGACCGACAATCTATCTATGTGAACTTTATAATTCAAGCTAAATTCAGTGAGTGATATAGATCATAGTAGATCTAACATTAAGGTGTCGAAGAAATCTATTTTATATTCGTTCTAATCTCACAATTTGAGATACGTACATTAAATGACACGAACAAATACGTAATATTTTGTACAATATTTTGAAGATATGGGGATTTTTGAAGTGTTCATTCTATAGGCGTCGGTGGTAATATCGTCAATGTAATTCTTGAAAAGAAGTTCACTATCGAGAATTATTTCTAGATCTGTGTAAGTAAAATTAGTTGAGTGCACGTAAAGAACAGGACAAAGTTTAGCTCGAAGCAATTTATGAATCATCACTATACTAATACTTACCTGATGGGACTCGGTATTAACCATCGAAGCGATATCATGGCCTAACTAACGAAAAATCTATTAAAAAGTCGAAGTCTGTGATGCGTCGTGCTCCCATTGAATATCATATTGATTCTAATATATTTTTTATTACTTGAATTATGTTTCTTTTGTTTTTTAATTTTTTCCATATAAATAAAATAACTTTTAAGGCGACATGAATTGACTTTTCAATATCTACTTTTTTGGCCGGTAAAATGATCGAAAAAATAAAAATGGCCCGCGGGCTTAGAGAGTTGGACAGCGCTGATCTAAGCGTAATTTTTTATTTTATTTATTTTATCCGATGTCTTCAAATAGAATGTCGCAATGTTAATTAATTGGTTCACTAATTTTTTTAAACTAATTTGAATCAGGGGTTCACGTTCACATCCTCGCTAAACCAGTAGCTGAGCAATATTCGTAGTCCGACCTGGGTGGAAAACGGCGAGCGCTCCTCGCCTTCAGCGTAAGTAATAAAAAATACTTCATATTAAATCTCAAAAGGAAATTCGACATAATTATTATCATAATGCATTATTTCAACATAAAACTTATTCATTGTATCATGAAATCTTTCATTTTTTCTCCACTCATCCGTGAGCGCGCACGAAAACATTTCATTTGCGATGTACTCGTATTGTATACCGCCTCTCGGGATACAAATCTTCGTAATTGGTATCACATCCAATGCCGCATCAGATAGCTCCGCATCTTTGTTATATATGTGAACAATTGCATCTCCTGTCTTCTGTACGGCATCCTTCAAAGGATCATTGAATGAATCCATCGAAGCGATTTCGGTTTCAGATATTACAACAGACAATTTCCCAGCTGAAGAACTGTCATTAATCTTTTGATAGTATTGGAGTAGAATTTCCGCCAGTTGCCACAAGTCTTTGTGTTCTTCAATCAGTTGAGCTGCGCGACTCTCCCAGGTATTTTTGTGAATCTCAATGATAGTTTCTTGCATTTCCTTAACTGTGTTTGTGAAGTCATCTTTGTCCAGTGCGTAGGTGCTGTATATTTTTGGAGCTTTTTCAGTTATAGTTGTGACAAGTGCTTCCGTTAGGTTATTCATTTCAAATGTTATCATTTCGTCGGAAATCGGTTTGAGTTCAATAACGTTGAAAGCCTTACTGCCTGCTATGACTACTTCTTCACTTAGTAAAATTACTCCAGTGCCTGAATGTGTAGTTATGGCTGTTATATTGTTGCCAACTTTTGTAATTTCGCGAGATAAAACATTTCCTTTATCAATATCTATTTCTGTCGTATCAACAACATACAGCTTTCCTTTGTTTGTGTTACGTCCTTCGCTACCGAGGATGAATGATATATTTTTGTAGTTATCTATATAACACCGAAATGCGAACTAGACTCTCCAATTGAAATCTGAAAAATAATCATAATTAGTGCTATATTTTTTATTTTATTTTAGGCACAAAATAAAATAGAAATTTGCAGAAATAAGGGAAATTATGTAAATTTAGTACATAATTATCTTTGAATGCATCAATATATGTACATTAATAACAATGTTAAATATCTTTAACATATGTAAACACGGAATATATAACACGTTTATTCTTACTGCATATAAGCTAAGCGATTGCACCTTGAAAATAAGACTTGTTTGTCGATTTTCCGGGATGTGACTCAAACCCCCGACTCGACCTGTATGTATTGCAGCATATTTTTGACTTTTAATGTATAAAACAAATAATTTGGCTTAACCCTTATATTTACAAAATTAATTACCGGATATCTTGATCGGTGCTCTTTATGCCAAAACGTCGGATTTCCGCCGGTACAATTCAACACGTTACCAAATACGTCAGTGAAATAATGTCGTATTTTCGGATCAACATCGGGTGCGAGATACGGCTTCCAGCTGTATTGAAAGTGAGATCCAATATTGTACGCTTTGTTCTTTATGAATACAATTAAATTACCTATAACATTAAATTGAATAAAATTTGGCGCATCGGTGTAATAAGCCTGTGGCACGTTGATCTCATAGTCATGGCCGAGAATGTTCACAGCCCCGATTAATCCCCAACGTACATCGTTGTGAGTGTGCAACCATTCCGATATCTCTAGGAATATTTTCTCGGACGCCACCATCAGTTTTCGTCGATCTTCAAATTTACTTGTTGGCGCACACGAGTAAGCTTGTTCGGATTTATTATATATCGAATATATCCAATAGTCACATGCAACCTGGCCCGAATTGATCTCTGATACGTGGAATATTCCACTTCTTTTCGTTTGATTTTTAAGAATCAAGTATCGTTGGTCATCTACGCCGAGTACGTTTAGTTTTTGTATTCGAAGCAGTTCAACTTCCGTTTCTTTGACAGCCGCTTGCAAATCTTCATCGTACAAGCCGGACGAAACGTAACCTCGAAGCGGTAAAACAATTGGAAGTGTTTTGATTTTTTTAAATTCTATATCTAAGAATTCCCGCAGCTTTGCATTTTCAGTTGTCAGTTGCGATAAGCGAGTTTGCGTGTTTCTTTCCAGAAGATCGGTAATGTTTTCTAGACCCTCTTTTATAGCGTATTTGAATTCTTCATTTTTTTTTATCGGTGTTAGGAAAATTATGTTGAAAGCTTTCCGATCCGCTGCCACTGCTTGGGTTAACAGCAATTTTCCCTTGCGTGAGGCTATTGCGGTTATATTATCTCCGACACTTGCAATTTCTTGAGTTATAACTTCCTGGTTGCGTACTAGTCCCTTTTGCGTATCAAAGACATACAGTTTTCCTCTTGTAGCATCTTGTGTCTTACCACCAATGACGAAACATTTTGTTCTGTATATAAGACATAAAATATTATACGGTGAATCTCGAGTGTGAACCTAGAAAAATTATTTTCTGTTAGTATGAAAGAGTTGTTGAGAAACATCAGTACTTTAATTATCTTTTCATTATATCTTAGCACTACGTGAACTAACACCGTAGTTGACTTTTTGACTGCTTGGTGTAAATAAATTTACGACTAGAACGGTACACATTTTACTACTGTTTACTACCCAGTAACAAGGCATCCAAGTCAATGATGAACTCACACTCACAGCACTTGTAATTCTGTCCAGAAGATTCTGAACCATCGTGAATTCTGGGTAGAATCATTTATAAAAAGCTGAGAAAAGATCAGTCCATTGTTTCTCTCCATATTTGGTGGTTACAGGTCTTCGGAATAAGTCTTTACGTAAGACTTATAACTCAATACGTGATAACCTAACCGAAGAATGGTAGAGATTAAATTGGTAGAACTTCGGGAATAGTATGTCACCCCAGATATCCTGAGGAAAGTGATAGCGAGAAGGCTGCAATGGGCGGGATACGTAACAAGAGCAGATGAGTCTTGCAACATGCATACATGATCCTACACAATCCAGGAAATTGGACTACAACGGAGAAATCAAATGATGGATGGGACTTTAGTCATGGAATTCAGAGATTAAATAAGAATAAGAATAAGTGATTTTACAAATAAAAAAACAAGAAGAAAACTTATATCAAAATGAAGAAATTAATGTTATACTTTTAAAATTAGCAATATTAACTTTGTGGTTAAAATTCAATGTAAAAAAATGTTAATATAAATCCGGTAATGTACGAGGGTTATAGTCAGCGATGAAAGTAATTACAATCTGTTTTGTTTCGATTCCTCATTTGGAAATTGCCTCACCATCCGAAATAAGAGATTGCTCGTTCCGAAATTTGTACAGTTCATACATCTACAGCACGATGTATGTTACAGCAACAATGTAATAACATTAATTAACCATTTACCTACCCTAAACGTCTTTGTGGATTTATGCGTCTTCAAAATAAACTGTGTATTTTGGGTAGTACAATCCAATGTGTTGCCAAATTCATCGACGAATTTGTCTTTTATGTTCGGCTGATACCCGCGCACGGTTTCGAATTCTTTAAAGTGGTCTCCGGTGAATTTGTATCCTTCGTCTACTGTGTATAAAGTAACATTAGAATCCCGCCCGACGTCAATGTATCGCGGGGCTACTTTATAAAATGTTTTGGATACATTTATTTCGTAGAGGTTGTCGAGTATGGAGACGATTTTAGGCTGTACTGCTGTTATTCTTAATGCAATGAATAGTATTACCTCCAACAGTTCCATTCCGGTTCCACAACCTGTAAAATGAACCATTAATTACAGGGCCCGCCACCGTCCATCATCTCCCTCCTCCCGGCTATCACTATTGTGACAATACTACGCCACCTTTCGACCGCCTGCCCACGCGACGTATGCGCGAGCATCTACGGAGAAGATTACAGAATGTCCTAGTACACGCATTAATTCCGCTGCACTCAATAGATGGCGTAGTATTGCCACACTTTTATTTATTATTTTTACAATATAGATCATACATTCTTAATATTTCTTTTACACTTGCAATTTTCTTGCACTTGCACTCCATTTTACCTGCTTTAGATTAGATCCTGGAATTTTACGTTATAAAACATTTCAAAAACAACTATACGGATATCACAAAAAAAGTACGGATCGACTATTAGAAAAATTTTCCAATTACATAAATAGTGAGTTAAATGAGAAGAAACATATACTGGTTATGTTTATTGACTATTCAAATGCTTTCGATACTATTAACTATAAATCACTTTTAGGAATTCTAGAAGCTATTGGAATTAGAAGATCTTTATTATAACTATTTATAAATTACTTGAGGGAAAGAGAGTTTGTGGTATAAGTCAACAGAAAACTTAGTAGAAAAAAAGTGTTAAAAATAGTGTACCACAAGGTTCAATCTTGGGACCTTATCTTCACTTTAGTTGAATTTTTTTTTCTCTTTAAATTTTCGTTATTAATGTTAGTAAATATAAATTAGAATTACCAATGTGTTTTGTAGCTTGATCTCAAGTGTTAGATTTTGTGTAAGGATATTAGTTTGCTATAGAATATTTTGTACTGATTACACTGTACATTACAGTAATTAACCTAATATCTTATCCGTAACCATTTTATACGAACCTTGGAGTATCGTTTAAATCGTATTTATCCGTGAGAAATGTCCATGAAAATTGATTTATTTTTAATTATTCGTTTAGAATTCATTTTTAATATCCGTGTAGAAGTACACTTGATTCTCTTTTTGCACGATTTCGAAATAACACGGTTGAAGAAAAATAACCGATTATTATTTGTACTTTAACACGGGTTAAAAAACTAAAAATAAATATATAACATGTACATAATTGTAATTTTATTATTCCTCCTCCTTGTTACTATATTCTAATGAATTCATTTTTTTCTTTCGGGTTGGTTCGAAATCACCACTACCATCAGATTCATATCTAGCAGCAGATTCTTCTGTATTAATCCTGATTGAATAGTCTAACTAAATTTTGTGTTTTATTTTTTATTAAATTTCTTGATACATGACATGTTAGATTTAAAAACCGCTTGAAAGTTTAACCGCGTAAAACGGATATCGAAAAAAATATGTAAGTACAAATATAAGTACGTGCCGAGGAGGAAACCCTTGACCATGTATTTTTTGCCTGTCCATTGCGGATCACAGGTTTTTTTTACAATAATCTTGTCAATGGTCATTTTCAACTCCCGGTTAACTTGTGTCATCTTCTTTCCCTCAACTCGCCACATTTAAGTTATATAATAGCAAATTTCTTGAATGTCAATGATATTAACTTGTAATGCAATATTCCCTATTCAATAATATTGTTGTACTGCTGTCTATGAAATAATGTTTGAACTTGTTTAATGGCACAAATCACTCTTGAAGGGTGGATTGCCTATTTGAAAGAAGAAGAAGAAGAAATATAAGTAAGTAAAAATATGTAAATATATACATATATATATATATATATATATGTATATTAATTTTTTAAATAGAGATGCGTACACGGAATAGCTCTCACTTCAATATTTTTACTATTTTTAACTAAACTAAATACTTGTGCTATGAAAATAGGACCTAACTTGATGACTTCGACCTAACTTGATGAGGTTCGAACTCCCGACTACTAAACCACTAGGCGAGTATCGTAACCACTAGTCCACACTCTTACATATGTTTTTATTTGAATTTTCAACATTTATTTATTTACATTTTAAAATCGAGCGTCCCTATTGAAAGACCCTTTATTATTTACGAATTCATTATGAAGGGTAATTCCTGAATTGCAAGAAAATAATATATATCAATTAGACGTTGAAAAATATGACAGTTTCTATCTACTTTTTCATATGACGAATAATTATATTTCTACTTTCTTTAGATGAGGACATTTCTTTACGCTGGTCGGATCCAAAATTATGCAACGTTATAGCCGATTAATAATGACTTTGAATTTGATCGTCAAGTTTTTTAGCTGTAGAAATATTGTTCAACTTATGGTATCCAAATTTACAAATATTACTCATATTTGAAAAAAATTAACGAGGCCAACAAATCAACTGATCCTGAAATGTTATAAATACTACGGCAAAAATGTATTACGAAGACGGTTTATTTCTTTTCACTATGAGACAATCGAGAAAATGGCTTATCAATCAAATAATTTATAATGTCGTCGGAACACTATATACGGAATATTTCACATACGGATTGTACAAACAAGTTGGACGCGACCGACGCGTGCGTCCTGACAAAATACGTAGCAGAATAGCCATGAAGTTGTACACAAATAATTCGCAATTTTTACGGTTTACGGTAATTCGGATAATAACGGCTAGAATTTTATAGGGTCCTTTTCATAAGAAAAGGATTATTTTATTTATTTTTATTGCCCAAAATCTTTAGTAATGCACAGCTTTTTTGCTTTTATGCAGTGCATACCCCTGTATACAAATCAATTGTATCAACTAGAAAGATATACAAAAAAAAAACAATTTATTGAAAAAATATTTTTGTTGCTACCGGGATTCGAACTTGGATTTTTAATTAATTGATTTAATTTATGGCGTTTCCTAGCGTATATTACTCAAAGGTATTTGAGATTTATCGCAATATAAACGTGATAGCTTTTTAAAAATGGAATAACAGATGTATCAATTAGAAAGAGCTACAGCATATAAGTTTGAAAAATTATCGTTAACGTGCTCGGTTAGTGTGGCAAAACTGGTTAACGCATTTCTCCGGATAGGAAAGGGTCCAGATTCGAATCCTAGTAGCAACTAAAATAGTTTTTCGATAAATTGATTTTTTCTGTATTTCTTTATAATTGATTAGTTTAATTTATATTAATTATTTTATAATAACCCATTCTTATTTCTATTTATATTTATATACATATTTTCTAATGAAAACATTTTTTAAACAGTTATTTTTAAATTAAAACAAATTATATGAAACACTTAGAAAAAAACACAGAAACCTATCGATGACATTAATGCGGTCGATGAATTAGAATAATCTTTTGTTAATTGCTGTAGAATAGTGCGCCGTGCTGTCCACGGGCTACATAACATCCTTCTCCAGAAATACATTTTGAAGGCGTCTATTTTCCGCTTGTCGATATTGCAGACTATCCAAGTCTCCACTTCACACATGAAGTTTGGAAAAATTAGATTATGAACCAACATAATTGCAGTCGCTTGCTTGGTTTGGTGTCGTATTCTCGTAAGGTAGTTGGGTTGGTAAGAAACTTTAGTGAGTTGTCGCTCTTGGAAATTTCTGCCCACTGTCACCAGTGCTCGAGATCAGCGCGCCCAAATAAATTACCTTTTGAACTACCCCACATTATTACACACTTTTTGGGAAGTCTGTTATGTATAACGTATTATCATAATAAGCAACTAGTATTTAATTTTTCTATTCATACATTCTTAATCTACATTATTCTTGTTTTTTAATTTAGTTTATTTTTTTGCCACATGAACATATTTATCGAGTTGAATAATGAATATGTATGTATATATTTACATACATGCGCAAATTAATTATAATATCTCGCTGTGTATATAATAATATTAAAATAAATTTGTATCACGTAACAAATTGTTGTAAATGATATTTCATAAAGGTAAATATAATATTAATCCATTTAATTTCATTCCAATTTATTTATGTCAATATTAAAGCGCTGATAACATCAGTTTTGTAAAATTTGTTTTAATATTGGTGACCGGGACGTTGTCATAGCCATACATATAGTACAAACAATAGGCGGCTGCAGTTTGTGTGTAGTCAAAAGATCTTTTAAAGCGTTATAACATTTTCTACTCAAAATTGAATCTCAAAAAACTGTCCAAAATTTTGGACAACTAGCTTTATGACATTCAGTATAGATGTATGAATTTATTGATTTTATTTAATTACTTTATAAATATATCAAGAGTTGGTGAATTTTATTTTTAGCGAATTAGCGAAATAGTCAAAGCCTTCGCGGGTCAGATTCGATCATTAGTCGCGAGCTGTCGTTTAGTGACCACCGCTTTATACAAATAAAATTTTAAATACTAATTTAATGTATTAATTATAAATATAAAATCAATTTTGTCGAAAAATATTATTTTTGCGCTACCGGGATTCGAACCTGGATCTCTATTTCCAATCCGGGGAAGTACACTACCAATTGTGTTACAGCGTATTTTACATGACAAATTTTCGAACCTATATGTTACACTTTTTCAAATTAATACATCTGTCGTTCCATTATTTTTGAAAGCCATCTACATTATTTTTACGGAATCATCAGCAAAAACAATATTTTTCGACAAAATTGATTTTATATGTATATATTTATAATTAATACATTAAATTAGTATTTAAAACATCACAGACCGTCTGTTCTGAATAATTACAACTTCACAATAAGAATGTGTTCTCCTTAATAAAATAATAATTTTATTTATATAATTATTTAGTCTGATGAATTCCGAAAGACTGAAAAGTAATGAAAGTATGAACACCGGTGTAATAGTATAATATATATTTAAAATATACATTACTATAATTAATAAGATAAAAAATCTACATAGACATTTTTGATATTATCACACTGTTGAGAGCCCTCAGGGGTAAACAATACTGGAGCGCAATAAGCAAATGCATAATTAAATTAAATTGTCATTATTTAAAAGTCAACCGCACGTATAGTTTGATATGTATGCTAGATTGGTCATGGCCATCTATCCATATAAGAATGAGGGTCTGAACCTGAGGGGCGGCCTTGGTGTAGGTGTACCCCATAGGTATGGATCTGGCCCTAATAAGTCATGTCCCCTTTGCTTAATGTCTTCCAAGATCTGTGAGCATAATATTCCCTCTTTCATTTTCCATTGTATTTTGCTATCTAATTCCAGTAAGTGTTTATTGTATAATACGATCAACGTGATTCCCATTTGTAAGATTGTGTTTTTCAAATCGTCATTGTACGAGCTGGCTAAGGCGACGTCTGCACCTGATAAGATAACTGTAGAAATATTTTTCAACTGTGTGTCCACTAACCCATCAAGAAATGCCTTCAATTTCGAGTGCTCTGCAATGTATTGGGCTGCACTACCCATCCAATTTTGTTCGTGAAGTTCATATATCTCAGATAAGTTTGAATACACTGCATATGTGAATTCGTCTCCATCGAGATAATTGGTATTGATTAATAATTGTTTCGATGGTTTAATTGTTGATCTTGTTACATTTTCAGCTAATGGTTTGAGTATTAACATAGCAAAGGCTTCTTTGCGTGATGTATTCAGTTCTTTAGTTAACAGAATTGCTCCCGTTGAAGATTGAATACCTACGGCGGATATATTATCGCCAACTTCTTTAATTTCCGTAGTTAAAACTTTTCCATTTTCAACGATTATATCATTTGTTTTAAAAACGTATAATTTGCCCATTGTTGCATTAGATGCACTGCCACTGATGATAAAAGCTCTGTTTTGTTCGTAGTCCAATACACATTGAATAGCGAACGTCGACTTTCCCGTCAAAACCTGAAAACATATTTGTGTTTATCCTTTGCTTTATACTGAGAACCTGCAACTGAGTAAGAATGACCGGGGGATCCTCGAATACGAGGTCCGGCACCAACCTAAATAAAACAACCAAGTTCTCAAAGTTTGCACCAGGATCAATATATATTCTTTCAGATACTTTTTCAAGTCGAAACTAATAATTACGTTTCTTTCGATGTCATCTAAATATTAAAGGACGTTATATTTACGTAGATTTTGCCAGAAAAGAACAAGAATATAATGAAGAAAACAAGAAAAAGCTCATTTATCCGTATTTTATCATAATACGGTGGAATAAAATATTATAAATTGTCATCTGAATTAATTAATCGAATATTAAATAATTTATTGAAGAACCTATGCATAGGATTTTTAATCTGTTACAAGATAAGATTTTCCTAAGGGAAAACTATACAACTTCTTAATAGCCCATGTCAACGGTAGAGATTTTTAGGAGACAATCTCTCAGATACGGATTTTGCTCCTATGAAATGGTTAGGAGAGACAATTGTCGCCTTTCATATTCACCATGTCTCTATGTTGTATTTATAATATAAAGTGGATTTACCGCACATTTTTTGAAGACACAGTTTGTTTGATCTATAAACGACAGTTGTCCATTTATGCACTCCAGTGTATTTCCAAATTGATCCGTGAAATTGAATTCTACGCTCGATATGTAACTGTACAATATTAAATGAATCGATCCAAAGTTTCGACCGATGCTGTATCCCTTTTCTCCAATAATCAGCATCACACTTGAGTCGGTGCTCGTTAAAATTTCTTTAGGAGCTTTCATGTTATAAGTATTCCCTAAATTAATTTCGTAATCTTGATTGAGTATACTGATACGCTTTTTGAATCCTTGTTTCAATACATTAACAATTGTGTCGGTTTCATTGTGTTTTTTTATCTTGTCAAAATAATAGGACACTAGTCTTCTGACGGTTTTTATTTGCCTGCGGCATCGCGCATATTCACCGACTTCTTCCAACGTTTTAATACCATTGACATTTTTATTATATATTCGAACTGTTTCAAGTCTCAGATTTTGTATGGCATTTTTTAACTTGTCGTCTAGTGGTCCGGCTAAGGTATTTCCTTTACCCGGTATATCAGATAAAGGTTTACGCTTTCTTTCAGATAGCGTTTCAGATAACCGACGCAATCGCATATTGTCTTTGATCAATTGGGATGTACGATTTTGAGAGTTTTCCTCGAGAAGGATAATTAAGCGATCTTGAGCAATCGCTACTGCTTTAATGAATTCATTTGATTTTCTTTCTTGTTCTTTTGTGAGTTTAATATTTCTTAATTGTTTTTCTGCAGAATCTGTCACTGGTGTTAGCACCGTTATATTAAAATATTTTAGGTCGTATGTATGTTCACCTTCTTTGGTTAGTAAAATTATACCAGTTGACGGTTGAACTGTTACAGCAGTGAAATTGTAGTCAACCTCGTCAATTTTATGAGTTGTAACAACATCATCTACGATATCGATTTCTTTTGTATCGAGGACATATAATTTACCCTCTGTTGCATTTTTTGCATTGCCACTAATGATAAACACTCTACTTCTTCTATAGTCTCCGTGACATTGAAAAGCGAAATTTGAATCTTTAGTTGATACCTGAAAAATAGAGGATTAATTATTAATGTGGATCAATTTATCGAATATGAATGCCGAGTAATCGTGGTACTAAGACTATTAACTACTCATACCAATCTTATATGCACCAATTAAAATACGAAGGATGTACATTCAATATTCATTCGAAAATTTATAATATTACCTTAATGCAATTTACACTACTAATAAGTATAAGTATACAAATAATACTACTAATTATACGTATAATATTTCCTTACCATATCATTTAATAATTCAAAATTATATTTTGTTAATTAGTGGCTGATTCGCTGCCACGGCTGGTATTTCATTTTAGTAATCTTAACCTAGAGAGATATTAAAAACACGTTCGACCTACTTACATATATAAGACATACGATCTCTCTACTTCAGTGTTTTATCTTACTGGCAATGTACGCTATCATATGTGTTATTAAGATAATTTCATTATGAATGCTATTTTGCAACAAGGTTTAAACTTTTTTCATTTATTGTTTCAATTTAATTCAATGACATCGCCTTCAATATGTCAAAAGGGCGAAAAGAACTCAGTCAAAAATAAGTAGGTACTGTCTCCGGACCATTTTAATATAAATTAAGAAGTGCACTCGAAAACTGGAATAGTGGGGTAAAATTGGAGGAAGAAAAATGTCCAATCTCAGGCACGTGGATGACACAACTTTAATGGCTACATCAGAAGATCAGTACTGCTCGGTCGCATTGAAGAAGAAAGTAGAAAATTAGTAGTAGTAGTAGAAATTGAGGACGAAACAAAGCTAATGATCAAATAAAAAAATCCGCTATTCCACTAAACCGTGAAAAACCGAAAAGATATTATGCAGTTCATCAAGTATAATTATCTCTGCCTTTTTGTTACATTATATCAGTGGTAAATAGTATCTCGAATCATTCATAGGTGTTCTACCATTATCGAATTCGTTATTTTATAGAAACGATTCTAAAGTAAAGAAAATGTATTTTATATACATATTTACGTAAGTTTTTTTTACTTAGTAATGCTTACATTTTTAGTCCCAATAATCAGTTCAACCTGCCAAAAATATTACCAAATATTGAATAATAAAATAACATATTATATGTAAAAATTACCGGATATCTTTGGCTTGTTCTGTTCAGCACGAATACTATTTCACCATTTTTACACTCCAGAATATTTCCAAATTTATCGACGAAATTATGTTTAATGTTTGGCTTATATTTGGGGTCGGGATGCGCCTTCGAAACATCTAAATGGGACCCGAGACTGTATCCCGAGCCATTTATAATAACCTTTACATCTAGAATTGGACCTGTATATTCAATGTATGACGGGGATTCAATCCAATATCGTTTGGATTCGGTCATCGCGTGGTCATGACCAAGTATATTGACGAATGTTGATTGTGCCCCAAATATTCCAAACGTAATAAATAGGAATAAATATGGTGATGTCATAACCGGTAGCATACCTGCAAAAAAAATAATCATTTAATCTGTATTTTATAGTCCTTTTTTAAAGACTTTTAAATTAATCACATTTTACCAGTATAGTTTAGTTTTACTGTCTTTTTTGGTAAAACGTTATTGTGTATTAGCCTTTTACCTGTCCTAAGACGCGATGGTAAGTCAGAATAGATTGGTAGGGCAAAATTGGAAGCAAAATAAATTGTACGAAACCAACAATAAATAAGTCTATTAAATCTGGACGCAGATCGGCAAAAGAATGTTTAAGTGTGAAATATTACTTTAAAATGTTTTTAAATGCATAATAACACAACTTTTGTAGGTTAAAGATTAGGATTTACTTAGCATGCTCGGCTTTGCTGGCGCGTCCAGTTAGTATATTGAAATATGCTGAAGTGAACTATATATTTGAAGAAATAAAGCAATATTAAATATTTATATGACAATTGTGATAGTGGTGGGAATATTACGGGATACATACATTATTCTGATATATTTCGCAGAAATTCTAGTGAAGTATATATTCAAAGTGCTATCAGCACGCCGCTGCGACTTAGGACTGGTAAAAGCTTACAATTTGAGGTCCCACTTTATTTTATTTTTATTTTTAAAAAACGGACTGAATTCGGAAAGGTAGGATTCCAAAGTATATTACCAAATTTTTTTTTACTATTAATGATATTTTAGCTGTCAAACTTACTAAACTTGACTATTAAAATAATAGGCAAAATTCGTTTTCAAATTGATATCATAATACTCAAACAAAGATGTAACAATAATATGACGTGAAATTCAGAATTAAATTCCAATTACAATACTAAGCGATTGATATGCGATTACGTTCACAACTTTGCGGCGATAGATAGAAAGTGGGATGTTTATAAAAATCGCGTCTTCTTCTTTCTGCTTTACCAGCTTTGATTGCTTTATCTGTGATTTATGTATACTGATATTAGAGTTATAGATCAGTTCGGATTTGTAATATTTCTTATAAACACCTAACAAAAAAGAAGCTTCACACAGGTTTGACTTTTACCGTTAGATTACGTACCTTCGGGTCCAAATTATAAGTTCCACTAAAATTAAGTTTCTGCGAATGGAACTGATTAGATTTGACGCTTACGGTGTGCACCGAACAATTAAACAATGTACTTTAAGTCAATGCTTTTTATACATAGGATATTTTTCCTAACGGTTTGAGACCCATATTTCTCTCTACAGATGACCACATTTATTTTTTTCGTAAAAATAACTAATTTTTGTGAAAATCGTCGCCTGGATGCAGAACTATTCTAACTGTATTTGAGTCAATTATTCAGGAGAGCAAATTAATGTTTTAATTTTGTTATTTAGTATATTCTTTCATTTTTACAAAACACACACACATATATATATAATATTTATAACGAAAATTATATTCTTTCTAAGATAAGCAAATATTTTCTTAGGAGTACACATTCTTATAGTGAAGTTGTAATTATTCAGAACACAATAAGATAAGTTCTGAATAATTACAACTTAACAATAAGAATGTGTTCTCCTAATAATAAAGTTGTATCAAAGTATCCAAAATTTAATAAAAATGAATTAATAATTCTGGCGTCTGCTATCAGATTACTCAAAGTTATTTAAGATTTCGTAAAAATAAGGTAGATGGCTCTTTCAAATAATGGAACGATTAAATGTATCAAAAAAGGTAACATATAAGTTCGAATATTTGTCGCTAAAAATATAAATAGAATAAACAAATATTGTCTGGGGTAAAAAGGGGAGATTTTATGAATGTACCAACGTTTTAAATTCGAGGTCATCATAATTATAGATAGATTACAATAATTATTTATGTTAGAGTAAAGAGTGAAGAAATAAGACAATAATGTAAAGCTGATCTTAGCATGGTGAATAAGATTAATAAAGGATCAATTAGGTGGTTTGGTCATATGGAACGAATGGTGTTCATGACACCAAAAATAGAGGACGTCCGCGATTCTTGTCGAGAAAGCAATCAATATATTTCGTTAATGTTTCAACCAATTAAAATGGGGCAAACTTTCCAAAAGATCTATCCAAATAGAGAAATTTGGACTGACCACCAGATACGTATACCCATAAAAAAGAGATCTCTCAAGTACTTCTGGTGAGTTCAGCTTCTAATCTTATTCACATTCATACATCTTCTCCTACATGCTCATCGATTAGCGAGATTTATAACAGGACCATCTTGTAGTATCTGATTTAACTAGTCATGTCAAGTCTTTCACGGACGTCATATTCCTTGTAAATTTATTTTCATTTAGCAGGCTTGAAATGGAACGATTGATGTCACCCACCCGCGCAAGGCTGGGGATCCGTTTAATTATGTATTTTTTACTGTCGGTTTGCATTCGTTTATTTGGGTTTTTTTTACTAAAGATTTAAATATCATACAACAGTTAACCTTAAATAATTTATAAATTTTGCTAAATTTATTATAAAATAACTTAAAAAAATAATTGTTCATAAAAAATCAAGTACCTATATTATATAATATTAAAAACTTTGTTTAAATTTTATGTAGTTTGGAATATAATTTTATTTTAGATAAAACTTTAAAGATTCTATAAATATTACAAATAAATAAATGGTTCGATCATATGATCAACGGTTTCATTTTTCCGAAACACGCCGTATATGACAACAGTTTATACAAATGGAAACATTACCGGCCGCGTTATTTTGATGTTCTTTTTATACGGCCATGAATAATGAATTATTGAATTTAAAGGTTAAATTTTAAAGGGGCTGTTAAAACTACTTTTACAACGTATTTCTTTTATGCCTCAATCTCTCGTTATTTATACAGAATCCTGCAAAAGTCAACAATTAGGGGTATGGGAGAGTGGGCAGGAATATTAGAAACGATTTAAAGACATATATATATATATAAATGAAAATACTGAATATAAACCAATTAAGTTATGCGCTTATGATATATAAAATGGGACTAGCATGGAGGTCTCTTAGGACGAACACCCGATATCTTGGTCACTAGAAAAGTTTATTACCGCTAGAACGAGCACGACTGTAAAATCTTTATTATTAGATATAAAAATTAATTAATTTTTCAAATATTTAATTAATTATCTATTGATAGTTTTAATAATTATTAATAAGAATATTTTGCATAACAACAAAAAACTTAACCATGATTAATTGAAGATCATCTAACAAAAAATATTATCAATCACATATCGTATCCTCATTAAAAATACAAAAGATAAAATAAATCTGGGAATAAACCGCCATCGATGATTCATTTCATTTTAGGTTAGGACAGGATCCAAGACCTTTGGACCTCTGCGCATCACAGAAAGCAGTGAAGTACATCTACAAGTGTATTTACAAAGGATATGATTACGTAAAAATTGCCATCTCAATGAAAAATCAACCTGACAATCAGCAATAAATTAACAAAAAAAATCAACAAAGTCTTAATACGTATAGAAAATAGTAAATAACACTTTCATGCACCGATGAAATCTACCTGATTATCGTGGTCAGATTTAAAGTCCAGTCATGATTTCGCCCTATAGTGCATTTCGCCCTCTACACGGGTGCAGCTGTAATTATTATTATTACTACCTACTTAAATTACTTTTTAATTTATAGTACATATTTGGGGAGCGGGGGTTATTGGCGTATACTAAGCTAGGTTGTAATTTTTAGTCAAATGGCGAGGACATATTGAAATTCTTTTATTGAATTTAGGTAGCTTATATAATCAACTTTAATCATATATAATTATTTTAAACATTAAATTGAGTATAAAAGAGTTTTAAACCATTTTTTTTACATTTAATGAAGTACGGGATCACCCGAGAGTTTCGGGTAATACCGTGAATAGGTTCGTATGTTATTTTTGAGACATATTTAAGAAAACAACAATAATTAATGTAATCTGATAATTATATTTGGCATAGGAACGTAAAAATCATATATTTTGGAAACGTTTGTAAATCAAATAATGAGTATTATAACAATATTAAAAAAACTAAAATGGACATTATCTTTTGGCAAAAACTTTAGATAAAATAAAGAAATCTAGTTATGTTATATCAAAATTAAGAAAAGATACAATGGTTAGTTTTTGTAATAATTATAATGATAATATCAAGGATTGTTTTCACAACTACAAAAAGCACGTATGTACCTGTCAAAACCAAAAATTGTAGAAATACATAATAAATTATGATTATAAATACTTTTGTGATGAAATATTTTGTAAATTCAGAACCACAATTAGAAAACAGTCACGTAAAGAAACGTACTTAAATTTGATTTATTTCTTCCGAAATTTATAACGGCGAGCTGTAAAACAAAAAATATGCACTCCTCCTTACAACACTTGCTCAACTACAGCCAGCATTTGTGGCTAGTTTTGACATGCCATAAAGAGTGAGACAAATATCTGTATATTGTTTGTTTCAATGCTAAGTACGGTGTTAGACTCTGTACGGTAATAGCCTCCGCTCTCTTACATTGCCTATTTCATTTAATTCGAGTAAGTGTTTATTGTATATTGCAATCAACACGTTTCCCATTTATAAAATTGATTTTTTCAAATTACCATTGTACGAGCTGCTGACAAGGCGCTGTCTGCACCTGACAAGATAACTGTAGAAATATTTTTCAACTGTTTGTCAACTACAATTAACCCATGAAGAATTGCCTTCAATACAGCTGCACATCGAGCTACACTACCCTTACAATTTTTTTTGTAAATTTCATATATATAATGAAATAATTGGTGCTGATTAATATTTGTTGTTTAATTGTTGATTCTGTTACATTTTCAGCTGATGATTGCAGTTCCTTATTCAACATAATTACTCCCGTTTAAAATGGAATGGTTATGGTGGATATATTATTACCAACTTCTTTAATTTCCGTAGTTAAAACCTTTCCATTTTCAATGATTTAAAGTCATTTGTTTTAAAAAGGTATAATTATACCGTTTTTGTTTAATTTGTTGTCAAATTTGACAACATCGACTTTCCCGTCAAAACCTGAAAACATATTAGTGTTTATCCTTTGTTTTGCTTTGTAAGTCCTGATAGACACTGATAACCTTTTGATCCATCAAGTCAACTTCCACATCGTAACTATTTAATTTGTTAATTATTTTAATTAAATTATATCTTTAACAATTTTTTTTTTATAATAATTATTGTTTTAATTTTAAACATTTTAAAAATAGATTATTTTAAAATATTAGAATAACGTGACACATATATATATATATTTTGTTAATGTTACATCCTGAAGAAGAAAACTGTGTTTTTCGAAACCGGTTGATGTTTAAAAATTACTCATTAAGTAGTTAATTATAAACAATGTTAAATAATCTATAAAAGAATGAACATGATAAACCAAAAAATTATTTTTGCAAATATTTAAAATATAAATATATTTTGATATACGAGGCCATTCTGTTATTGCTATACATTATATCACTGCACAATATATGGTATATAGAATTTAAACTACATTTGAACAAAGACATTTCCTATACCTAGCACCCAAACTTTATAACATTTTAGACTCCAACACAAAACAAATTCTATCACCTGCGCTTTTCAAAAAGAAAGTATAAAGAAGAGTTGCTCCGGTGCTTATAAACCTGAGGGATTTGAAAGAAAGGGATACTTTTAGTAGTAATTATATTACTTGTGTTATTTTAGAAATAATGTTTTGCTGTTAATGCTACTATGTTTAATGTTGTATTTAAATTTATACTATATGTTCTCACTGTGATTTTAGCAGAAAATATTTTTAAATGTGAGACTGTTTCCTCCCTAGATCAGGCCTAGCCTAAGTGGGAAATTGCCTTAATACTTTGTGACGTTACATTTTTGGGTCACATACGAAATTGTCCCATCACTTTTTTTTTGTTAAGCACCTTGCAATTCACAAATAATTACTTTTAAGTTGGTATTACATTCGATTTCTGAGGTTGTAAAAACGGTTGCATCTATGGTTCATTTTCAAAACCATCGACGAAGCTGTCAGACTAAAATGTAGCTGTGTGCGATTTACTATAACCAGAGGATAAGTATTTTTTGTTGTTCAATCTACTATACTATTAATTAACTATTAACTTACTATTAATTTGTTAATCTAATCGCAAGGTAAATAATCTTTACAGGAAACAAGATGCTTGCTTCTGGTTTATGCCTTTGGTTTCTGGTGCATTCTTCTGGTGTATGGCTTTCATTTATGACCTTTAATTGCTACCTTTGGATATCGCCTGTGAGTTAGTCGCCTCACTGTAGGCGACATTTTTTATTATGATGATCAATCTTCAACCAATTTCGTTACGAATCTGATCGCGTCGACCAGGATGTTGCGAGCCAAATATGGTGTGGTGTCAAGACATCTGGTTGTCAAGGAAGGACATCGATCTCGCGCCCAACCTGACGAGATGAAGATTCGTCGAGTGGACTTAATTTTATTGTATTTATTTTATTTATTATGTTTCATTCTGATTAGACGTCTTTATTTTTCTAAAGAATAACATATTTTATTTATCGCCTCCAGATATTTACTATAAATTTTTCCCAGTTTAGGATGAAGGCAGAATGTGACAGAAAAAAATCTGTCTACCAAAATAAAAAATATAATCGAGAGATCTGTAATGACTCGAAATATAAATATGACTGCCTTATATATAAAAAGTCGCAAGGCAGAGTTAAGAGATCCCGGACAGCAGTTATCATTCAGTTACCATTGAGCTATCAGACGTCGAAAATACCACAAAGAAAGATAGAACATAAGATCAGAATCTAAGCTCATATTCGAAGAGAATGGAAGTGTATAGCTGAACCTGCAGACACCGAATCGACCTGAAACTAGAAGTCCTCAATTGCCAGTGGTAACTAAGGAGGACTACGCACCAACATTTAAGATGACGAATCGGCAAATAGAAGCCGACTACGAGAGCAGCATGATAGCAATGGAGGCTCATCATCATCAGCGACGCGGCGCGCGGAACTAATTATAAGATGGTTTTTAACTTAGATCGTAACATAAATTTTAAAATTTTTTGATTTATACTTTCCTTGTCCCCCTTTGTCAAATTATTACTTATTATTTTTTAAATATTTATCGCATAACTTAACATAATTAATTTTGTATTATAATTTATTAATAAACATGTCCTCGTAATCATTTATATTTCTGCCAACTGTTCTTGGTGCCAAAACCGAGTAAATTTTTTTTTACGTCATATTTATATATTTAAATGTTTTTTTTTAAAATAACAAAATAAAAATCCATCACTACTATCAGACTCGGAGCAAAACTAATGAGCGCTATTCTAACAATGTTATAATTAGAAATAAGACAGAGACATGCATCGTACATTGCTCCAATACTGTAAAACCGACTGCCAAAATAAATTAACTATGTGTACAAATGGCTTAAAGATCTTTATTATAAATACATAATTATGTATTGTGCATTTTTCTTATTCCCAAGTTCTAATTTAATAATTTTCTCAACATTTTTTATAAAATAAATTTTGTTATTAAATTTCACATTGTATTATTATTATTATATTTTACATTACATCCTTGTGAATATTCACAAATAAACACACCTGAAATTGCGCCACAATATTTGGCCCGATTTTTTTCGATGAATAAATAGAAATTTAGATGACATAATTATATGAATGTAAATTCTAAATCTATGCCTGCCATGATACATATCTTAATTTGTATAAATTTTAAAAATCTAGTTTATTCTGATATGTGATACCATCAGGATTAGAATTTTTTTAACATTTAAGCCAGCACTGCCCGCGAATCATTCAAAATTTTTACTAATACTGAAATACAATAGGAAAAATGGCCCGCGGGCTAAGAGAAGTTGGACAGCGCTGATCTAAGTGTAATTTTTTATTTTTTTCGATGACTTCCATTAGATATCGCAATGTTAATTAGTTGGTTCACTAATTTTTTTTTAGTTTATTTGGATCAAAGGTTCACATTCATATCCTCGCTAAACCAGATAGCTGAGCAATATTCGTAGTTCGACCTGGGTGGGAAACGGCGAGCGCTCCACACCTTCAGCGTAAGTAACAAAAAAACTTAATATTAAAACTCATAAGGAAATTCTAAGTAATTATTATCATAATGCAATGTTTCCACAAAAAACTCGTTCACTATTTCATGAAATCTTTCATTTTTTCTCCACTCATCCGTAAGCGCACACGAAAACATTTCATTTGCGATGTACTCGTATTTTAAACCGCCTCTCGGAATACAAATCTTCGTAATTGGTATCACATCCAATGCCGCATCAGATAGCTCCGCATCTTTGTTATATATGTGAACAATTGCATCTCCTATCTTCTGTATGGCATCCTTCAAAGGATCATTGAATGAATCCATCGAAGCGATTTCGGTTTCAGATATTACAACAGACAATTTCCCAGCTGAAGAACTGTCATTAATCTTTTGATAGTATTGGAGTAGAATTTCCGCCAGTTGCCACATGTCTTTGTGTTCTTCAATCAGTTGAGCTGCTTGACTCTCCCAGTTTAGTTTATGGATCTCAATAATGGTTTGTTGCGCTTCTTTAACTGCGTTTGTGAAATCATCTTTATCCAGTTCGTAGGCGCTGTACATTTTTGGAGCTTTTTCAGTTATAGTTGTGACAAGTGCTTCCGTTAGGTTATTCATTTCAAATGTTATCATTTCGTCGGAAATCGGTTTGAGTTGAATCACGTTAAAAGCCTTACTGCCTGCTATGACTACTTCTTCACTTAGTAAAATTACACCAGTGCCTGAATGAGTGGTAATGGCTGTTATATTGTTGCCAACTTTTGTAATTTCGCGAGATAAAACATTTCCTTTATCAATATCTATTTCTGTCGTATCAAGAACATACAACTTTCCTTTGTTTGTATTAGGTCTTTCGCTACCGAGGATGAATGACATGTTTTTGTGGTTATCTATATAACACCGAAATGCGAACTCAGACTCTCCAATTGAAATCTGAAAAAAATCATAATCGTGTTATATTCTGTATTTTATTTTAGACACAAAATAAAATACAAATTTGCAGGAATGTGAAATTATGCACATTATTGTTAATACATAACTATGTTTGAATATATCAATCTATGTACATTACTAATCATATTAATGTTACATTACTCTCATTACTAATATTTTTACTGTATGTAAACGGAGTTAAGAGATTGCGATTTGTAAATAAAGTTTGTTAGTCGATCTTCCGTAATGAGGCTCAGACCCCCGCCTCGACTAATAGGCGAGTATCTTATCGTTAGACCACAATCCCGTCCACTACAAGTATTCCAGATTTAATTGATCGTAGCCTATTTCTGACTTTCAAATGTATGAAACAAATAAGCTGTTTAAATCCTAATATTTACAAAATTAATTACCGGATATGTTGTTCGGTTCGCTTTTTGCCAAAAAGTCGGTTTTCCCCCGGTACAATTCAATACGTTACCAAAAACGTCAATGAAATAGGGTCGTTTTTTCGGACCAACTTCGGATGCGGGATACGGCTTCCAGCTGTTTTGAAAGTGAGATCCAATATTGTACGCTCTGCCCTTTATGAATACAATTAAATTACCAATATTATTAAATTGAATAAAATTTGGCGCATCGGTGTGATAAACCTGCGGTACGCTGATCTCATAATCTTGGCCGAAAATGTTCACTACCCCGTTTAACCCCCAACGTACATCACCGAGAGTGTACAACCATTCCGATATCTCTAAGAATATTTTCTCTGACGCAACGATGAGTTTTCGTCGTTCTTCAAATTTACTCGTTGGCGCACACGAGTGATCTTGTATGAGTTTATAAAATCTCGAAAATATCCACTTGTTACACGTATCCTGGCCCCGCTTGATCTCCGATACGTGGAGCATTCCACTTTCTTTCGTTTCATTTTTAAGTACCAAGTATCGTTGGTCATCTACACCGAGTACGTTTAGTTTTTGTATTCGAAGCAGTTCAACTTCCGTTTCTTTGACAGCCGCTTGCAAATCTCCATCGTACACGGCGACCGAAACGTGACCTTGAAGCGGTAATACAAGTAAGAGGCTTTTTATTTTTTCAAATTCTAAATATAAGAATTCCCGCAGCTTTGTATTTTCAGTTGCCAGTTGCGATAAGCGAGTTTGGGTGTTTCTTTCCAGAAGGTCGGTAATGTTTTCTAGACCCTCTTTTATAGCGTATTTGAATTCTTCATTTTTTTTTATCGGTGTTAGGAAAATTATGTTGAAAGCTTTTCGATCCGCTGCCACTTCTTGGGTTAACAGCAATTTTCCCTTGTGTGAGGCTATTGCGGTTATATTATCTCCGACGCCTGCAATTTCTTGAGTTATGACTTCCTGGTTACGTAGTAGTCTCTTTTGCGTGTCAAAAGCATACAGTTTTCCTCTTGTTGCATCTTGTGTCTCACCACCAATGACGAAACTTTTTGTACTGTTAACGTCTATAAAACATAAAATATTGTATGGCGAATCTCCAGTGTGAACCTAGAAAAAATATTTTCTGTTAGTATGAAAGAGTTTTTAAGAAAGATCAGTACTCTAATTACCTTTTCATTATAATAGTACACCTGAAACCACTGACTTTGGCATACCACAAGGTACAGTACTTGGACCATTATGATTTATTATATCCTCTAATGATATATTTAAACTCAAATTACATGGTAAAATAGTATCTTATGCAGACGATACAGTACTAACAATTAACGAAAAAACTTAAACCAACGCTAATATATCGGCAAATGAGGATGTTAATACCATAAAAAATGGACGGATGATAACTTACTATCAATTAATACCGATAAAACATACTTTCTACAATTTACTATTCAACAGAAACAAAACACCGAAATTCATATTAAAATTCACACCAAAGACTGTACTCGAGAAAACTCTTGTGACCAATGTTCATCAATTGAAGAAAAAGACTGTATCAAGTACCTTGGAATCATAATAGATAACAATCTCAAATAGAAAGAACATGTTACTAATCTCACAAACAAAATAAGGAAAACTGCCTACATATTTTTTAGACTCAGAAACATCTTATCACTTACATATCTGTAAATAATATATTATGCGTCTGTAGTCACATTTGCAATAAGGTATTATTGGATGGGGTGGTGCATATAAAACTTCAATGTCACAATTAGAAATCACTCAAAAAATGATAATAAAAATTATTTTAAAAAAAAATGACTATCCAAGTAAACAACTTTTCACAGATTTTAAAGTACCAAAAATAGTAGACATACAAAAAAAAAAAAAAAATCAAAATTTCAAAATTAAAAATCAATTAAATTTTAGAAGCGAATTACGATCTACAAGATACAGAGATCATATTGATATCCTAAAACTAAAATATACCCTCAACTCAAAATCAATATATTTATCAAGGAATCAAATTTTTTAACTATCTCCCCATCACAATTATAAAAATTACGGACTATTATAAATTTGTAACTAAAGTAAAAAAATATGTACACAGACTAACTGAAACATAAATTAACTCGTATATACTCCTTCTCTATACACGAGTCACTATAAACAAATGTTAAAATATATACATATATATCCACTAATTATTCAAATTGTATTATATTTTTAACATTAATTAAAAAAATATATCTACGCACTACGTGAACTAACACCGTAGTTAACTTTCCGACTACTTGGTATAAATAAAGATACTATTAAGTTGATAATAATTGACTAGAATGCTACACATTTTACTACTGTTTACTACCCAATAACAGGGCATCCAAGTCAATGGTGAGCTCACAATGACGCTGTATCTTGTAATTCTGCCCGGAAGATTCTGAACTGTCGTGAATTCTGGGTAGAATCATTCATAAAAAAGCTGAGAAAAGATCAGTCTATTGTTTCTCACCATATTTGATGCAACACATGAGCTTGGTCTCTCACTCGAGCGCAAGAAACCAGGTTACAGGTCTTCGAAATAAGACTTTACACAAGACTTATGACTTAATATGTGATAACCTAACCGAAAAATGGGGGAGGTTAATTATTAAGACTTCGGGAACAGTATGTTGGCCCAGATATCCCGAGGAAAGTGATCGCGAGAAGGCTGATGGTAATATGAGCAGATGACTTTTGCAACATGCATAAAGTCCTTTCACACAACTCAGCAAATTGGACCACAACGGCGATATCAAAGGATGGATGGAACTTTAGTCACGGAATTCCGCGTCCCATTTGGCCGCTAAAGGAGAATAAGAATAAGTGATTTAATGAACAAAAAAACTAAAACTTTTATGAAAAAGAAGAAAAAAATAACTTTTAAAGCTCCCAATTACTCCAGGGCCCCTTTAAAGGTAAATCCGGCACTGTACGAGGGTTAGTCAGCGATGAAGATAATTATTAACTATTTTATTTTAATAAAATAATAGATATCTCATAGAGACGAAGCTTATATTTAATGGAAATATATGGAAGTATATAATTACCCATACTTCCATATATATCTACGTCTCTATGGGATATCTATTATTTGTTTAATAACAGTGCCTTTGTAATTGTAATTGCGCGTTCAGTAATTGCGCGTTCTTAGATATATTAAAATATTGTTTTATTTTAATTCCTCATGTCGAAACTGCCTCCGAATCTGAAATGAGAGATTGCTCGTACCGAAATTTTTACAGGTCATCTACAGCACGATGTATGTTACTGCAACAACGTAATGACATTATGTTTTTACAAATTAGTTAATCATTTACCAACCTGATACGTCATTGTGGGTGTCGGCGTCTTCAAAATAAACTGTGTATTTTGGGTAGTACAATCCAATGTGTTGCCAAATTCATCGACGAATTTGTCTTTTATGTTCGGCTGATACCCGCGCACGGTTTCGAATTCTTTAAAGTGGTCTCCGGTGAATTTGTATCCTTCGTCTACTGTGTATAAAGTAACACTAGAATCCCACCCGACGTCAATGTATCGCGGGGCTTCTTTATAAAATGTTTCGGATACATTTATTTCGTAGAGGTCGCCGAGTATGGAGACAATTTTAGGCTGTACTCCTGTTATTCTAAATGCGAGGAATAGTATTATCGCCGACAGTTCCATTCCGGTCCCACAACCTGTGAAATGAACCATTAACTATCTCTATCTAACTCCTCCCGGCTATCACTACTGTGACAATACTACGCCACCTTCCGACCGCCTGCCCACGTGACACGTGCGTGCATCTACGGAAGGTTGCAGACCTGGTTGCAGATTGTCGAATGTCCAGAGTACACGCACTCAATTGGTGGCGTAGTATTTCCACACTTTTATTTATTATTTTTACAATATAGATCATACATAGCGCATATGTTGTATAGTATATACAATTTTATTTAAAAATTATTTATTTTCTTAATATTTATGTTTTACTTACAATGCCACAATGTAGCTTTTATTTATAACTTTCAGTATTTTTATCAGTTGGCAGATTCTTACTTGTTTTAAGTAAATATAAACTGGATTTACCAATGTGTTCTGTAGCTTGAGCTCAAGTGTAGATTCTGTCTAAGAATGTTAGTTTGGCAATGAAAATTTTGTACCGATTGCAGTACATTATCACCAGCCGACCGTTATCTTATCCGTAACCATTTCATACGAACCTTGGAGTATCGTTTATGTCGTATATTATCCGTGAAAAATATACATGAAGATTGATTTATTTTTAATTATTCGTTTAGAGTTCATTTTTCATATCCCTTTAGAACTATTTAATATTTTTTGTATGGATATGAAACCATGTTTTGTTTTATTTATTAGTACACATATAAACAATTCACGCCAGTTAAAACCAAACTTATTAAGAAAAATTGAATGAAGCTTCGACCAATACACAAAAATGGTTATTATTATAATTTACCATCCAATTCCAATATTTAGTTGTGGTTCATTTTAATAATTAATGATTTATTAACTTTGTTTTTAAAACCACTATAAGGTTTTAGTATTCACCAACCGGTTTCGGAAAATGCCTTTTAAAATAAAATAATTTTTTATTCTTATTAAAAAAAAATCATTGAAGATACGTGTATTCTTTGTTTACTATTTCTAAAAATATATCTTTAGAACCAATGTGTCTGCATTATTCGCATTTTAATGGAAATCGACACTTTACTTCGCTGTAAAGGATCAATTTCAAATTTGCGTACAAAGAAAAGAATGACGATGTAATAATGACGTTATAGACACAACGTACTCGCATCTCAGAAAAAGATTTGTTGGATTCGAGAAACAAGGAAGACACAAACAACGAAAGACACGTTACTGCTGCGCTATTAGGAATTGTTAGAAAGCGAAATTACCCAAGACAATATTTTGTTCAAGGATACAAAAGCACTTAGTCGAAGTAAGGGACGGAGGGTAATAAAAACTCGGTATTGTTAGACGCAGGTGGACCAACACAGCCTGGGTACAGCAATAAGGAAATGCGGCGAACGTGACTAAAGTCACGTAGACAAATGCACCTTAAGAGATGCATCACCATAGGCGGTCAGTCTTCCCATGTTCTCGGCCGGGAGAACTGGCTCCATAAAGACGAGATTTATTTTCAATTAGAAAATATAATCAATGTTGTCTCTAAAAGTATCAAGCAAGCGCTTTATAGATTGTAATTCTGGGGAAAATTTAAACTGTGCGCCTCGAGTTTAAGCTTAGACTGTGATGTACTCTACGTTTAATCGTAAATGTGAAAGTATCAAAAAGGGTCCCGCTGGATCTATAAAAAGTTGATCAATATAATTTGGTGTAGCGAGAACAGACTGTCGCTATTGCATAAGAACATCGCGTCCAGAGTCCCGGTTTACCTGGATAATTGGGCATTGTCTTGTGGTCAATCAACTACAAGCCTGAACTCCGTCACCCTACGCTGGCACCAGAAGGAGCTGACCACACTTCACGTTCAGGATCCAGGACCATCCTAAGAGGTAATCCCTTACGTGAGGGACCTGAATAATCTACATCAGACAATTTGGTAGAGAACTTAATGCTGGCATGATGAACACAAATATTTAATGTTAATTTAATTGTAATTATTTTTGAATAGCCTTATCAATAAGTATTAAAGTAAAATGCTCATTTTCCACTTTTAACACATGCAAGTATCATAAAATATATATAATAAACTACCTTTTAAGAAAAATATTATTTCATTTCATAACCATTTGACTTGTCAATATTTAAAAAAGAACCAGTTAGGCTAGATGCTTCCCCCCTGAACATGAAGCCGAGGCAGAAAGAAAAAATAACCTAACAGAATGCCAAGTTATTGCTTATTTTTTTTTATCATTATTACAAATATAAGAACCCCAGGTGTGAGAGACAAGAAAATATTACATTACATTGGAAGTTTACAAAGATTAAATAAATGTAACGTTTTGTTTGTGTTTGTTACGTAATTGGTACTAGAACTACTGTTATGTAATTAGGCAAGTGCATTTGTCATCACGACGTGACATTTATATAATACTTGCTTTATGCAGAGTGAAAAATTTGGTGGCTCGGTGTTTAGTAGTTATTATAGACTAAAGTATCATCAGTCCAAGGATTGTATTTATAATGTATTAGAACGATATAGTTGCGTTTATTTACAAAAGAAGCACAATTGAAATTAAACTGTTTGTTACATTATACAAAGTTTATATTAAACTTAGTTTACTGAAGGAGGTGCGTGCGAGAAGATGTGTCCGAGGAGCTGGCCAGGAGAAGAGTGTGCGGTTCTGGTGATTACTTAGATTGGTTTGATCGCACTATATTGTTGCCTGTAATTTGGCGGATACCAGGCGGACTGTACGGCTGTTGAGTGTTTATTTATGCAGATCTGTGAGACACGATCAAGGCCACCACAGAGGCTTCATTAAAGGGGATGGAGGTAGTTTTTTTTGGAAATCTAATCTAGACAGTAATTATCCTCTTATTTTGAAAGTCAGGTATTCAAAATTCTTCTTTAAGGGGTAGGAAAGGGAGATGGGGATGGTTTTTCGAAATCTCATGTAAACAGTAATTTTCTTCTTGTATTGAAGGTTGAGAGTGCAAAATTTCATCAAGCTCGGAATAAAACTGTAGATTTGTATAAAAAACAAACAAACCAACAGACACTCTTATATATATACTAGCTGAAGTACCCAGCGTTGCCTCGGCTTTACGCAAAGTGTAGAGGCTTCATTTAGGGGGATGGGGGTAATTTTTTCGACATCTCAGATAGACATTATCATCATTTCATCTTATTTGGTCAAGTGTGCAAAATTTTATCAAGAAGTACCAAAATTCTGTTTTAAGGGGGTGGGAAAGGGGGATGGGAGTGGTTTTTAGAAATCTCATGTAGAGAGTGATCTTCCTCTTATTTATATTAAGTTTAGGACTCATAATTATTCTTAAGATAAGGACACTACGCAAGACATACTCACCAAATTCCTACTCCCCTTTCATTCCCTTACCTTTCATCTCTGTCTCGCCTCCGGCTCCCCTCCCTTTCGCCTTCCTATTGCCTCCCACTCTCCTCCCGCTCCTTTTCCGCTACCCTCCTGCACCCTTCCCACTATCTTCCCTCTCGCCTCCCACTCACCTCCTGCTCCCCTTCCGCAACTCTCCCACCACTCTCCTGCTCCCCTTTCTTTCTCTTCCCTTCCGATATTCTTCCACTCCCCTCCCGCTCTCCTACCGCTTTCCTCCCACTCTCCTCCCATTCCCCTCACGCTCCCCTTCCAATCCCCTCCCGCTCCCCTTCTTATCCGCTCCCTCTCCCGCTCTCCCCACTTCCCTTCCCCTGCTCCTCCCATTCCCCGTTCAACAGGAACGCCATTCAAAATTATTTTGTCCAATTAAACTCTAGGACCCTGAGGAAAATATAGAAATCTAGCCCTCCACCTTTTAGCGATATAAAATAAGATAAATACACTGCGTCTGATTTAAATATATTCGAAAATTTCATTTCATATTTTTTCCATTTATATTTCAAACTATCTGAAGTACCCGGCGTAGTCCGAACTTTATGCAGAGTGAAGAGGCTTCATTTAGTGGGATAGGGATAGTATTTAAAAAAAAATCAAATGTAAACAGTAGTTTTCCTCTTATTTTCTAATATAGCAATTGCTGTGGAGGCTCATTAAGAGGCGGCAGCTTCACTTGTCCATTGTAGCAACACATTCCCGCTGGTTCGCATTTATATTTCTGTGCATGACAATGTTTTACATACAATATTCATCCGTCCCCCTTAATTTAAATGCCCTTAATTTTTGATCTGAATTCTGGATCTGGAATTTTGGATCTGAATTCACCATTCTTGATTCCTTTCTACATCGATCTTGTTGTACACACAGCACTCTTTCCTCTGAAGTTTCCCTTGACCTTGACGTAGAAGCTCTCATATACTCCTACTGCAGACGAAGCTCCCGTTGTTCAATTATTTCTGACGCCCTGATAGCTTTTTTTCTTTTAGCTGCGGGGTTTTTCTGACCAATACTCGTTCTTTTCTTCGGCGGCATTTCTATAAGTACGAATTAATATCTATCTGTCGATCGATTATTTGTTGCCTTGAAGAGTTGAGTTTTGCTTTGTTATCGGTTATTTCGTTAACACTGCTCTGGAAAATTCTACACTGTTCTAAAGAGTAAGCAAACATGGCGCCATCTTGCACTTTTAGTAAAAATTCATTTATTTTACAGTTAAAACGTTTTGAAAAACAAACAAACCCACAGACACTATTTTTTATGTAAGTAGCTATTCCACATCCATAATTCCGCGACCGTACATGTCAATGTATCAACAATATTGCAATTAATAATTTTAAACAAAAGCAGACTTGAATCTGCCACAAACATTTTGAATGTGGAACATTGTCCGTAATATTCTCTTATTTTAAACGTCAAGTGTACAACATTTCATAAAAAAGTACCAAAAATTTTGCTTTAAGGGGTGGGAAAGGGGGATGGAAGTGGTTTTTAGAAATCTCATGAAGACAGTGACCTTCTTCTTGTTTTGAAAGTCAAGTGTGCAAAGTTTCATCAAGCTCGGAATAAAAAACAAACGAACCAACCAACAAACTAAAAGATACTCTTCTTTATGATAGAAAGAATGATATATATATAGAAAGATGTATAGATACTGGGTGTACGTACACACCAAGTGTATAGTATTCTAGGGGAAGATATCACTCGACTCATCTTTTTAATACGAGTCGAAAATGTTGAAGCTGCATGGGCCTGATTAGGCATTAAGCTTTTACCGCTGACTAATATAAACGTTTTAAAAGACTCGTGGTTATGATATTTTTTCGATTAATTTATTTTAGTTTTATTGAGTCCAAAATTACATATTAAAGACAAAAAATAAAAGGTCATCGAACTTCAAACGGGCAGATTACTTTTTATTACTAATTTAAGCAAAAATCTCATGTACCGTTATTTTCCGTTACAATGTAGAATTTGTACACATTCCTTGAACATTTTCGACTCGTAATTTAGTCAGAAATCCACCTAAATAATAAGGTGGACTGGGTCTGTTACACCCTGTTTATAATATTTATGTAATAATTTATTTATTTTGTTTTTTAAATACAATCGATTTTACCTATTTTTTAAAAATTTATTCCCCCCCCCCATCTCACTAGATCAGAGTCAGGATCGATGATATTGGTTACAAAAATATATTTATTTGATTATCACAATCACGCACTTCCTTTTTTAATTAGTTACTTTAGTTATATTGAATTTTCATACCCATACGTGTAAACTCGTCCAAAGTTTTTAAATCAGTATTTAATTCAATTATATCATTCAAGAAGACTGCTTGTACTTCTATATAGCATATTAACATGCTTATAACTTGCACTTGTTAACATTACTTATACTACATACATTTTGTAATTAGTTAGTGTTAGTATTGATAGAATAGTCAAGACGTCATATCTTTGAGGACTTCCGATATTTCTTTGAGAAATTGCTCATCTTTTTCATGGCGTGTTTTTATTTCCCTTAACGTATCCCAACGCGCGCACGACACTTTGTCTTGTGCAGGAAGCATACACTTGGCCTTACTAAACCATTCTAGCCCTGGCTCGATGAGACTCGATTTTTCTTCTATTGGAAATGTGTCGAGTGTATTTTGGATATAATATAACATTTTACTCTGAAAGTAGTTCAAGATTGTCGGGCAAGTTCTCTCCTTCCTAATTTGTTTCAGTGTGTCGTCGGACAACGCAAGCATGTTTTTGACATATTTGTGGACCAATTCATCGAGTATATATCGAACATTTTCTTTCATGGGTATATTGAAGGAATCTCTTATCGCACTGCTGTTACCTGTATTGAATGGAGACCTTATGTCAGGAGACGGGACGCTCCCCGATTTTCTTGCTAATTCACGCAATTTCAGATACTCTTTAACGATATAGACTGTTCTGCTTTTCCAGTTTCTCTCGTAAAAATCTAGTATTTTGTGTTCTCCTTCTCTCACTGCATAAAGAAACTCATTTCCATCCAGATCGTATGTATTATTTGGCAGAGGAATATCCGTGATGGAGATGTTCTTGAGATTTATCTTTTCTTCATCTGACGCCGGTTTGAGAACAATAATATTAAAAGCATTTCGACCAAATACTGTCACTTCCTCGCTTAAATAAATATAACCCGATGGTGATCGAAGAGCAAGAGCAGTTATACTATTGCCAACTTCTTGGATTTCTCTAACTTTGATATCTAAAGTGTCCATTATTTCCTTTGTACTAATGACGTACAGTTTTCCTATTGGGTGAAATGTGTCGCTATTGAGGAAAAACACCCTGCTTCTTTTGTAATCTCCGACACATTGAAAAATGAATGGTAAGGTTGTTCTTGGTACCTGTAAAATAATTTAAATCATTATACTCTTTTGTTAAGCAAATTATTTACAATATTATTGAATATTGATGTTCCGAATTCATAAACAAACTTTTGGCACGTCTTTTCGAATCGACAGCGACCAATGTTGTTGACACATTCCGCGTCCAAATTCCCATCCATACATTTCCTTATGCACATCTTTAGTGTGAATTGTGTCCTTGACGCCAACGGACGTCAACTGGATCAATATTGTTTGGCTGATGTCGACACCGCGAAACCATCGACTCATCCACGTGCCATTATTGTGTGATCTCAGCAGCGACTGCAGAGATTACGGAGGTATCATATACAAGGTAAGGCGAGCAGTTCTTCCGAATCCCGGTTCCCGAGATCACTGGTCCTTCAACTAGAACCCCTATCCCCTCACCGACCTCTCCCTGTACCGCGTTTCCCTACTCCCCCCAAACTGCGGTGATTCCGATTTACAACTGGAATTGTCGTATTCCATTCCGCGAGACGTGTGACCCCGAGATTGCACAATTCAATTGACATTCCAATATTATATACATATATTTCTTCATTAGAATAAAATCCTCAGAGCAGAAAAATTGTTATATAAACAAGTAATACATGATTCTGCGTCTCTAATTTACAAACGTTGAGAGATTAAGTAGCTCCTACATGGATACTTTCTACTTGCTTACTGTGCGAGTAGGTAGTATACAAGTCAATGGTGTTTGTTTACTCGCCAAAGATCTTACTGACTTATGAAGCTAAGTCGAAATCAAGTTTTCCACGTGAACTAAGTGCGCCCCGCGCATATTTTGAGATTTAATTATTCTATATTTTGAGAAAAATTATATTTGATTACCGCGTATGTTGCTTTCATCCTCTGTATCGATATAGACGCTAGTCCATTTTCACATGTTACTTCATTACCGTACATGTCGATGAAGGAGTCTTTTGCCTCTGGCTTGTACCATTTAGCTTCGCGTATCGGGGCAAAATTGTGACCAGTGGTGTATCCTTGATCTTTGATAAATACTACTAAACTAGAAATATTATTCATGTAATCCATCGAAGTCGGGGAATTTGTAAAATATGTTTTTTCCAAATTCATATTATATATTTGATCATGTATATTTACGGTTAAAGTCTCTATCCCGAGCATTATTAGGACGTCATCTCTATTTTCGGATGCTATCATTAAAAAATTTATGGAATATCTGACAGCCTTATCGTATTCTTGATATTTTTTTTCTATATCATTAAATCTTTTTGTCGACCCGCATAAGTACGTTTCACTCGGAGTCTCGCTTACATCTTCACACTTTTCTTTCGAGATTTTAACCTCCGACTCCAGGAAAGTATTGTCTGATTGAAGAGAAATATTCCATAGATTTTGAAAATCTTCTAGATATTTGGATGCTTTAAACGTAAGAACAAACAAACTTTTTTTGCAGAATAATTCTTCACTCATTTGTTTATCAGGCTTGTTTCTATCAACGTTTTTGGTGTAAAATTGAACCATTTCTGTACCTAGATTTACGATAGCTTCTTTCAATGGAACTTCGTACGAACCGTCCACAGCGAGACCTGCCTCTGGTAAATCATAAACACTTCCGTATAGCTTTTCTTGCTCCACATAGTTCCTCAATCTGGAAACTTCGTCTTTCAGACTGTTTATACGATTGTCCGTATTAATTTCGAGGATTTCGAAAATAGATTCTTCCGCTTCTGTCACTGAACTTTTGAATTTACTCAGACCTTCTAACGGTTTCAATAAAATCATATTGAAGGCTTTTTTTCCTGATATCTTTACTTCTTCGCTTAACAAAATATCTCCATTCTGTTGACTAACAGCTACGGCAGTTATGCGATTGCTCAATTCTACGATTTCTTGTGCTGGGACCCAAAAATGAATGATTTGGAAATATGCAGTATTAAAAGCGTACAATTTGCCAGCTAATAGTGATCTTTTTTTGTCATTAATGATGAATACTCTGTTTCCATTGAAATCTCCTCGACATTGAACATTATAAGGTGAATCTCCAGTGGACAGCTGGAAAAATATTTTTAATATGGTGAGTGAAAAAAAATACTGTTTATATACCATCAATAGAATATAAATAGTTGAAATGAATTTTTGAAGATTTTAAAAACTTTAAAATGTAAGACCGAAAATGATTTTTAGTCAAAAATTAAAAATTCTGCGATAATAATAAAATAAAAAAAGCGTTGGAAGACTTTTTTCAGACTCTGTTATCCTATAAATAATGTTCTAAACAAAAAATTGTTATCCTTGCATAACTCCGGAAATTGACAGAGACTGCATATTGCCGTGCGTAGTCTACCTACTAACGATGGAATGGATGGTATTCAATATAATACTCGTATATATAAATAGCTTAAAACTTGTCGAGGGGGTGGGGTGGCCCGGGTGTAGTGTGGGGAGATGTTGACTATGTTCTACGTGGAGTCCCTAAAGTCAGTCAGACCTTAAGTTTTATATACAGATAATATGTATCTAAATGCTGTTTCCGAAAAAGAAAAATTAATTAATATCTTTTACAGTTGGTATAAATCTTTTTTTCCCTTTATTTTTGTACTTCCGCACAAAACTTTACTTAAAATTGAATTTAGTAGTGTAAATTAGTGTTGTTCAAGTAATCAAATTAGGTATATATATATATATATACACTTAAAAAACTATCATATATTATTTGTCTAATTTATAATTCTAGTGCTATGGTAGGTCCACAAATTATTATTTTTAAAAACAACACAATGAAAAAGAGTTAATTAACAAAATAATAATAACCCCTAATATCCTGTTTGAAATATTGAAATAAAGTCGATGGCTGCAATCTTTTATTTCTTCCTTACACATCACCACATTTCCAAATCTGTTGACGAAATTATAATTCTTGTTGGGCGTGTACCCGGGGACTTGTACCATGGAGTCGTAGCCAAACCGAGCTCCGAGATCATATCCTTTACCATTTATGTACACCACTATGCTCGCATTAACGGTCGTGAATTCGATGAAACTCGGGGCATCGCCGTAATATGTTTTGGGTATCACCATCTCGTAATTTTGACCGAGAATGTGCACAGCTTCGGATCGCACCCCGATCATCTCAGACGCCATGAGCAGAAGCATCAACGACGCTTGCATTGTCAACATTAATTATTGTGATCACTTTCGTATTTACCTTCAATAATTAATTTTATCTAGTGTTCAAGGTAAGCATATTTAATTAACTGTCTGAAGTACTCGTTTAATGAGATAAGTCGTAGAGTTTTTGTAATAAACCAATTAATTCCGATTTGAGTGTGCCATGTCATAAAACACATGTACAACATAACCCTTAAATAATAACGAGAAAGAAATATTTTTTAATAATCTTTCGCGTGATATACTTGACTGCAGATTATTTTATTTTTCTATGTGACATGTATTAACTGACAATGAAAGTTTGTTTTGTGTTGCATAATTAGTAAAAAAAAATATATAAAGTTAGTTTTGTGAATTTATTTTATATATAATATTTAGGCTCAATGAATTTATGAAAATATTTTTAAATATTTCCGAAACCAATATTTATCTTTCGATAATGTATCGAACACGTTTATATAATTTCTTTAACACAAGTTAGAAAAATAAGAACTTCACTTGTTAGGACAAATGATGGTCGACTAATATGTGCACCGCGTCCCCGCACCCAATACCTTAATCTCACCTTTTAGTGTGTAATCTTTTTAAGCAAATTTCTAATAACCCACTTGTGGTTCTTAACTATGGTGTATTATAATAATTATTGTTCTTGTAAAAAAAAATTCGTCGTATTATTTTTAATGATATACGCGTGAAATTTATGTCATAATATTTATTTTTATTAGTTACGTAAAATTTATGTCTAAATTTTAATTTTACGGAGATTAAATTCGCTTTATTATATATATTTTTAAAGCACTAGGTGCCGAAATAATAAATAAATTTATAGTTTAACACCATTTTTCAATTGTTTTATATATCCTTTATATTTGAAACTTTATTATGTTTTAGGTTATGGCGTATTTCATATAATCATGTATAATCGAAATAGGTGAACCCCAAAAATGATAAAATTGTGATTTACAACGCAGAATATTTACCGGGGTAAATTTCTCATACGTTAGAAAAGTTTATATGACATACAATAATAATAATACCTACAATAAATATACATATGACATTTTTATATGCTCTCATTTTTCCGCATGTTTTATTTATAAGGGGCTTCCAATTTTTTTTTTAAATCTGAAAGATTTTGTAGGCCCCAAGTATCGATTCCACTACCTCTCAAATAGCGGGTGCTCTACCATATTTCTGTTCCTCCATTAGACTGTGGTGTCTAATTGTCATATAAGTATGTAATGCTGTTTTTTTGTGTTGGGTTTAATTCGTTGATTTATATAGTTTATTATTTATGTATTTTAAACATCCGCGTACGTGTATAAATTTGTTACATGTATAATAAATACGCGGTGGTCCGGATCTGGCTCGAACAAGTCGAGTCCTCTTTGTTTAAATTCTTGCAAGATCAGTAAGTATATTCTTGCCTCTTTCATTTTCCACAGTGTTTTGCCATCTAATTTAAGTAACTTTTCATCGTATAATTCAATCAACGCAGCTCCTATTTGGAAGATCCATTCTTTCCAATCATCATTGCACGAACTGTCGAAGATGCTCTCTGTATCTGACAAGAGAATGGCAGAAACATTTTTAAGCCGTTTTTTCACAGACAGTTCAAGAATCGCCTTCAGTTTCAAACGCTCATCAATATGTTGAACTACAATGCCCTTCCAATTTTTTTCATGAAGTTGTAATAGTTTCGATATTCTTGAATCTACTATATTTGTAAATTAGTATCAATCTAAATAATAAGTGCTGATTAATATTGGTAATTGTTAAATACTCAGCTGTTGGCTTGAGTACTAGCAAGCCGTGAGCTAATACATATTAAAGGCCCCGATAACAATTTATTTAAACATGATTGATTTACTTCGTGGTAAAACATTTTAGAGAATAATTATGAATAATCTTTGAAATGATAAAAATCCAGAAAAACTAGAATTCGGAAAAAACATTAATAAACAATATCACATTTTTAAATATTATACTTCACCGTTATTATCGATGTTTCCATGAAACAGTAAAGCCACTCCCGCCCTTACGTACCCCACCGCCCCATAGTCAACTATATTTTATTTTATTCAATTTACACCTGTAGATGGAAAAGTGATATTAAGTCAAAAATTGTGTGTGTGGCAGTACAAAGTCAATTTTTTTAAATATATTTAAGTATAAATTAAATGAATTAGAAAGATATACAGTAAAAATGCGTTCATCGATAAAACATTTTGATTCATAGCGGGATACGAACCAGGAACTTTTTGTATCCGGGAAATCATATACATATATATGTGTACATACATATATGTGTGTATCTATGTATAGACTTTTTTGATGTATAAATTCACGAACAAAAACGGGTAGTAAAGCTAGTAGTCATATAAAATTAATTTACCGGACATTTTTTGGAGAAACATTTTTTCTGATCTACGGGCAATGGTTTTCCATTTATGCACTCGATGCGTAACTGTATAATACTAACTTAAGTGGTCCAAAGTTTCGACCCACGCTGTATCCTTTTGCTCCAATAATCAGCGTCACATTTGAGTCGGTTCTCGTTATAATTTCTTAAGAAGCTTCCTTTCTAAAAGTGAATTATTTAAATTAATTTACTTATTGGAATTTGACACTTCTCTCCGACGTGAGGGAGGATTGTCCTTGTTGCCTCGAGCATTTAAACAAATGCAACGCAAACTACAACTTTGTCACCAGCAACGCCCTCACCTGGCGACCAACATCAGCAATTTAGAGCATTGTGATCGAAAGCTTTCGACAATAAAATTCATTTAATTTATTTATTATCATTGTGAAATAAAAGTACAGATTATGAGATTAGTTATAGTTTTGTCGCATTATTAGTGATAATTTCATTTACAAACACAAAATGTGTGTTATTGATATAGAATACACCTTTATTATTGTTTCTAACGTAACGTGAAGCATACTAGTTGTTGAATTAATCGGGGGCTAATTGACACAGGAAACAGCACTTAAAAATGCTCTGGCTGAGTTGAAAACCACTAAAAAATATGCGAAAATAAAAATAAATATTGTTCATCAGGTCTGCTTGCTTGATAACACTTGTGTATTGAAGGCTGGACTTCCAGGAAACCAAACGAGACTTGGATTCAGTGTACAGAATGCAAAGGTCAATCTGTTCTTCCGTTGCAATAACTGAATAGTAAACATTGTAATATTCCTTAGAGACAATACGCCCCTATACCTCAGACAACAAACCCCAATGAAAAGGAACGTTGTTCCAAATGTTTATCTTAAAAAATATATTATTTTAAATTGTTGAGCTTCATAATAATTAAAACATTATTCATTTCGACGTCAAAAAAGCCCATTCGAATTGCCTTTTTCTTTTAGTCAAGCAAGAAAAAAAGAAAGACGATACAAAGCTGTGCAATTATATTCACACTTTTCTGTCAATAGAGTAAAGTGAAAAGAAAAAAGTTTAAAAAAATCATTATTCATTTATATCTGAAGTTATACACTAGATTTGACTTTTTTTAAAACTATTACTTAGAGGTAAGAGGAAGCATTATAAGAAAGACCGCGAACATTAGATGCATTTTCTGCGTGCTACAAAATTGTGTTATAACATAAACGAAATATATATTCTTATAATCCTGAATCCAAGATTGCGGAGATAAATCTTCCTTGAACCATATTAGCAAAATGTGAAAAATGAATGAGTTATAAACCATTCATTTTGTAGTCCATTTGATCAATTTTCGACGTTTTTAAAATACTATGTTTTAGTGCAAACATACGTTTTAAAATAATATATTGTAATTACTCACATTTTTTAAGGCTTCAGATACTATTTGAAATCAAGTTTGTAATCAAAAACGCAATAATTTATTACTAAATAGTATTTATATCGATTCTAATAATGTGTATTTTCTTTATTAGTTTCAGATCGCCGATCGACAGCTAATATTAAACAAAATAATAAATTGAAGCTGTCATAATTTTTTTAAATTTAGATTATTGATTTAAACGACCATCTAAATATATGTAGGTATGCTTTCAAACATATTATTTTTTTATTTTTTCATTTTAATATTAGTAAATATAATACATTTTAGAATTATCAGTAGAATATATATATATATATTTAATTTGACATTTATTTCTTCTCTATGAGAGTAGGACTCGTGAATAGAGGAGTATATACGAGATAATTTATGTTTCAGTTAGTCTGTGAATATATTTTTTTTACTTCAGATACAAATTAATAGTAGTCTGTAATTTTTCTAATTGTGATGGGGAGATTGTTAAAAAATTTGATGCCTTGATAAATATAGTGATTTTGGGTTTCAGTATATTTATTTTTGGAATATCATTTTTTTCTCTAAATCTTGTAGATAGGAATTCGCTTCTAAAATTTAATTGATTTTTAATTTTGAAAATTTGTATTATTAATTTTTTTTGTATATGTCTATTATTTTTGGTACTTTGAAATCTGTGAAAAGTTGTTAGATACCCAATAAACGATTGGTTAATTCAAATGACAATACACATTTTTATATAATTCCATATATCAATATGAAAAAAGGTGGAAAATACTCCAGATACGAGTTATGTTTGACGAATACGAAAAAATCAACAATTATTTGATTTACATAACAAATAACGTCACTAATTATATATCCGATACTTGATAATAATTTAACTATTAGCGTCATCTTGAAAGCATATCTAATTCGTGTTTAATTTCTCGAATTTCAAACTGGTTACTGTGTACTGAAAAGTGTTGTGCTACGCAAATACGAGTGATATAATATCTTAGTCAGAAACCACATTTTCATAATATTTTTACCCTCGGACTACCTTTTTTGCCTCACTCTACCTAATTCCCACTCCAGCCATCGTGAAGTGCCTCCAACACTGGGTCTAAAGAGTTTTACTAATGTGTGAATAATTATTTAAATGTATTATTTAATATACACTTGTACTAATAACTTATTCTTCAATAAATGCACTTTTCCATGCATATTTGGTGTTATATTTATAAATTAACTAATTTTCACGTATATATTTCTTTTTCTACCATTCAAAAAGTGTTTACAGGGAATTTTTGGAATTTTCAACTTTTACAGGTTTCTTTCATTTAATTATATATAATATATGTGCCTAAGGTTAATACGTAGTACCCTTGTAAATTTTAATTAAATAGTTTAATGACGTCATACTTTATGAATATTACAATATAAGAAACGGAACATTAATTTTTATCTCTTTGAAAACGATATATTTAATAACTAATGGAAAAATGTTCATTTATAAAACGTAGCAAATACATTTTGAATCATCAATATACAATCAATTTATAAATAAAATGTAAGGTCTTTTTATGGAAATATTTCTAGTCAGTGTACCAAAAATAACTGTTGCCAGAAAGCTTAAATAGCGTTCCGGGATTATTTTTTTGTGATTATTACAATTTTACAAATATTATTTTTAAAGAAATGCTTTAAGATGTATGGATCATACATAAAAATTGATTGAAAGCACGTTTCACTTTAGCTTTTGCAAAGTAATCATCAACTTTACACTGAATTGAATCTCCATACAGCAAAACTATAAATCGTGTGCGTTAAGCGCAATTTTGTTATATTACGTAATATGATAATCTTGAACGGATAATTTTCGATTGTTTACGTAATGTTTAGAGCGTTCAGTATCATAATTGCGCACATTTTACATATATAGATTCAATGAAAATTGTAGTACATACATTGAAAATCTGCTACACTTTCATCTCGTTAAATAAATTATCATCATGTGTCGGAAAATAGAAGACGCATTATTAAAAATATTTTTTTATCTCCTCTGTGCTGTTTTGGTTGATATCTAATTTGTTTTTACCTATACATTTATATTGTAGAATAGACTATTCGAAGGCACAATAAATTGTTCATACTGAACGTATTTTGGAAATTGTATTTAAATTGTGTAACTCCCCGCTAACTCTATCGAAAAATTTTTTTTCTTAAAATTATGTAAAATAATCTTTTTTTTTTTTTTCCTCTTTTGCTTGTGTTGTTGAAAATGGTAGAAAATTTAACAATCAAAAATGATATTAAGGAAAACACATTTTTTATTATGTCGCATTTACAGAAAATAATTCTGTGGTTATTTATTACAAATAAATTATTCAACTAGAAAGATATAAAGAAAAAATCTATCTATCGGAAAAATATTAAATTGCTATCGGGATACGAACCTGGACCTCTTCCTATCCGGGGAAGCGCGGTTTCCACTTTTGCTATAGCACTGTTATTGAATTTCGATAAATCTTTGTAATTATCTATTTATTTTAATCTACTGTCCCAATAGCACCTAAATATATTTTCAAGATTGATTTTTTCCGTATATCTTCCTAATTGATTAATTTTATTTGTATTAAAAATAATATTAATATTCCTCTATGAAAACGAAAATGGTATTGTTTATCAAGCAATATATTTTATGTAATCTGTCTATGTTAATTAAACAACATTTTGACACACGTACAAAATAGTCCCAACATACGTATGGTAAATACCGGATATGTGGTATTTTTGAATAATTAATCTAGATCATTAATAAATAATCTTCTTAAGTTTTTGAGAAATTTCTCTATTTCTAAGAGATGTCTTCTATTTTCCCTAAGTTCATCAGTTCTTACACACGAGTAAGATTCGGTTAAGGCATTTTCGCACGTAGTCTCAGAAAGTTCTTCTGGCCACAGGTCGGTAAGAGTTCCATCGGTCTCCGAATTATAATTATTAAATAAGTCATCGATGTTTCGAATTATTTTGGTCTGGAACATATTGAGTGTAGGTTGACAGATTATTCTTTCCCTTCTTTCTTCCGTAATTTTGTCGTCTAATCTAGCCACGTTGTAGTGATATATTTCAGTCACCCTATCCGTAGAGTTTCTAATGGCTTCTTTCAAATGATCATTGAACGGATCGTGCGAACCGCCATCATTACTATCTTCGTCTTCGATCGGAAATTTTTTCGATTTTAATAAATTATATTGATTGACCAAATGATTAGAACAGTTTTTCCAGCCTTTATAATATTGGTCAAGTAAGCCATCTTCAAAGTCCTTCAGTATTAATGTATAGTCATTTACACCATTGAGTTGTGGTTTATTTTCTTCTTCTTTTAGATCAGTTATTGGTTGTATCAATATCATCTTAAAGGCGCGTTCCTTAAATGTGGTTACTTTTTCTGACAGAATAATTTCTCCCGTTAATGGTCGTACAGTCACGGCAGTGATACTATCGCCGACATCTTTAATTTCTTGGACATTCATTTTATTGTTTAATATGGAATGTTTTATGTTGAAAACGAAAAGTTTTCCTTTTCTCGATTCACTCGAATTGCTAGCTATTATGAATGCTCTATTCCTTTCGTAGTCTGCGTGACATTGCACAATGTATGTGTTGGGATTAGAAAAAATCTGAAAAATAATATTAGTATATTATAATTGTAACGGTTGGTTCACCAGTAATCGGTTCCAACAAAGATTTGGACATACTGCAAATATTAAAAAATAATTTAGGAGAACACATTCTTATTGTGAAGTTGTAATTATTCAGAACATACGGTCTGTGATATTTTAAATATGAATTAAATATATTAATTATAAAGATATACATATAAAATCAATTTTATCGAAAAATATTGTTGTTGCGCCACCGGGATTCGAACCTGGATCTCTTTCCTAACCGGGGAAGGTGCTTTATCCAACTAAGCTACAGCGACATTATTTTTAGCGACAATTTTCGACCCTATATGTTACCTTTTTGATATTAATACATTTAATTGTTCCATCATTTGATAGAGCCATCTGCTATCAGTTTACTCAAAGGTATTTGAGATTCTGTAAAAATAAGGTAGATGGCTCTGTCAAATGATGGAACGATTAAATGTATTAATATCAAAAAGGTAACATATAGGGTCGAAAATTGTCGCTAAAAATAATGTCGCTGTAGCTTAGTTGGATAAAGCACCTTCCCCGGTTAGGAAAGAGATCCAGGTTCGAATCCCGGTGGCGCAACAACAATATTTTTCGATAAAATTGATTTTATATGTATATCTTTATAATTAATATATTTAATTCATAATTAAAAAATAATAATGAAATTCATGGTAAGACTAACAGAGAACTAGAAGAAATTAGAAATCGGTACTCGGCAACATAGAATGCAGAAGAAATGGCAGAATCATCACTCTGAACGAAAAACTATCAAGGTGGCCACGAGAGTTGTACGTCACCTAGAACCACTTTGAACTACATAGAAATGAAAATATTTACCGTGTATGATTTCATATTCTCCTGTATCGAGAAAACTCCTCGGGCACCACTGCAGTTCAGTACATTTCCGGCTTTGTCCGTAAAAGAATCGTCTCTGCTCGGCTTGAACCAATGTGCAAGTCTCATCGAACTGAAGTCATTACCGATGTCGTAACCGTTGCCATTTACAAATAAGTTTAAACTTGAAAGAAATTGTTTGTATTGTATAAAAGTTGGGGCTTCGCCGTAGTAAATTTTCACATCTCTCATTATATAATTTTTACCGAGAATTTTTATTTTTGTTGGAGTTTCCAGCTCACTGACAGTGTTTGTTGTTAGAAATTCAACCGCATATTGGGCAATTTTATAATATTTTGAATATTTTAATTGTTTGTAGTTCATTTTTTCTGTTAATGAACACGAGAAGGATTCTTTTTTGTTTTTAGCTACTTCTAAACACGTGGCCTCGGTAATATCGACGCTTGACACGAGCGACGAAGGAAGAATGCCTCGAAAAGTGGATTTAATCCTTTTACTAAAATCAGATATTTCTTTCCTGACTTTATTCATATTATTTGTGCACTGAATCTCTCTGTCCTTCTGTTGCTGAGCTTCATTACCCAGTATGATTTTTTCAAACAATTGAATTAATCCATTTCCCGTTATATCTATAATCTGTTGCAGTTGGGTATTCTCACAAGTGATGTTAGTATTCATTACGCTAGATGAATCAGGCAATTGTTCCGTATTTTGAGATATCTCAGTTATCAGTTGGTCTAAACGCTTTTTGGAGTCAGTTTTAAAAAGTTTATTCAAGTTTTCTTTAGCGTTTTCCACCGCATCTGTAAATCCACTTAGGCTTGTTAGATCTGTACGTAGTTGTTTGAGCAAAATCAAGTGGAATCCCAATTCGCTTGATTCTGTTTCTGATGCTACTAAAATATCTCCATTTGATGGATCAATTGCTACGGCTGTTACCCTATCGCCAACTTCCTCAAGATCTTGTGCCGTGACCCAAAAATAAGTAACTGTATATAGTTCTGTATTAAGAACATACAGTTTACCCTTTGTTGCATCTTTTGTTGTGCTGCTGATGATGAAAGCATTATTTGTATTATAGTCTGCTTCACATCGAACGGAATAAGTGGAATTCCCGGTGTGTACCTGGAAATATTTCTAATTATTACTTCTCGGCGAACCACTGTTTGTAAATAAGCATGTAAAATAAATGTTGATATCATATGTATGCGCACCGGGAAATATTTTCCAAAATACACGCAAATAAAACGAAATTGAAAAGATGTAACAACTGTACCCATATCAATTTTTATTCTATAAACATATTTTTATTACATACGAATATTATGTATGAAAAAGTAAAAAAATATATATCATATATTTTTTATTTTCACTTATTTTTTCATATTAAGGAATAATTTTATCACCGAGTACCGGTGAAAAGCTAGTCTTTTGGGTATTAACTCGAGTATTTGATTGTTTTTGTGTGATCAAGTTGAATTATTATTTAATACAGTGAATTTTAGTAGTTAATCGATAAATGATTTTGACATGTATTTGAATAGATGTATGAAAGAAAACTACGTAAATAATAATTGTAAATTTCAATAAAAATTGACAATTTGACAAAAAATCTTTAGATTTACAATCGATCAACATTGTGATATCATTGTGTTAATATTATTAAACTCCAAATTAATAAGAAAAATGTAATATATTTTTAATTCTTAAGCAATTTTTTTTTTACGTAAAAACAAACGATAAATAGCAAAAAATTACTTATATCACTTGAAATTTCCCACTATTCGTTTACATGACTCCGCAACAATTTATATTATAATCGTCAAACTATAATAACAAAGGATCAAAGGTATAACAAGAAGCTACATGCTACGGCATGCATAGATCACATCACGATTAAAACAATGAGCGCGTACAGAACAATAATATATTAATCAACGTAACCAATCACTATTCTAGAATCTTAAAAATTAATAATAAATCAACGAATAATAGGGCTGTCTGAAACTTTTTTTACTTGAAGATGGATTGGAGAACATGTTTGTTTGTATTCACAGAACTTTGTTAAGTATTCACCAAAATTTCAGCCATTTTGGACGCGCAGTTGTCGTTTGACAATCGTTTGAGTGAGTCGATGTGAGTGTTTTTGTGAAAATGGAAAAAATAAAATATCGAACTGTCATTAAGTATTTGTTTTTTAAAGGCAATACGCCTACACAAATTAAAGACGAGTCGGACGCTGTGTACGGGGACTACACCATCATTTACCATGGTGAAAATTCGGGCAGCTGAATTTAAACGTGACCGTATCAGCTTGGGTGTCGATGAACGTTCGGGACGGCTAAAAACTGCAACCATTGACGATAACATCGCTCAAGTTCACCTAATGGTGCTGGACGACCGTCGAATTAAGATTAGAGAGATAGCAGAGGCTATGAACATGTCCAAAGAACGTGTTTGTCACTTATTGAATAAAGATTTAGGCATAAGAAAACTGGCTGCACGTTGGATGCCGCGTTTGCTCACTCCGGAACAAAAACGTGTTCGAATGAACTGTTCCAACGTTCTGTTGGCGCAGTTTAAGTGCAATAAATCAGAGTTCTGGCGCCGATTAATTACTGTAGATGAAACTTGGATACACTATTATACTCCTGCAACAAAAACACAGTCAAAACAGTGGATTGCGAAGGGAGAATTGGCTCCAAAAAAGGCAAAGGCTGTTCCTTCGGCTGGGAAAGTGATGTGCAACTGTTTTTGGGATTGCCATGGAGTTGATTACCTTGGAAAAGGAAAAACCATTACAGGAGTATACTATGCATCATTACTTGACAGGCTGGAGGCAAAAATTGCGGCATCAAGACAATCCTCAGTCTCACAACCCAGCGGTTGCCCAGGCGAAAATCTACGAACTATCTTGCGGAGAAAAACTCCAAGTACTATTTGGACGGGTTAAAGGGATGGGAGCATCGCTGGAAGAAGTGTATAGACTTACAAGGAGACTGTAGAAAAATAAATTTCAAGAAAAAATAACTTGTTTCTGTGTTCTCGTAAACAGAAGAAATACAATTAATTAAAAAACGCGAGTTAAAGAAATTAAACAACAACTTTCAAAATAAATATATTTAATACTTCTTCACTAACAAAGGCCCCAATGAAGCGTGGTATACTTCATGGGCTATTTACAAAAACTAATACAGAACTTCATAGACATAAGAATTACAATAGTCCTTTACAAGAAACAACGTATTAAACAATGGATACCTGATCAGGGACTAGTTAAACCTTTATTGAAAAGAGTGACAAAATCTATAATGCAAGCTAAAAATAATCTACTGCAAAAAGAAATTATTAAAAACTTTGCGGGGAGAGTTCTTAATTAAACAGAACATTTTACAGTTTTACAGCAGAGCAAAACAAGAATTGTCTAATTTTATTTATTTTGATACTTTATTTACAACAGTGCAATATATTTAATAAAATAACACTAAAATAAAAGATTGATTATCAAATTAATTTAAAATAAAAGATTATTTATCATTAGCAGACCAAATTTTTTTAATATCAAAAACATTGAACAAAAAATAAAAAAAATGCGCTTTCTAAATTTGCTTATTTATTGTCATGACTTTTTTCTTACTATATAAAAATTGTTCTAATAACAATACGGATAACCTTTCGACTGTGACAATACATTATTTAATTTTAATTACTCAATTCTTCGTTTACTTATATTGTGTGCACTTTAAAAAACATTTTAGACGCTTTTATCTAGTTGTCGCACACAAGCAAACTAAAGTTTTAGCCAGAATTTTCTGATTTGGTTTCAGTATTCATGCCATCAAATCTTGACACCAAAACCAATCCTGTATTGTTCGTCTTTCTTCTTTAAATATACATTTTTCTTTGTAATTTTATATTGTTTTCACACATCTGATATCACAACATTTACCTTTCTTTCTCTCTCACGTAATTTCTTTCACTTAATAGAATCTATTTTTCGTTTTTTTCTTCTTTCGTTGTAATAATCGTACTAATTGTTTATAAATCTTTATTACACCTACATTTTGTAGATATATAAATAAAGACGCAAGAAACACAATCGTCATTTAAAATAGTTACTATTTCAGTGGCTACATCTACAATTTCAATAATATTATCAATTTTAAGATTTACAGACCAGAGACAATAAAATTGTAATTAATGAAATTCTGATTAAAATTATCTGGCTTACTAATGGAGTAGTAATCAGTGATGGTAAAATCGTTATTGTGACTGTGACTGGTTGTGTTCGATTGAAACGATGGTTGATAACTGATTAACGTAATTCTTCGAGCAATGACTGCTACACTGGAAAGTAAGCCTCCGACGGTTAAATATTAGTGCCAATGTAACGGTTTACCATCACCAGTTGTAATGTACTGATTTGACTTATAAAATGTTCTTAATACTTACAGTACACTATTTCTCCTTTTTTTTGTAATAATATAACTCCACACACAGTAAAAAATAAACCAAACATAGCAGTCACTTGCTAACTTTACAATCCTTTATTGTTCTAACAATGGTAATCTGTGACAATTCTAATAGAACAAGTAAGCACGAATTATTTTAAATATGAATTAAATATATTAATTAGAAAGATATACATATAAAATCAATTTTATCGAAAAATATTCTTCTTGCGCCACTGGGATTCAAACCTGGATCTCTTTCCTAACCGGGGAAGGTGCATTAACCAACTATGATGCAACGACAAATTTTTGAACCTATGTTACCATTTTTGACGTTAATACATTTAATCGTTCCATTATTTGAAAGAATTTTAGAATTGAATGAAATTTAAAATATCACAGACCTATGTTCTGAATAATTACAACTTCACAATAAGAATGTGTTCTAATAACGAATTATTTGAATAAATTAATTAATAGAGCAAAATATTTTCGTCTTCACCACGAGTTTATTTATTAATGTATTTTGAAAAATTTTCTCACATAGGCGAAGATTTAGTTAAAGAAATCAAACACAAAAATGTATCCTGTGCTGAAATTACGACGAACAAGCAACAAATTTTAAACCAATATATACTTAAAGCTGTAAATAAGGAAGAAATAAGAACAATCGTAGCTAATATTAAACCGAACACAGCACCTGGGCTAAACGACTTAAAGATAAATATAATAAATCAATTACAAAATGATCTCAATCAACCCGCTATAATAAATATTTAAGTCACAACTCCAACTAGAAGTCATAATACTAATCTTTACCAAACTCCGTTACCAAAATCGTTGGAAAGGTTTTCAGAAATAAATTCCTCTCAAAGTTTGCAATTCGGTTTCCGGAAAGCTAAATATTACATATACGATAAAATATCTGGCGCAATAAAATTATCTTTAAGACAAAAAACGTGTTGATGGAGGAAAAAAATGTGGGGAAAACCCCCTTATTGTAACTATCCAAATTTTCCAGCCAATTCTGGACTTCAAATATCGTGAATAAATCATGAGAGCAAGGGAAGAATTCTGAAGCACCTTTACATAAAACCCTTTGTAGATAGGGAAATGTGTTCGATCGTTAATTTATGTATAATAATTTATATTTTTATTTATTTTCTTTGTTTTATTAACCACTAAAATGAGTTTAAATACATCTACCGGTTTCGAAAAATACAATTTTCTTCTTCAGGATGTCATAACTAACTAAAACATATATTGTTTCTTTGACAGAATCTATTTAAAAAAAATTTTTTTTTTAAAAATAGATTTAATATTTTAAATAATTAAATATTTAAAAAATTATTTTTTTTAAAAATAGATTCTGTCAAAGAAACAATATATGTTTTAGTTAGTTATGACATCCTGAAGAAGAAAATGGTATTTTTCGAAACCGGTAGATGTATTTAAACTCATTTTAGTGGTTAATAAAACAAAGAAAATAAATAAAAATATGAATCTTAACCACAAAGATAACATTGCTGATTTTAAAAGTATAATAATTTATTTATTTTTTAAAATAGATATGCGTGAACTGAATAAATGTCACATCAATATTCAAACTAAGCTCATTTAGCTTATGGAATGAATATAGGTCTAATTTGCTGGTCTCCTGGAATAAGGCACGAACCCCTGATCACTACGATTGTCTTAACGAATAAACCAACAAGCACCGATATTAATAGCATTGGATAGTTTATATAGCGCCATTTTCATAAAAAAATCACTTGAACGGTTTATATTATACAAATTATAGATATCTCATAGAGACGAAGCTATTTATATTATATGGGAAGTATGGGTATTATGGGCTTTCGACCTGTCTTCGGATGGCTTAAATGATCAGTTTATACAATTTAATGTTCACCATTCCACACAATAAACCTCCATATCTATCAAAATTTTAGAAGTTGTAAATATGTTACTATGTAGAATCACTTTATATATTATATTGATTCCGGTTTTCCGGATTACGGTATTAAAAAATTTATAAATTGACCACGAATAGAAATGAAATGAACCAACATGACTTATAATAAATTTCGCCTAACCACTATAACATTTTTCGTTAATTTCCTTAATCCTCCTTCAAACTACAAAATAATGCTTTGCGAAACTAATGCTCTTATCAACTAATTTATTTTTAAAAAGTTTAAAGAGATGCAATCCATACAATTTTTAATGTAACAATAATTTTATTTTGCTTTTAAAAGCGAGATAAAAATATTGTGTATATTTTATTTAACAGATTTTATCTGCTAATAAATATATGAATTGATTACCGCAAACATCTCCCGAGCGGTGCTGAAGTACACCAGGCGATTATGTTCGCACTCCACCAAGTTTCTATATCTATCTGTGATGTTCTCTTTTGCGCTGGGGCTGTAAGGCTCGTCCATACCCCACAGCCTATGAAGATTATCGTACGTTCCAACATCGTAACCTTTGCCCATTATAAAAAGAATTATATTGGAATTTGTGAATTTGATTTCAGATGGAGAATTCGCGTAATAGAACTTCAGCATTGACTTTTCGTAGCTTCGGTTGTATATATTGACGAGTGTAGTTTGTACCTCGTGCAAACCAAATGTTACCAGCAGGAAAAAACAAATAGTTTCCATTGTTAACACTAATTCTGTAAAGAAGAAAATATAATAAAAATGCTATAAAGATATTAATAATTTTATATCTGTTATTAATTTATCTGGTAAGTTTTAAGTTTCCAACCTTGGCGACATCTTAAGACGAGAAAATGTCCGTGTTTTGAAACAAATATTTATTCTAAATATTTAACTGTCGTTATTCAGTAATAAAATTGAAGCTTACCAAAAGAGTTTCTCGGCGCAACTATAAATAGGCTTGTGATGAAAACCAACTGCTATATTAGAAACTCGAATAAAATAATGTTCCACCAAAACTAATTTAATTTTCATGCAACCTCGGAAAATTGGTAACAAAGAATAATTATGAGTTTACATTTGCTGGGTTCAATACGGAAAATTAAATTTCACAAAAATATCATTTTTCATGCATATCAAATATTTTCTTATATTTCCAAAGATATCTTGTATTTGGTCTCGTAAATATTAATTATATTTTGTTCTATTGAATATGTATTTTCGGAACTTGTGAAAACTTATTTTTAACATAGGATGTTTGTAGTATTGTACTTGTGGTTGAGATATATATAAGACCAAAGTCGTTCCCAAGCCTGTGAAGTCTTTGTATCGGCACTGGGGTTTCTGTATTCCCGACCCGAAAATTTTCGAGTCCTGGGAATTCCCAGAAATCGAGACCATGGATTATATTTAATTAAAAATATTAATATTTATGGTGTGCATCTGTGTGAAAAATATTATTTTATATTAATTTATTAACATAAATAAAAACTGTTTTGATGAAATATTTATTGATTCATAATATTACAATAAACAAATTCATCTATAAAAGTAAAAACCACGTATGAAAATATATTAAGGAAAACCATTTCAATTATTTACATCGAAAAGTTTTATATACGTAATTATAAAACAGTTTTTGTAAATATATAATATAAAAATAAGAGCAATTTATAAGGTAAAATAACTTTGATAAATTCAGTGATATATTATCGGAAAGACGATTTCTGATTTTTGTAACGAATATTTCTGTTGTGGAGAACACGAGGTCGCTCTCCGTTGACGTCGGTTTAATTGTTTGCATTGCTTTATATAATACAATAAATTTAGCTTCACTTGACTTCAAAATCTGAATTTCTTTTTAATAATTCAATTCACTATTGTTTTTTTTATATTTGTAACGTTAAATAATTGTAAATTTAGTTGTTCTTCGATTGATGAAGGTTGTCAATGTTTTATTTACAACGCTGAAAACATTTTTAACAACGAAGTTGTGTTTTGTTCATCTAGCTTGCTTAATAGAAAACTAATAATAATTTCCGACGTCAATAATGTTGCGTCTCGGCGATTCAGTGCGTCAACCGCTACTTTTATGGAAATGAGTACTTCCAAAATATTTTACAAAACGCGAATATTCGCTTTATTCCAAGTACGGCCTACATCAATTTATAAATATGCAATTACGCAATTTTAAAAATCTATCGATCATCGAAATTAGGGAATTCCACATTGTTTTAATATCTAATATTAGATTAAGTTCGACGTTCGTCCCAAAAACCGTTTTCAAATGATTTCATCTTATTACTACAAAATATGACACGATTTAATTTTAAAGATTCACATCACATTTTAAAGGAAACATAATCCCCTGTTTGAACAAATCGACAAAACCAGATCTTCAGATTTTTTTGATAATAGCAAATATCTGAGGACTAACTTGTCCTTAATGCAAAATTTTTATAACTGACCATATAACTTTGACTCTGACTTTGTATTGTTAGACAAGAATTGGAAACTTTCCATTTTTTTTAAATACACTCACCGTTGGCTTACTACATACTACCTGGACTACCCGCTGTATGACTATGATCAGACGGGACAGATGGGAAAGTTAACTTGTTTAAAATAAATATCGAAGTCTCAAGTCAGCAATCAAATCATGAGACTCCCGGGAATTTATTCCCGGGTTGTCTAGTGGGTGCATTACTATATAAAATTGTATATGACGCATTTAAATGGAACAGTACCAACGACCTAGTGCTTCGTGCGGGAACATGGTATAAAATCAATTCAATTAAATTAAGAGCGTCCAGCATGCTATTTATACTATTTTAAATAAAAATAATAAATCACATAAAGTTCTTCTACACATGTTAGTTTAATTAAGAGTGCTCATTAGAAAATCATAATTTATTTATCCAACTATACCCGTTGTTTGAATTTAATAAACCTTTAAAATTATGATGAACCCTTTTTAATTTTAATTCATGTGCTTTATAGAATGAAGACTAAATTATTGAGTTATATTTTAAATTGCTACGAACCACAGCCGTGTATAAAACTTTAATAGATTTAAGTGAATTGATATCTTTCACCGTTCTTAATACAAAATGAAGACATTTTATAACTTTTTCGTAATTTCATTAATGTGTGGAATAAATTAAGGTTTTTTATCAAATGGTATGCCAAGATCTTTAATCTTTTTAAGAATAACGCTGTTTATGCTGTAATGAAAAACAAAAAAGTTTTTTGATTCTGCAAAACGTTATAGATTAGCATTTATCAATATTTAAAGAAAGTTTGTTGTGTGTACACCATGCATGTAATTTGTTAAGGTTCGTTTAAAGATTGATTTAATTTCTCATATTGTATATTAAAAACTTTGTTGAAAAATATGTATACAAGGTACAATTAGATACTGTAATCGATTATAATTTTTAAAATATAATATGAGCTCTGCAGTTATGTTTTTTCATTGACTGACATTGCTTTTTGGTCAGTGCTTTCATCTAGACACAATGAAAAGTGCATACCTACAATTTGTCTTAGAATTACGCCATTTTTTTGAGACGTATCAAATCTTGCGATGATTTGATAAGATATTACCATCGTTTCGGTTGATTAAACTGTTGCCATTTCAGCTGCACATTTTTTCTCAATCATACAGTCACTAAAAGATTTTGTGGCTTTCGCCGACTCCAAGGCTACTTTATACGATACGGTAAAGCTTGGACTTTATGTATTATTAATTTTTGTATAAAAACCCTGTCTGATGCTTCAATTTCTTCTTATATACCGCAATAATGGAACTTCTACATAATGTTATTTCACATTATACTTTTTAGGCACTGACAGCACTTGCGCGCAAACAGAATATTGAATTTTCTTATCATTGTTTGCAATCAAATCATCCTGATTTCTGTCTGTCTTTAAGCATATATATTGTAACATTATAGTTAATAATCTATATGTAATGGCAATCGAAAAACGAGAACACATTATTAATGTTTATCTGTGGCATACCGAACAGTCCTGTCAGAACGCTCGCGAAGTGGCGGGTCGTTATTGTGAAAACTTAATATGTTAAAATATGAATTAAATATATTAATTAGAAATATATACATATAAAATCAATTTTATCGAAAAATATTGTTGTTGTGCCACCGGGGTTCGAACCTGGATCTCTTTCCTAACCGGGGAAGGTGCGCATTATCCAACTATGCTACAGCGACAATATTTTTAGCGACAATTTTCGTACCTATATGTTACCTTTTTGATATTAATACATTTAATCGTTCCATTATTTATTCCAGGATTTAATTTGTATTATTTTTTATACAATTTATTAAAATCAATTTATATCATTACTTTATTAATAAATATATATTTTTTATAAATGTAATAATATACATGGTATAATGAATAAATAAATTACATTTTATTAATTATAAAATTATTAAAACCATACTGAATACAAATGGCGCCTGCGGTCGGCCGGCCGCCACGGCCTAACTTCCTCCCGCCACCGGACTACGGAATACGGAGTTCTGTATGAACCACCACCGCACAGTTTCTATCCATCTGGTGTATTAAACGTTAACAAAACCGTGGATAGTAGAAATGTGCTGTTATTTAGTCATTACTCTAAATCAATAATCATCCTTCTTAAGGTTTTGAGAAATTGCTCGTTTACTCGAAGATATACCCCCTCATTTCTGAGTTCAAAAGTGCTTGCACACGTGAGAGATTCGTGGACACCTGCTAAGGTTTTCGTACACGTGATATTGGAAAGTACCTCTGGCTGCGGCTCGGTACGAGTTCCATCGGTCTCCGAATTGTAATTAATAAATACGTAATCGATGTCACGGATCATTTTAGTCTGGAACGTATTGAATACAGATTGGCAAACTCTTCTCTCTCTCCTTTCTTCCGCAATCCTGTCATCTAACGTAGCCAAGTTGTAGTTAAATATTTCAGTTATCCTGTTCGTAGTAGTTGTGATGGCTTCTCTCAAAGGATCGCTGAATGAATCGTGTAAAGCGCTGTCGTTGCTAATTTCATTTTTGATCGGAAATATTTTCGATTTTAATAAATAATACTGATTGATCAAATCATTCGAACAGTTTCTCCAGCCTTCATCATATTGGTCAATTAATCTGTCTTCTGATTCCTTTAGAACTAATGTAAATTCCTTTATACTTTTGGGGTATGGTTTATTTGCTTCATGTTTTTGTTTACTTAATAATGGTTGTAGCAGTATCACCTTAAAGGCATTTTTGTTTAATGCGATCACTTTTTCCGTTAGAATGATTTCTCCCGTTAATGATCGAACAGTCACGGCAGTAATACTGTCACCGACTTCTCTAATTTCTTGTGCATTGGTTGTATTATTCAATATGGAATGTTTTGTGTCAAAAACGAAAAGTTTTCCTTTTCTCGCACCGCTTGAATTGCTAACTATGATGAACGCTCTACTCTTATCGTAGTCTACGTGACATTGCACAATGGATGTGTTGAGATTGTTAAAAACCTGAAAAATAATTTATTTATTACCATCATCGCCCTTGTGGGGTTGTACAAAAACAATAATATGTTTTTATTTAGATAAAACAGTACATAATTAAAAACTAAATATATTCCAAGTACAAATATATCTTCAATTTAGGTATGCTCCTGCAATACATGGTAAGACTGCTGAAGTTGATTTTACTCAATTCGCAAATTTTTGTCCGTGATTTTTCATTATAACCTTCACGTTAGAACCATTTCGCTAATCTTAAGTCTGTCTAAGTTTTTACCGAATAACGAATACCGCAATTGACCGTAGCGACGACACGAGATATGGGTGACCCGTCTTGCTCAAAGATCCTTCATTTGATTGTCGAATAGCGATGACTGTTATTCCACAGCCAACCTCCGAAATGGCTTTATATGAAATATTATATTTTTGTATCATACTCATATTTTTGGCTCATTGTTGTAATTTTGCGTTTTTCACCGATGATTAACACTATTTCTTTTATTATCTTCCAAATACATGAGGCTGAATGCCGTGATTTCAATAAAGACGTGGAATAATTAATGATAACGAATGTGTCGTAGTACTATACAAATAAATAAACGTGCATTTGAGTTACGATGCTTGCACCACATTATACGTACGTGTCTCTTACTAGATGTACTATTCCATTCTACAAGAGTTCAGTATCGGAAACGGACCGTCTATCTTGTCCAGAAAGCGAATACTGAAATACTTTTGAATGACTTACTTTCTTTATACGAACATACATCAGTACGATGTGAAGTTAGTCTGAAGAAACTGGTGGTACTCGGTGACAATAAAGTAACTGGTTAACTCAATAAGTAAAAGAGCGAGAGGGCGATGGACATATCGAATGAAATATATGACAGCTGATCATCACCCAAATAGTTTTGCACGCAATAGACGCTAAGAATTGTCAATGCAGCCGCGGAAGTATTATAGTAACGGACTACAGACAAAAAATATTTACCGGCAGATGTAAGATGTTTGATTTCTTCTGTACCGAGAAAATTCCTTCAGCATAACTACATTTTACCGTATTTCCAGTTTCGTCGGTAAAAAAGTTGTGGCTCTCCGGCTTGAACCAAGGTGCGGACACCATGGGACTTAAATCACGACCGACTTCGTAACTGTGGTCGTTTATCAAAAAGATTAAGCTTGAAAGAAATTCTTCGTATTGGATAAAACTTGGGGCTTCATCGAAGTAAGTTTTCACTTCACTTAATTCGTAATTTTTACCGAGAACTTGTATTTCTGTAGGAGCTTCCAGCTCAGTGAAAGTGTTTGTCGTTAGAAATTCAACTGCGTATCGGACAATTTTATCATATTCGTGATATTTTAATTGTTTATAGCCCATTATTTTAGTTGGTAAACACGAAAAAGGTTCATTTTTGTTTTTAACTATTTCTAAACATGTGGCCTCGGTAATATCGACATTCGACTCGAGAGACAAAGGAAGAATTCCTTCATAAAAGCTATTAATCATTTTACTATAATCTAATATTTTTCCCCTGATTTTATTCATTATATTTGTGCACTGGATCTCTTGGACCTTCTGTTCCAATTTTTCATCACCGATTATGATTTCATGGAATAATTGAATTAATGTATCTCTCATTGTATTTATAAGCTGTTGCAATTGGATATCTTCACAAGTGATGTTAGTATTTATTTCACTAGATGAATTAGGCAATTGTTCCGTTTTTATATGTGTACGAATTTGGGATATCTCAGATACGAGTTTGTCTAAACGCTTTTTGGAGTCACTTTTAAAAAGTTCTTTTATGCTTTCTTCTGCTTTATCCACCGCTTCTGTAAATCCACTTAAGGTTGTGATATCTTTGCGAAATTTTTTCAGCAAAATTAAATTGAAGCTCCGTTCCCTTGATTCGGTTTCTTCTGCTATCAAAATATCTCCATTTATTGGATCGGTTGCTACGGCAGTAACTCTATCGCCAACTTCTTCAATTTGTTGTGCTGTAACCCAAAAATAAGTAATTGTATATTGTCCTGTATTAAGAACATACAATTTGCCCTTTGTTGCATCTTTTGCTGTGCTGCTTATGATGAAAGTATTATTTGTATTATAGTCTGCTACACACCGAATGGAACGAGTAGAATTCCCGGTGTGTACCTGAAAACATTAGTTTATTATTACTTCTGGGTGGACCGCAATCAGTGAATGAGAATGTATTATAAAATAAATGTTGATATCATATGTATGTATGTGCGCCAGGAAAAATTCTCATCTTCAAAAAAAGATGCAACAATTGTGACATACGAGGTTTTGATCAAAAAATATATCGAATTATCACCATTTTTTGTTGTTGTACACTTGTCCCCGACGTATCTTGATATTAGTAGCCATATAAAATGCTTACTTTATTGTTGGCTATCGAAAAGGTTACACGTGCTTTGATTGGTCGAGGATTTTTTAGTTACGAAAAATTGGACCAAAGAATACGCATTAAATTTTGCTTCAAGAATGGGACAAAGTGCAGCATTATATTGGAAATGTTGAATGTTGCTTTTAGTATTTTAGTCTCACCCAACTTTCCAAGGTGGCCATGAGGACGCTGACGATGAGCGCCCCAGCTCATCAACAACTGATGACGAGGTCGAAAACGTGAAGTAAATGGTTACAGATAATCATCGAATCACTATCAGAGAGGTTGCTGATGGTGTTAACTTATCATTTAGCTCATATTAAACAATTTTTTTAATGCTTTGGGCATGAGACGTATGGCAGAATTTTTTTTTCCGAAACTGTTAGATTTCGATCAAAAGCAGTGAAGAATAGACATTGCCCAGCAGTTGCTGAATGAAGTCAACGACGATCAAGAACTGCTAAAACGCTTTATAACTGGTAATAAAACATGGATGAATGAATATGATATTGAAACTAAGGCCCAATCGTCCCAATGTAAACTTTTCTTCTATTTCGTTCCAATTCCAATTTATTAATTTCTGACAATAGAAATTGAAAAATGTAGGTTCAGAACAAAAGGTCTCGTATCGCCTAATTTGTACACTTTAAAGAAAATTGATACTCCAACGAAATGTTTTTATTCTAATTTCTCTACGCATGACACACTGAAGGATACAAGGCATTGAATACAAAAAAAATACCTGGCAGAGTTCTTCAATTATGTTTTCACGGATATACAAGAATAGGGATGTCAATGTTACAAATCAGTTTGAATGCGCTAACTGTAGTCTTTCAAAAAGAATCAGCTGTAGAAATACATGAAGTGGAAATGTTTTTTTTCTTTCTTCCTTTTTATTTATAAGTTATGATCTTAATTAATTATTAACCGTGAACAAAAGTTTGTATTTATTTTAAGAGCAAATACATTATTTTGTTTTATTATGACATTTGGGGGTAATATAATATAATAATAATATAGTATAATATAATAAAGAAAGAGGCAAAACCGAAAAACGCTCGTCAAGTTCGTTTAATGTGAAGGCTCTGCTCACTGTTTTCTTCGATTTCAACGGCATAAATATACCATGAATTCTTGTCACCAGGTCCTACGGTCAATAGGGAGTACTTCCTATAAGTTCTACGCCGTTTGCGTGAAGCAATCCGAAGATAACGCCCGGATTTGTAGCGAAATAACTCGTGGCAATTGCTCCATGATAATGCATCTGCTCATACTTCACTGCTTGTTCGTGAATTTCTGGCTAAAAACAACACCGTATCGATGTCTCAGCCTTGGTATTTGTCGGACATGGTCCTCTGTGACTTCTTCCTATTCTCAAAGATGAAAAAACCATGAATGGGCTTCGAAAATTGAGAAAAACGTATTATATCTGATTGGGACTATTTTGGAGGTGACAAAATTAATTAGTTTTTGAAAAAAACGAAAATTTCGCGTATTTTTTTATCAAACCTCGTATATTGAAAATACGGTGTTTTTTTCTGATTTTTACAAAAAATACACTTTCCTATAAAATTGGGTGCGCCCTAATTTACAAAATGAAATTTCACCATATTAATTTCTTAACATTTGACACATTTGATTATCTAAAATTTATTTCTCAGATTTCTGAAAAAGACATGTAAGAAAAAGGTTCCAATAAACTACAATATCCTACTTCAAAATAAGTCAAAATGACCCCTCGAAAATATTTCTCTTCGTGAAAAACTTAAATAATAATACAATATCATGAACATAGAAAAAATACAAAAAACATCAATATTTGAGGGCATCATTGGATTGTAAAATTAAACTAACCAACCAAACCTACGAGAAACAGACAAATAGTTTAAAAATTTTATTCTATCAAAAAACGTGCATTTTGTAAAAAAATCTCTGTATTGAGTATTTTTGTTGTTTAGTACTATTCATCATGTTTCTGACTTGCCTATGATTTGAATGAATCCGTCATATCCACAGAAAACGTTACAGATTTTAAAATGTATATAGTGAAAATTCAAACTTTAAAATATAACTTTTTGAATACTCAAGATCGGATTTTTTTTTAATTTTTGTTTTCAGGGTGCTTAATTCTACAGGAAAATATATTTTTTGTAAAAATCCGACAAAACACCTAAATATATTGTAATTAGTGAATCCAATGCCGAGCCAAAACTTCAATTCCGGAATACAGGGATTAGACCTTCACTATCCCAGGATTAGAAAATGCTCATTTGTTCGTTAATGTTAATTTACAAAAAAAGCCAGAAAAAACATATCCAATTTATGTAAGATAAATTATAAGTAGGTATAAATAAGGAATCTGAACCAAAAATGACATACTTAAATAGTTACGCAATAAATGTTTTTAGGAGAACACATTCTTATTGTGAAGTTGTAATTATTCAGAACAGACGGTCTGTGATATTTTAAATATGAATTAAATATATTAATTAGAAAGATATAAAACAGAAAACATATAAAATCAATTTTATCGAAAAATATTGTTGTTGCACCATCGGGATTCGAACCTGGATCTCTTTCCAAATCTTTTTCTATCATCATTTTCCCGTTTAGCAAGATTTACGTAACAAATAACGTCCTTTAGTAATTAGGTGAAACTCTCATCTTGAAAGAGTATGCAATTTGAGTAGAATTTCACGAGTTTTAAACTGGAAACATGAAAGTACATCCTTAATCTGCAATCAAACTGCAAATTATGGATTTGTGACGAATTAATTAACGAATTTATTTTAAAAGATAGTTATAAAGAAATAAACAGTATTTATACAATTCATAAAAATAATAATTAAATTTATTTATAAAAGCGAGATAAAAATATTGTTCACATTATATGGTAATAATTATATGAATTGTTTACCGCATACGTCCCCCGAGGCGAACTGAAGTACACCGGGCGATTACGTTCACACTCCACCACGCTTCCATATCTATCTGTGATGTTCACTTCTATACTGGGGCCGTAAGGCTCGTCCACACCCCACGGCCTGTGAAGGTTATCATAAGTTCCAACATCGTAACCTTTGTCATTTATAAACAGAATTATATTCGAATTGGTGAATTTGATTTCAGATGGGGAATTCTCATAATAGGTTCTCAGTGTTGTCTTTTTGTAGCTTCGGTCGAATATATTGAAGAGTGTAGTTTGTACCCCACGCAAACCAAATACTACCACCAGGAGAAAACAAATAGGTTTCATTGCGAACATTAATTCTGTAAAGAAGAAAAAAATACTTCATATTTACATATCTGTTATTAATTATCGTACTGATAATTAATAACCATTTTAAGATGAGAAAAAATCCATATTTTTAAACAACTTAACATTCAAAATATTGTACTATTGTTACTTAGCAATAAAGTTGAAGGTTACCAAAAGAGTTTCTCGATGCAACTAGAGGCATGTGACGAAAATCAACTCTTACATCAAATAGTCGACGACTTAAATATTTTTCGACCTAAACTAATTTAATTTTCATGCAACCTCGGAAAATTTGTAACAATGAATAATTACTGAGTTAATATCTGCCGAGTTCAACACGGAAAGCTCGATGTTTATCGTATTTTAACGCATTGAAATAAGATCATTATTTCGAATAAATGCTTACGGAATTTGTAAACACCTATTTTTAACACATAATTTGTTTGTAACATAGTGTGGTGAGACATATTGTTACGTAATGCGCTGGCACCGGTGGATTGAACGCCAGCGCATCATGCCACCGGGTAGACTCAGACTGTAAGTAATGTGGGTGTGGTGTCGGTATGCCTGACTCAGATAGATGGGGATGGTCTCGAAAAATAACAACCCTGATTTACACATTAATTACACTTTAATAACATTAATCATACCAATTCCAAAATTGTTCGCACGATAATTGTCTTTGGCATCTTCTTTCTTCAAGTTAAACTCTCCTCCTAGTGTGGATCTAGCACACATCAATTTATACCCATTTTGCCACGGGGTGAATTCGCAACAAATGCAAGACTGCCCTGGGGTGTTGTCGCAGCCTTAGTCCAGGCCGTCACGCTCCTAAACCAGAAGTGATCTCCTCCTCCAGAAAGTTACCCTGGTGCCATCTCGTCACTGTGGAGTCCGTCGAGCCTATCCGTCTGCCATCACTCGCATGCGGCCTCTACGCAGGTTGCAGCGGAGTCTCCTCAAATCCCGTGGATATGGCCCATCAAATTTTTTCATCACGTTCACCGTAAATCCAAGTTGGCTAGCAATTAAAAACAATTCGGCACCCGGTGAACAGGCAAACGTTGCTCAGAGATTTGGTGACTCACATGTCTTCGAGATTAAACTGAAAGCATAAATAAAACTGTAAATGCTATCTTCGGAAAACCAAAAGCTTGATATTAGGAAACCGAAAAAGGGTGGGGCTTAATTTGTTCACATATTGTAGCCCCTGCGGACTGAGGACACATTTACAACATCGACTAGTTTATGGCCAAGAGATTCCAGAAATGAACACGAATCGTAAACTACACTAGATTATCACACTTTGCATGATGACCTTGTATGACGCAGGAACTAACGTGCACCTTGCGTGACGGCAAATATTAAAATAAGTTCCAAATACGTGCAGACCTTAACCTTATACGTTGACTGGAACTATCTAGTGAAAGAATTTAGAAAACGACAAATAAAGCTGCGCATGTGTTCAAACGTATATCAACTAAACGCAATACTTCAGTCTCTCGCGCTGTGCGGTATTCTGAATAAACGTATTCCTTGAACAGACGTGTAACAAAACGCCACGAGGGTATAATTGAAGCGGATTTGAATGTTTGATTTATACTTTTAACGTGGTTTTATTTTATATTATAAACATTTTCTAGCCCTCCACTTTTGAAGAATTTCCCTGGAAGAATTATAATTATAATATCAAGAACGGAAATTAACTCATACAAAATATACTTCAGAAAGAATGTATTTCTTTCAGATGATCGTGCTTTTACAGTATCAATATTAGCAGAGTAACCTAAGTTCAAACCTAGTGCACGCCACTGACCCGAGGCAATGTGGAGACTTCTTGAACCAAAAATACACGATTATCTCACTTGTTGTGTGATAAATATCTTAATGAATTAAAAGCGTATATTTCTAAAAATAATTTAAAACATTGGCAGTACGCCCACTTAAATAATATCTAATTGTTGATTTTCATTTCCCGTTTCAAATCAATTTAATTATTTTTTACGGAGAACACATTACTGTTGTGAAATTGCAGTTTATTTTATTTGAAAAACAAGCAGTTAATCTATAAAAAAAACCATAATGTAACAAAAATTGAACCAATGATATATTTTCTCTGAAATAATAATATACTAGATATAAAGTAAAACAATCATTTGTATAAGACTTATTATATTGAAACAAAAGCATATTAAAAGGCTGCAGTACATGATTCACGTCTTTATTATCTGGAGAGTCAATTTAATGTAAAGTTTTTGAATCTTTTTGCAAAAAAGACAGCAATACGTGCTTTCAATCAATTTTATTATGAAAGATCCATTCAATCTTAAAGCATTCATTAAAAAAATTATGTATTTTTATTTATATTGTAATTATCACCAAACAATATAATGCCGGAACTCTAATTAATCTTTCTCGCGATAGATTTATCTTTAGTACACCGAATCTCGAAATATTTCCATGTAAAGACCATTTTGTTCATAAATTCATTGTTAAAGATTCAAACGGTTCTGTTTTTTATATTTTTAATCATCTTTTACTGTTCCGTTTTATATGATCTGTTTTTATCGGCCGTTATCTATGTTTTTTCTTGTCCGTTTTATAATAGAGTCGATCGAAGCGAATCGGATCACTTTAAGTTTAAGGTTGAAAAAATGATAAGTCATTCAATGATAATTTAAATTTTTATTATTAATTCGTAAGCAGCGTACATTTCTCCATAGTAATAACCATTAAAAATGAAAACAAATTTTATTCTTCTAGGAACAAAAAACATTAAAATGAGATATATCCGATTCGCCCCCGATTTGTGGGGCGAAACGGATTACACAAAAACCTTTGATAAAATTTTAAATTTTGACAAATTTTATGGTCGTCTTCGCAGGCGATTGAAGAAGCTATTTTATAATGGCAATAATCTCAGTGTTTATTGTACAAGTTATGCACTAGTAGAATACTATTAGTTGTTATTGAAAACTGAAATAGAAGCACTTGAGATCATCGTCATTCGTTTGTCATCTCCGACAAACTTGTAATGGCATTGGGGTCGATATATTTCTGTCTTTTCAAAGCACAAAGCCTTTTATGGCATTTATAGCCGCTGTAGCTGAACATACCTTGATCTGGGTGTGAATATTGCCCTAACTCTGCTCTAGTAGGTTTTCAACGGCATATCAAGCGGCTTGAAGACAAGTAACTCTCCTTTGAAAACCCGTGTAAGGCAAATTTTAAACTTCTGCAGTTCGACTTGTAGTCATTTCTTTACATTAGACCTTTCTCATATTTTGTGGCCACCATTATCCTTGATTGTTCTTTATGCTGTACATTGAATCCCATTCGCCTCAAGGTGATCCAGATCAGTGATCCCATTCGCATCAAGATACATGATCCGATGCTACTGATAGAGATATTCAAAATATAAACCAACGAAACGATAGGTTTATGAACTTAATGTATGTGATGTGTTTTTCATCGTGAAATTTGATAAGTTAATATTTTTCGATTAAATAAATGTATTAAAGTAGGTAACTATGAAATTAAAATTATTTTATTTTGAGAGATACCTGTCTTCGTACGAATGACACAGGAATTGATTCACAGTTGGGTAAATGGTGTCATTCCAACCAATCTATTATTGACAGTCCAACCAAGTGTTATCTATTGTAATTTTTTACTTCTATATTTACAACTATATTTTACAAGAGAATAATTATTTTGTAGGTACAACATTTGTGAATTATTTATTTTAAAACTTGACACAACGGCTCTAAACTAGAGTAATACTGATGGAAGTCTTAGATTAATTATTATAATTAGACGTAAATTATTACTTTTAGTTGTATATGTTTTTACTTATTAATATTTCATTTCATTTTTCACTTTTTCATATTACGATCATTTTAGATATTCATATTTTGTTTGGTGTATTCATATTATTATTATAATGAAATTTTGCGCTACGTAAGTGGTCGATTTATACCAATCGTTTTCGTCTGATCTCTAGAAAATACGTATAGATATCGTTTAAATGAATGACTCGATACTAATTCTGCGCTATGCTTCAAGCAAAAATTTCATCAGTCAGTATATTTTTCAAAGTAATTATCGAAATCCGTTGAAAAATATTATTGTATATGAGGATTTTACAAAATCGTTTTTAAGTTTAAATCTACATATCATTTTTTTAAATATATCATTTTCATTTTTACTTTGTACTACACACGCACACAATTTTTTGAGTTGTATCACGACTTGTTTCGGGAAAAGCAGTCCTTCCCATCTATAGGTGTAAATTAAAGTTCAATTCTCTTCCCGAAACTAGTCGTAATGCAACTCAAAAAACTGTGTGTATGTGTAGTACAAAGTGAAAATAAAAATGATATATTTTTAAAAAAAATGTTACACCACGAAGTAACTGCCAAATCAATCAATGGTACTACATATCAATTTCAAAATCAATATTTGCGAAATTGATCCATTATTATCCTGAATGTTTGGTTCAGTCCCTAAGTAATGAGGGCCATAAATCATCCAAGAAAATATAGTTTGGGCATTCCAAGTTCAATAACCTTTTATTTTTTGAGTTGAATGTTTTGTTTGAAATCAATTTAATATGTTCAATTAATCAAAACCCTCCAGTAACTATGACTTATTAAAATGCTTGAATCTCTCAAATGGTTGAGAATAGGACATGGTAGCTTAAACATTATCGATTCGTATTTTGAAATGGCACAACCTCCTGAAGTATTGTGGACTAGATATGTTACATCCTGTATGTTTTGGAAAATAAAACAAGAACAAATATTTATCTGACAGAATAATAAGAATATATTATATTTCGAATAAATGATAGTTTAGTACAGCTTATTTCAAAGTACTGACTGCACTCCGCTGGTATTCGGTGTTGGATGGTTAGGTCAGGTCAGGTTAGGTTAGGTTAGGTTAGGTTAGGTTATCCGCGTACGTGACTAAATTGTTTACATATATAACAAATGGGCGGCGGTTTGGGTATACCCCAAAGGTCCGGATCCGGCCCGAATAAGTCGAGTCCCCTTTGCTTGAACTCTTCCAAGATCAATAAGCACAACTTTGCCTCTTTCATTTTCCATAGTGTTTTGCTATCTAATTCCAGTAAGTGTTTATTGTACAATACAATCAACGTGATTCCCATTTGTAAGATTGCATTTTTCAAATTGTCATTGTACGAGCTGACTAGGGCGATGTCTGCACCTGACAAGATTACTGTTGAAATATTTTTAAACTGTTTGTCCACTAAACCGTCAAGGATTGCCTTCAATTTCGAGCGCTCTGCAATGTATTGAGCTGCACTACCCATCCAATTTTTTTCGTGAAGTTCATATATCTCAGATATTTTTGAATACACTGCATATGTGAATTCGTCTCCATCGAGATAATTGGTATTGATTAATATTGGATTTGATGGGTTAGTTGTTGATTCTGTTACATTTCCAGCTGATGGTTTTAGTATTAATATGGCAAAGGCTTGTTTGCGCGATGTATTCAGCTCTTTACTTAACAGAATCGCTCCCGTTGAAGGTTGAATGGCTACGGCGGTTATATTATCGCCCACCTCTTTAATTTCCCTCGTTAAAATCTTTCCATCTACAAGGCTTATGTCATTTGTGTTAAAAACGTACAGTTTGCCCTTTGTCGCATTAGTTGCATTGCCACTGATAATGAAAGCTCTATTCTGTTCGTAGTCCAAGACACACTGAATAACAAATTTTCCAGTCAAAACCTGAAAACATATTTTAGATTATTCTCCCTGCCCTGAAAGTTTGCAATAGTATTATAAGACTTAATATTTTTAGAATTGTATATTTTCTTGAGCGATCACATAAGGAATTGAATGATTCGCCAAGAGTCAAAATACTGATACATAAACAGAACATGAAATACTGGTCCCCCGACAATCCAAAGGAATGCCATCAAAAACGTTTGCATTGTCCAAAGACGACAGTATGGTGTGCCCGGGGAATATTTGGCCCTTATTTTTTTAACCAGCGAGAGACAGTCATTGCTGACGTGTATTGCCAAATGATCGACGAGTTTTTGGTACCGCAATTGCAGCTATTTTTTAGTTTCAACGACAGAACACAATTTCAGCAAGACGGGGCCATTCCACACGCAGCTAGAATTTGAATGGAGAAACTGAGACGAATTTTTCCCAATAAATTAATCAGCAAGTACGGACACATACCCTGGGCACCTCGATCACCGGACCTTACACCGTGCGACTTTTTTTTGTGGGGATACCTTAAGTTGAGAGTTTACAGCAACAATCTTCAAACAATTCAGGCCCTACAAGAAAATATCCACCGTTAAGTTGCCGCCATTGAACCAACGCTTTGCTCTCGCGTGTTCGCAAATTTAAAAATCTGATTGCAAGAGTGTCTTGAGAGAAATGGACGGCATTCAGAGGATATTGTTTATAAAACGTAAAATCCGCATCGTTAAACTCCATTTTGTATAAATAAAATATGAGAATAACATTGTAGTTTTTTTTTTAAATATTAAACTTGAAAATTTTCCGGTTGGCATTTTTTAGAAAATTGATTTACCGGACATTTGACTGCGGAACAGCTTGTCTGGTCTATGAATGACGATTGTCCATTTATGCACTCCAGTGTATTTTCAAAGGAATCTGTGAGATTAAACTCAACCCTTGATATATAACTGTACAGTACTAAATGAATTGGTCCAAAGTTTCGACCAACGCTGTATGCTTTTTCACCTATAATCAGCATCACATTTGAGTCGGTACTTGTTATAATTTCTTTAGGAGCTTTCTTACTAATATATGTATTTACTAAATTAATTTCGTAATCTTGATCGAATATATAGACATATTGTTTAGGACCGTCTTTCGGTGCTTTGTCGATGTCATCGTCTCTTTTTATCCTGTCGAAATAATAGGACACTAGTCTTCTAAGTGTTGTCATTTGCCTTCGGCATCGCATGTCTTCCCCGACTTTGGCCAGTGTTTTTATACCATTAACGTTTTTATTATATATTCGCACTGTTTCAAGCCTCAGCTTTTGTAGGCCACCTTTTATCTTGTCGTCTAGTATGCCGGCTAAGGTGTTTCCTTTATCCGGTAAGCCAGATAAAGGTTTGCGTCGGTTAGTATATAGCGTTTCAGATATCCGGCGCAATTGCAAATTGTCTATAATCAATTGGGATATGCGATGTTGAGAGTTTTCCTCGAGAAGGTTAGTTAAGTTTTCTTGAATCCTTCTCACTACTTTAATAAATTCTGTTGATTTTCTCATTTGTTCTTTCGTAAGCTTGATGTTTGTTAATTTTTTTCCATCGTAATGTATCACTGGTGTTAGTATTGTTATATTAAAATATTGCAAGTCGTATTGATGTAAAGTTTTTTTGGTTAATAAAATTACACCAGTTGACGGCCGGACCGTCACGGCGGTTAATTTGTCACCAACCTCGTCAATTTCATGAGTTGTAACAATGCCATTTACGATGTCAATTTCTTTTGTATACAGGACGTATAATTTACCCTGTGTTGCATTCTTCTCATTGCCACTGATGATAAACGCTCTACTTCTTTTATAGTCTACGTGACATTGAAAAGTGAAAATCGAATCTCCAGTTGATACCTGCAAAAATTAGGTCGTTAATCATTTGTGTGGATCAATTTATTTAACATACACATTAAGATAGGTAATTATAAATTTCGTATTTCTCTACACAGGATGAATTTAAAAACAAATCATACGGGTGGATACCAAATAAATTAATGTTTTTTTAAATGTTATATAACATCGAGACAATTCTATCTGAGCTCTGGTATTGAGTCATTACGATTTTATGGCCGAATTTAATATTATATCATTTTGACAGGTCTTTGCTAGGCAACATTTTGTTACTTTATAGGAGTCTGCTTTATTTATTGAGTCAGGTACTTACTTTCATCTTTCAAAAATGGTATTGTAATATGAAAAATGACATGTAACTTTTGGCATGAATTTAAACTTGGGGACTACACAAGTTAAACAGCACGCAAAGCTAGCCTGCATGGGGTGAAAGAACGAATGGTGCGGCGTTGGTACGGAGACCTAAAACTTAAAGATTAACAGATTCGAGGAAGTCTAAAAAAGTGCCGATTAACCGCGAAGTGCTCATATTACTTCATGACAACGTTCACCTTTTCAAGCACCTCAATAACTACAATATTTACTGCAATAAAATCGTTAACAGAAAAGCAGCAGAATGTCATAGAAAAATTCTGCCTGCCTGAGTACTATTGCCATAAATAAACCTATATTTTGTAGTCAAAAATGTATCTTACTTTGATTAGTCGGTTTATTTATTCTAAAGTTTTTTTTATTTTCGAAACAACATAATATTTGCTAAAATATAATACTTACAATTTAAATTTCTTTCATTATTTATTGCACAAAACAGAGATAAAAGTCTCGAGGCGTTTTGGATGAGTTATATGATTTAGATGTTTAAATACAATTGATAACTTAAACGTGGCCAGAGAAAATCTTTCAAGCTCCCCTCGAGTCACTCAGGGGAGCTTGAGCACATTTACCGAGGCTCCAATTTTGGGAAGCCCCCACATAACACAAATTATATGAATTAGTTAAAGCTGCCAAAAAAAGAGCAAACAATAAATAATATACGAATGTATGTACAATTTAATTACCAAATATCTTTCCCCTGTTTTATTCAGCACGAACATTATCTGATCCTTTTTACAATCCAAAATATTTCCAAATTTATCGGTGAAATAATTTTTAATGTTCGGCTTATATTCGGGGTCGGGAAATGCCCTCGAAATATTATCTAAATGGGGCCCAAGGCTGTATCCCGAGCCAGTTATAATAACCTTTACGTCTAGAATAGGACCTGTATATTCTATGTATGACGGGGATTCAATCCAATATCGTTTAGATTCGGTCATCGCATATTCTTGACCAAGTATACTGACAAATGCTGATTGTGCTCCAAATATTCCAAACGCAACAAGTAGGAATAGAGAGGATGATGCCATAACCCCTAACATACCTGCGAACATATATTTAATTTAATTTGTACCTATTAATCCTTATTTTAAAGTCCTATAGTTTTGTCAGAATTATTTTAGATATCTTGTGTATTTGGTTACATATTATTATGTACCATACTTTTACTCCTAAAGCTCGATGGTCAAATAACTGCAAGTAGGTTGTTGAAAAAAATTTCAAGCATTAAAAAAGTTGTAAGAAAGCTATAAAAATATCTGTATTCAACACTGGACGCAGAAGAAGTTGAAAAATCTAAATTTACTTTTAAGGCGCCACTTTAAATAATATTTTTTTACGAAAATGTGGGTTTTTATTATTATTATCAGAAGTTATACACCAGATTTCATTTTTTTTTAATTATTACTTAGATAGGACCTTTACACTAATATAAACTGAATGTTATTTGCCATTATTAAGAAAATACAAACATTATAAGAAAGATCGCGACCATTAAATACATTTCCTGCGTGCCGCATAATGTCTTTATATAGAAAATTCTTGCACATACGAGAATCATTTTCTTATAATCTTGAAGCCAAGATTACGGAGACAAATCTGCATTGAAAAGAATAACATGAAATGTTAAAAATAAGATTTATGACTTATTATATACTTTAAATTCAGGATTAACACAGCAGTCTAAATAGATTCGGAATAGTACCAAAAAAATGATTTGTTACTATGCACGATCTTTCAGAGTTGCACATTGTCAAAAATTGTATCTCAGTACCTATGTACTTTAAAAAAATTGTACATATATAAATTTCAGTTCTCAGTACAAAGGTAACAATAATATAAATAATAAAAATAAGTGAATTCTAGTTTTGAGGTTTCTGATGCTATAAAAAAAGTCTTCCATTCTTCTATGTACCTTCAAAACAAAGAGGTCACGCGTCCACTTAATCCGTGTTTCAAATTAAATTGACACTTCACTCCGAAGTTTCTTACAAAAAAAAACCTTAAATACAAACTTAGGCTTTTATTGTATAAAACTTCAAAACAATAATGTGGGATTTTACAAAAGTTTATTTTCTGTTGATTCAACATGTTGCCTTACCTGTGATTACTGTGTAGTGAAAAGTGTTGCGCTACAAATACCATATAAAATATAAGTTTCGGAGTTGTGGAGCAATTCTGATTTATATTGTAATATTTGTTACAATCGTCTAAAAAAATGAATAAAAGGTTTTTATACTTAAATAAATTATGTTAAGTTCCTTCTGCTTTAAATTATTGTAATTCCACAGAAATTCTGTTATTTTCAAATGAAACTGATTAGATTTAACATTTATGATGTGCACCAAGCAAGCAATCATACTTTGTGCCAAGACTTTATACAAAGTGTCGCTTATTGTACTTAACACTTTGACACCCATATCTTTCTCTGCTGATACACACAATTATTTCATTCGTAAATATTAAATAATGTTTCGTCAAAAATTTGTCAAATTCTACAATTTTTAAAAGCACTTTTATTTTAAGAGGAAAGTATAATATTTCTGAGATAAAATTTTCTAATGGAAATATTAATTATTCTGTATTTTGAAGGTATATATATATAAAGCGATGACTACGTCAATTATAATTAGTGCACCGTTATTTTTTGTTTGGATATGAAAAAGTCAATTTTAGTCATAATGCGAGCTTTTACAATTCTACATTCAGCCAATGATGCATACTATTAAGGAGAACATATTCTAATTGTGAAGTTGTAATTATCCAGAACGTAGGTCCGTGATGTTTTAAATACTAATTAAATGTATTCATTAGAAAGATACACATATAAAATCAATTTTACCGAAAAATATTGTTGTTGCTACCGGGATCTCTTCCAATCCGGGGAACGTGCATTAACCAATAATAATGGAACTATATATTAACTATAATTTTTTAGAAAAGTGTAACATATAGGTTCGAAAATTTATAGTCAAAAGTACTGTCGCTGTAGCATAGTTGGATAATACACCTTCCCCGGTTTGGAAAGTAATCCAGGTAATTAGTATTTAATAATATATACATTGATAAGTTATAAAGTATTATTTATTTGCTGAGTGTACTAAAACAATTCCAAAATTAAATGTTCTGTATCTGCAGGAATATAAAAAATGATTTCGTTTGGAAATTGTATTATCTTAGCTGGTGCCATATCCTAACGAGTTTCTCTATTTATGGGCCGCAACTTACTGCTTCCTTCTAAGCATCGCTTTTTTGTCCAAAAAAAGTTATTTCAAATGAATTTTATAATCTTTTTTTTATAAATTTAAAATAATCATTACAGAAAGTTATAAAATGTTAGAAAAATTTGAAAATGTGTTAAAAATCTAGTTTGGATGTTCTAAGGCATTTTTATTTTAGCAATTTATGATTAATTTCAAAAATCGTAAATTTTTAAGCATTGTTAATTCCTCTAAAGAAGGTGCCGGAACGTTATTCGGATGCGTTCCATTACAAAACAAAATCACTGACCACTCTGGCCATCGTAACATAGCTCTAACACCGGACCTGAAGAAGTTTACTAATGGAAGAATAATTATTTTAATGTATTATTTAGTGTTCACTGTTGATTAAGTCTTACTTATAATATCATCTAAAATGTTGATTTTCACTGTCCATTTCAAATTGAGTTAATTGCCTTAATTTTCATGTACAATTGATTAGTAACCTATTGTATTTTTTAATAGAGATTTGTACCACGGAATACGTGTTCTAACTATGCTGTGAGTACCCCTGTGCTATGAGAATAGAATTTACTTGCTGGCCTCCTGAAATGAGGCTCGAACCCCCAACCACTAGGTCACTCACTAGAGGAGAGTTTACCACTAGACCAACAAGTAAATTTAACACAACACAATGCACGTATATTTCTTATACTTACATTACATACTCGTATGCACATACCATGAAATATAATTATTTAGCAGGTTTACACATAATTATAAAAATGGCTAAAACTATTCCATTTATATTACCTCCTATAAAATTACTACAATACAGGATTAAAATTATTCTAGTACATGCAGACTTTTCTGGTGTGCAGTGTCATCCACTAGCACACGTCACACAAGTTGTTGGGCGCACATGTTGCTCACGTGGGTGTTAACCGCATCAGTGGGTTATATCTGGAAATTATCCATATCATGAAAATCACCAGTTAAAAAATAATACATTTGTACTTAATATTACATATCAACCCGTTTTTGTATCCCTTCCTAGAACATTATTTAAAAGTCACGTTTTCTAAAGTGGATTTTGTTCCACATTATTTAAATACCACATAATCACAAATTAAACTCCACTTTTTAATAACCACCGTTTTGAAACATAATGAAAAATACTTTGACGTGTTAACATTTAAAACCGATCATTATTAATTACTCATCATAATTAATAACATTCGTATCAGAAATAGGTATGACTGTTTATTTAAATAATTACTCAGTTTATTAAATGATAAAAACAGGATTCCGGTGTTTCAATTTTCTGATCGTACAGCACTATACTAAATATATACAGAAATACAGGATTTTATATTATATAACTATGTGAAATATATACTCGGCCTTCTTTGTTGAATCGAATTGAATATTAAAAGCATGATTCTCAGGGCTGCTTTTATATTAATGGTTGTTGTTCAACATAGTTAATGTGTCTAATTAAATGTACATTGTTTTGGAGAGACTTCTTATTAAACCAGCTGTCAAAACTGTATTTGTAGTAATGGGATTTGAGAGATATTTTACAGGATTTTTAAGCGAAGATAGTTTCTGGCATACCGTTGACAGAATTGGTGTGAATTTTATTTGCTGCATTCTCAAATGCAGGTGTGAGGCGGCTTTAAAACAATTATACAATTAGTCGGTCAGGTAAAAGGGCGTTCAGAGAGATGTGGTGATGTGACCAGCGAGAAAAGGAACTTTAAATAAGTTGTACGCAAAATCTTACTAAAACCGAGCATGAGGTTCGGAGATATATGAATTACCTCAATTAGCTCCATCAGCAAAATCCGTATTGCGAGGCATTATTCATTTATTTTCGAAAATCGAAGTGTTACTCTAGTCAACGCTGATCTTAATAATTAAATTAAAAATTTGATTCAATCTTGATAAAGCTTATATGATTGTTGTTTCACACAGAGACTATTACCATAATATAATTTGTTACTTAGTTATGAAATATTATTATAAGTTGAAATTGTTACTTATTTACTAATAAATAATTATTATTTACTTTACGCGGCGTGCCGCGGGATTGGGAATACAATAAACCTTTGCCCACCCGCCGGTACGCCGCCCATGTTGTTTAAATTTAGTTTATTTAGTGCCGTGGACAACAGTAGAAATAAACAAATGTCGTAGTCCACGGCACCCATACAAAATTATCCCGCCAGTTTCCACATTTTTGTCAAAAGTCCCTTATCAGAGCAACAACGGGAGCCCTCCGCTCAGAAAACTCGCTTAACGACCATTTCAAAATAACGAAATTACTAAAAATGGAATAACTCAAAAGGAAACACTGGCCGGATAATTCTTGTTACGGGATATCACGGGTCGCGATATTCACTACGGAATTCCCTACTCGTGATATCCCCCATTGTTAATTTTAATATCTAATTTTAATTAATTGTCTCCGGAAAACGGGTTCTGCCGCCTGTCAGCTCACGACCGAAAAATGGAGCAATGTTGCACCGTTCGGCCGGCAGGCGGCGCCGACCGCCGCGTCACTTGGGGCGCGGTTAGGCTTGTAAACGCGCCCTGATTGGTGCGGTGGGTGATTTTGGGGTGGCGGGGGCAAGGGCACAAAAGGGCAAAAAAAAAAAAAAAATTCCGGAGTCAAACTAAACACAGCAGACATCACTAGCTTACTTTCAAATATAGGCAAAATTTTCGAACGAATTCTTCTCACAAGACTGCAAGACCAAATAGGCCTTAAAAATGCCATCCCTGACGAACAGCACGGCTTCAGAGCCCGTCACTCCACTAACCATCAGCTTCTGAGAGTCGTCGAATTTATATCCGACGGCTTCCGAAAACATCGCTTCACTGGCGCCATTTTTCTCGACGTGGCCAAAGCCTTCGATAAAGTGTGGCACAACGGCCTACTTTACAAAACTCTTGAATTCTACAATCTCCACCCCCAACTCTACGGTCTTCTCAAATCCTTCCTTCATAATCGACCGTTCAGAGTTAAACTCAATAAAACCACCCTCTCCACCACCAGATTCATGAAAGCCGGCGTTCCGCAAGGCTCCATTCTCTCCCCATTTCTTTACAACATATTCACGAGCGATATGCCCAAACCGACTGATAGGTACTCCATCACAGCACTTTATGCAGACGACACTGCAATCCTTACAAACTCCACCATTACCGATAGGCTTCAACAGCATCTAGACTCCCTCCAATGCTGGTTTGAAACTTGGCGCATCGCCATTAATCCGTCCAAAAGCGCTGCCATCCTCTTCGCTCGAAAGCGCAAACGCGCCCTTCAGCCCAAAGGCCACGTCTCCCTCAATAATATTGACATTAAATGGCACAAAACGTGCAAATATCTCGGCTTAACTTTGGATAGGAAACTCAATTGGAACGCTCACATTAACTCTTCACTCAGGATAGCAAACAAAGCTAAGGGATCCATCTACTGCCTCCTAAACAAATATAGCCCCATTCAGCTTAACATCAAAATACTTCTCTACAAATCCCTTCTCCGCCCCCTCCTCACTTACGCTTGCCCCATCTGGGCCACGGCTAAATTTGTTAAAAAACTCACAGTCTTCCAAAATAAAACTCTCAGATCCATTCTCCAAGCCCCGTGGTTTGTGAGAAACTCCATCATTCATCGCGACACCAGCACTCCCCAGTTCAATTCTCACATACGCGACTTAGCCTCCAGATTTTTCAAAAAACTCCAGGATATTCCAAATAGCTCCATTTCCACCCTAGGTAGCAATAACCCCGACGCCGACCCCGACAAACTCTTCCCCATTTCCCTCCTCTATAGCCCTGCTCCAGTCCCCTGAAGAATGGCTGAAAAGAGGCTTAAGCCCAAAATTCTAATAATTTAGAAGAAAAAATAAAAAAAAATAAAATAAAATAAAAAAAATAAAAAAAAAAAATAAAAAAATAAAAATAAAAAATTAGCTCACAGTGCCTAGCAAGCACCCCATTCTTCGGGGACAAACACCCTCCCACCCGCCACACTCCAGATTACGGAGACAAGGGGGCTCTGCCCCTATCACTCTTAAAAGACATTTATAGTTATGTATGGAGCTCACTTTCGTCAAACGTCTCGTCTCATACACAACTACATACTGCGGTGCACTGAATACACCTTTAGCAAGTGTTTTTCATTTTGCATCCCGCCTCATCCCTCGGAACCTCGCCGTCCAGCAGCCTTCTGCCCCGATCCCTCGGTCCGGTACCGGCTTTCGAGTCTGTGTCCACCGACGGTTTGGAGCGAGTGTGAAGATCTCGACTTCGGTCGGGTGAATCCGCTCGTGCCCTAGCGAAGTGACTTGAGGCGACCACTTTTAACAATGAAATTTTCATTGAAGTTTCGTAAATAAATAATGTGGGTATTCTTTTTTATATTACTTTTTATTCTCTGCTAGGCCCTGCGGGCGGCTATTGTTGACCGGTTGGTATTGGTAACCGCGGCGGGGTCAGAGTCTCATCGTCTATCGTCGATTGCTAGCTGCTAGGCCTGTGCGTAGTGGCATTGGTGACCGCTATGTGGTCATTGGTGACCGCTGCGTGGTCAATGTCTCATCAGCTATCGCCGATTGCCTACTGCGAGGTCCTACAGGCGATTAATGGTGATTGCTGCACGGTCAGGGTCTTATCGGCTATCGACGATCGCTTGCTGTTAGGTTACATTAATATTGTCATAATTTGACAGTTCTATCATAGATAAAAAACTGACCATATAGTGCGACGCGATATGACCATGAGACATAGATGAGATGACAGGATGACTGATGCTCAATATACGAGGGGCAAGTAAAAAATAAGGTTCCTACATTTTTTTCAGGTATAAGGTATTTTTTATTGCAATAAATAAGTAAACCATCTGAAAGCTTGTACTTTATTCTATTTTTCTACATAGTCTCCTGATTTTTCTATGCATTTTTCCTGACGAGTTATCCACTTCTGAAAACCCGCTTCGAAGAATTCCGCCGCTAGGCCGCCGATGAACTTGGTGACCGCTTCTTTCACCTCTTCATCTGTATTGAAGCGTTGTCCACCCAAGTGTTGCTTCAATTTCGGAAACAAGTGGAAGTCGCTGGGAGCAAGATCAGGGCTGTAGGGGGCATGGTCAAGCAATTTCCAGCCGAATTTGTCCAGTAGGGCGGTGGTCTGTCGAGAGACATGCGGGCGAGCGTTGTCGTGGTGCAGCCTAACGCCCTTGGTCAGCCTTCCTCTCCGGCGATTTTGGATGGCTCTTTTGAGTTTTGTCAATGTCTCGCAGTACCTGTCCGAATTGATGGTGGTCCCTTTAGGCATAAACTCGGTCAGCAAGACGCCTTTTCGGTCCCAAAACACCGTAGCCATCACTTTCCCTGCGGAAAGCGTCTGCTTAAACTTTTTCGGCCTAGGCGATTCAGGATGGCGCCATTGTTTGGACTGTTCTTTTGTTTCTGGAGTGACGTAGTGACACCACGTTTCATCTCCCGTAATAATGGAGTCCAAGAATTCTTCGGTATTCTCGGCGCATTCTCGAAGAAACCCCTCGGCACACTTGACACGATTGTCTTTGTGGGTTTCTGAAAGCATGTGTGGGACCCACCGCGCGCACACCTTGCGATAACCAAGTTTATCGGTCAAAATGTTGTCGATGGTTTTTTCACAAACCTCAGGAACCTGGACAGCAAGCTCCCGAAGCGTTACTCTCCGATCTTCGAGGAGAATGCGCTCAATCTTCGCCACGACTTCGTCCGACACCGATGGCCTCCCACTCCTTTGCTCGTCGTGGACGTCTGTGCGTCCTTCGGAGAACTCCCTGCACCATTTGCGGACGTGTTGGACGCTGATGCAAGCTGTGCCATAAACTTCTTCCAACTGTCGATGAATTTCAACAGGTTTAAGCTTCTTCGCGTTTAAAAATCGAATCACCGAACGGATTTCACACCTGGCGGTAACGGCGATGGCGGGTTCCATAGCGGATGGCTGTCAGGCCTTTACTGAGCGTCGCAGCGTTTGCTCCCGGTAGTGGGGATGTAGTTAAGGGACCAACAATCAAGGCGGTGTTGCCGGATTTCGCCTAGCATCTCGCGTGGCGAGTGTACAGCGTAAGGAACCTTATTTTTTACTTGGCCCTCGTATTTTCCAGCCCTAATATGATTTCGTGGATTTTCTTACTGTTATTGAATATATAAAAAAGAAAACATTTAACTTTTCTTAACCTTACTTAAAAAACACGTTTATTTTTACCCTGCTGGCATCTCACAGACCTGACCGCTTAATCAAGCATTATATAGCCATAATGACATTACATCCTATACATTCTAGACATCCAGAAAGTCATAAAAAATAGACGGGGAGACGGAATTTGTTGTTGTTGTTTGATTTGTTAACTTTAAATTAAATCTACCCATTTCATCAATTACAACAAGCTTATGAATGAACTCAATATCCTAAGTTTGTCAGATAGAAGGAAATTAGTACATTTAATATTTCTATACAAAAATTATCAATTCTCATATTGACAGCCCCGATTTTCTCGCTGAAGTATTTATTTATTTATTTAATTCTTAACATATTCAATTTTACATTCTGATTCTTTATGATTGGAGCCATAACATTTATAGCACCGTTTTACCGAAGGAGCACCGAACACTAGATATCTTTCCCACCCTATGTTGATTTTTCCATTTTGTATTATATTTCTCTAAGTTTCTCCATCTAATTCAATATATATAGTGTATGACATATTTTTCAGGATTTTTCCTTATGTTGACAACTTTAATTTTTTTTTGTTAAGTAATTGTTAAACATTTCACTTTGTTTCTAAATTTTATCAATTATTTCATCTTCAGTGAAGCATTCTGAAACAGCAATAATTTTTATACACGGGAACCTTTTATCTGGAATTTTTACTCCATAGTTCTTTCCCATTTTTTCCTCAATTTGCTCTTTCAGTATACTTTTAGAATCCGTATTTTTACATTCTATAATAACTATCCCCTCTTTTTTTTATTAATTTTTTAATTATTTCGGTTAATGTTGAATCAATTTTTTTTTTAATTTCTTCTTTTGTTTTATCACACGACTGCATTTGCTTTGGTTCTACTACCATTACTTCATTTTTATTCCCGTTATGAATTGTTTCTTTCTTGGCGTTAGTAATATTTTCTCTTAAGTATTTTACTTTCTTCATATATTTCAGCCATTTTTATTGCCATTTGACTAATTATTCCCAATATTTCAGAGCTTTTAGGAATAAGTCTGTTTGATCCTTTGTTAATTTCGTACCGGTGTCCAGGATACACTCTTGCATATTATTTACAGCCTTAATGGCGTTATTTATAGTTTCAGGATCCATAATAATACTATTTGTTCTTTTTGAACCTTCCAAGATGATCACTTTTACAAAAGACTATAATTCTATAATAGACTTTTATATAAGGTTTACCTTTTCTCCAATAGGTGTCGCTTAGTAATTATTTACTTTCAATTGACTTTTTTTGATGAGTATTAACTCTGTTATAAAATAAGTTAATTTTATATACAATAGATGTCACTTTAATAAATTTGTATTTATTATTTGCATTTTTTTTTCAATTCTTACAAATATTGGAATAATTTGAGGATATTCAATTATGTCTTAGGATCCTCACATCAACGCCTTCAAAATATATATTTTACTACAATAATAACAACTATCTACCACATTAAATAATATTATATTAATTAAATAAGATAAAATTATTATTGTTGTATATTACTTATTTGTTGTTATTTGTATGTTATTGTTTAATATTATACATAGTTTGTATAATGATTTCTTGTGAACTGTGGATGCTTGCAAATAAAGATACGGAGCGCACTAAATTGCGCCGTAAAGTTTATCAAAGGTTTTTGGTTGTACATAACTTGAGTAAATACATGATTATATAAATGTTATTTCAAATAATGTATTTGTTTTCATTTTAAACCTGGAGCTTAATTTGTATATATTGTTAAAACCTAAATTAATTATCACAGGACATTAAAATTACTATTTTTTTATCTAGACACACGCGATGTCGCAATATTTATTACTTGTTAGTACTTTTTTTTAAAATTAATTTTCTTCAAAGGTTCATGTTTACATTTCCGCTGAACTACAATCGATAGTAAGTAAGCAATACTCGTAGCCTGGGTTCCCGCCGGCAAGCACTCTCTACCTTATTCCCTGCGGTGTAAATTAAAATCTTATAATCCATACTCAAAAGGAAAATCGACATAATAATTATTATAATGCATTATATCGATATAAAACTCGTTCACTATTTCGTGTAGTCGTTCATTTTTTATCCACTCGTCCGTCAGCGCGCACGAGTACAATCCATTTCCGGTGTACCGGTATGATCGTAAATCTTTTTCCGGAATACAGAATCTTGTTTAGCGGTCCCACGTTCAACACTGCGTCAGACAGCTTCGCTTCTTTGTTGTACATGCGAATAACCACATTTCCTATATTTTTTACGTCAGCTTTCAAACGATCGTTAAACGAATCTTTCAAAGGGAGATCTGTTTCTGATAACAAAGCGGACAAATTCCTCGCGGAAGAACTGTCATTAATACTTTGATAGTATTGGTGTAGAATTTCCGCCAGTTCGTGCAAGTCGTCGTGCTCTTCTATCAGTTGAGCGGCGCGACTCTTCCAGTTCTTTGTGTGAACATCGATGATGGTGTCTCGCGCTTCCTTGATTGCGTTTGTGAAATCATTTTCATCCAATTCGTAAGTGCTGTATATTTTTGGAACGGGCTCATTTATGTGTTCATACTCGTCAATTTCAAATGTTATAACTTCTTCGGGAATCTGTTTGAGAACCATCATGTTGAAGGACGTCCTGTTTGATATGACCACTTCTTCGCTTAGCAAAATCACGCCAGTAATGGAATGGGCGGTTACGGCTGTTATATTACTGCCGACCTCCGTGATTTCTTGAGTTAAAACTTTTCCTTTATCGATATCTATTTCTGTTGCATCTAGAACATACAGCTTTCCTTTGTTTGCGTGAGGTGTTTTGTTTCCAATGAGAAATGATCTTTTTTTGGCATAATCTCCGTAACATACCAACGCAAAATCAGAATCTCCCGTTAAAATCTGAAAAAATATATCATATTTTTATTATGTTCTGTAAGGGACTGTATATATTATTGCAAATATTTGATTAATAGATTAATAGATTTGATTAATCTTAGCCACTTCTGACTACAACATACAACATACAAAAAATGCTCAGTTTTAACCCTCATATTTATAAAATGAATTACCGGGTATGTTTTCTTGTACTCTTTATGCCAAAAAGTCGGTTTTCCGCCGGTACAGTTCAACACGTTTCCAAATACGTCAGTAAAATAAAGTCGTATCTTTGGATCAACGTCGGGCGCCGGATGCGGCTTCCAGCTGTATTGAAAGTTAGTTCCGATATTGTACGGTTTGCCCTTTATGAATACAATAACATTACCTATATTATCGTACTGAATCAGTTTCGGTGCCTCGCTGTCATAAGCTTGGGGCACGTTGATCTCGTGGTCTTCGCCGAGAATGTTCACCGCGCCGACTAAACCCCACCGTTCGTCATTTTGAGTGTACAACCATTCTGATATCTCTACTAATATTTTCTCGGACGCCGTGATCAGTTTTCGGCGTTCTTCAAATTTATCTGTCAGAGCACACAAGTAAGTTGAGTTGACTTTGTCCTTTTTTGGGTCCTTATTATTCGTCAGCCATCTCATCCACTGCCTGCACGCTGCTTCGTCCTGTTCGATCTGTGACACGTGCAGAATTCCATTTCGTTTTGTTTGATTTCTAAGAATCAAATATCGTTTGTCGTCTAAACCGAGTATATTTAGTTTGTGTAATCGAAGCAGTTCAACTTCCGTTTCTTTGATGGCCGCTTGCAAATTTTCATTGTACGACCCTTTTTGAATGTGACCTTGAATCGGTAAACCAATCGAGTGTCTTTCGATTCTTTTTAATTCTACTTTTAAAAATTCTCGCAGCTTTACATTTCCATTGGATGTTTGCGAAAAGCGAGTTTGCGCGTTTGTTTCCAGATATTCGGCAGTTTTTTCAAGAAAATACTTCAACACGAAATTGAATTCTTCTTCTTTTTTTATCGGAGTGAGCATTATTATATTGAAAGCTTTTTTATCTGCCGCCACTTCTTGGGTTAAAATCAGTTTTCCCTTGCGCAAGGCTATTGCAGTTATATTATCTCCGATCCCCGCAATCCCTGTAGATCCAACAATCTGTTGATTGCTTACTGGTGCCTTTTCCATATCAAAAGCGAACAGTTTCCCTCGTGTCGCATTTTTTGTTTTTCCACTAATGACGAACGCTTTCTTGCTTGTATCGTCTACGAGACATAAAATTTGGTATGGTGAATCAAATGCAGTAAAAACCTAGAAATATTATTTAGCGTTAGTTCGAAAGAATCAGTATTAACATTACTTTTACATTGAATTTAAACACCACCTAAACGAAAACCAGGGTTCCGACTTCTTGATATTGGGTAAAGTTACATTCATATCAATTGGCAATGTTTCTGTTAACTGCAACTCACAAATAAAGACTTCTCCAAGTCGAAGCTAAATTTTATTATTAACTATTCTGCTTCCTTCTGGTTCTGTACAAATGTGAAATTTGTGAACTCCTTTGTATCAAACCAAAGCTGGAAAATGATCAGTCCATCTTTATTCTCCATGTCTGGTGCAGAGCATAACGAAAAAGGAGTGAAACACAAAGTTTAGCTAGTTTTTTTAAACAAAAAAAAAGAATTCTAAACTGTTCCTGAAACATCGTGTCAGTCGTCAACTTTTCGAACTGCACAGTGAGGGGGCGGATGAGGGGCGGGCAGGGTGATTAAGCACGTAAACTCAAGATCGGGACATCTCACGAAATGGGGAATTATTCGTACCCAAAATTGTATAGAACGTACGGCTACCACATGGTGTATGACTTTTTTTAAATTGAATTACTTTTATGTACTTGCCGTAAGTTTCAATGGTCCTTTTGCTAACTTTATAGTAAAATATGCAACGTCCGCTGTACATTCCAACGTGTTGCCTAGTTTATTGACGAACGTGTGTTTTATGCTCGGATGATTACCGCGCACAACCTCGAACTCCTTAAATTGTTCACCGACGAATTTGTATCCTTCATTTATTGAATACAAAGTAACACTGGAGTTTTGCTCCACGTCAATGTATCGCGGAACTTCTTTATAAAATGTTTTGGAAACATTCATATAGTACAAATTGCCTAGTATGGACACGATGTTGGGCTCCACCCCAGTTATTCCAAATACAGTGAATAGTATTACAGCCGACAGTTCCATGGCGGTGCCGCGACCTGTAAAATATGGCATTAGTAGCGCCTACTAATATCCACCAGGATCTTTATTAAAATTCTCTAAAATGCAAACACAACAACAACTAAATCCTTAAAAATCAATATTATTCTTAATAAATGTAATAACTCTGTTGATATATTAAAATTATCATTATTAATATTATGAAGTAGGTATTAATTAGAAAGACCAATTAATTACCAACGTGTTTCGTATCTTGAGTCAATTTTATTTATTCTGTTGGAGAATATTTATATGAGATAGAAATTGTTGTACCGATTGCACAATAGGTTATCACTAATCAACCTAATATGTTATTTAGTCCGAAGCATTTTGTAGGAATCTTTAATTATCGTTTAAGCCGTATTCATTATCCGTGAAAAATGTCCATGAAAAATTCATTTATTGACGCTAATTCTTAATTATCCGAATTCATTTTTAATATCTGTAAAATATTTCAAAACAAATATGGTCATAATGTCATTTCACGGTGTTTTAATTATTACTTTTTGTAATAAAAATCGATTAACGTAGTAATCTTAACAAATATTCTACAATTTAAGGCCATCTTGGTAGAATTAACCAAACACATTTATATGATGGCCATTGTGGCCATTAGTGACCGCCGCGTGGTCAGGATCTCAATAGAATTTATATTTCCATGATAGAGCTTTCCCCAAAATAAAGCACACATAAATAAAATGTCGATGTAATTAAAAAAATTCCATCTGAATGACAAATAAGAATCGTGGATAGGCAATTTCTATCGTAAGCAAGATTTTTCCCTTACCATAGACAAAAGAAAAAATGACACATTTAGGTAATCTTAACCTAGAGATATTAAAAACACGTTAATTTTTTAATCAAGCACTATACAGTTATAATGACACTACCGAAGACGCCACATCCAGAAAGTCATAATATAACCATCTTCCCTTCTCGTTTTTCATATTCCTTCTCAAGTCATCCTTTCCTTTTTAGAATCAAATTCATTCATCCCCCTCCTCTCTATATAACGATGCAAAAAATATTATATGTTAATATATTGAATTTCATTCGTGATTCAAAAGACAAGGGAGATAGAACAAAGAAAACAGCTATGCCGTTGGTGCCGCCAAATTATTGGTTATTTTTTACTTTTTATAATATGTAAGTATCGTAAGTAAATGCAATATATTTATTAAAATCGGTTTTTTATATGAATACAAATCATTTTAAAACCATTAAAACCGTTAAATTTATCTCAGTTTTTTTCATAAATGTCTTTAAGTAGATAATTAATACGTCAGAATACTCTTTCGTACAATTCTACGGATGGCAATACAGAATGCACTAGCAGACAAACGGTTGCTGCTCTGCTGGTTAGAATACGTTACAAAATATAATTAAACTGATAGTTAAGGAGAATAAACAATATATTTAAAATTACCGCACAGAAGTGCATAAGTGTATGAGTTTCAAATCAACGAAATCTGTTCCCGTGATATATGACAGTTCTTGGTGTTATAAGCGTTAGTTTGTAGTAGGAGCTTATTACACACTCGAACGACAATTACCCACAAATAATATCATATCGTTTTTGAATTGAGCCTGTGTCGTGAAGAATTTATACGAGAGTGTTGGTCGATGTAGTTATTAAGTATTTTAAGCAGCGGACAAAAATAGCCTAGATTGGTAGTGTAGAAGTTGGTGATAAATAGGGTTAATGAAAATAAAAATTTAATTTATAATTTACCCAATATTTTGGTAAAAGATCCATGTCGTTTGTTAAACCTTTGTATGAACCTAAATTATTTTCAATTTAATAATATAATGTATAATCAAACAGAGTGTCTTCCTATGGGAGCACCCACAAGTCCACTAATAGCAGATATTTTTGTAGATAATTTGGAGCGGAATATTTTTGATTGTGATTCTCTTTTGTTAAAAAATGTTTTATTGTGGAAAAGGTATGTCGATGATATATTATGTATTTGGTCAGGTTCACAACGTCAAATAACTACATTTTTAAATTTCATTAACACATTTAATAATAAAATACAATTTACTTTAGAAATGGAAAATAATTCGACCCTAAATTTTTTGGACCTAACATTGATTAAAAATAATAATAAAATTGAATTCAAAATTTTTAGAAAACCAACTTTTACAGATACTATCATACACAATGAATCTAATCATCCATTATCACACAAACATTCAGGGTTCCACTCCATGATACATCGTTTAGTCAATATTCCTATGTCAACATCCAATTTCAATATTGAATTGAATACAATTAAAAAAATAGCAGTTAATAACGGGTATAATACAGGTTTGATAAAAATATAATAATCAATTTTTATATAAATCACAGATAAAACATAATGATAATAATGATTATTGGCGTAGGATTTTATACATAAATAACTTTTCGAATCAAATATCTAAACACTTACCACGAAATATTTGACCGGCATTTTAAACAAATAATAATATAGGAAATTTACTCATAAATTCTAAAGACAAAGATGATAAATTTAACAATTCTGGGGTCTATAAACTTAGTTGCAAGGATTGTGCTGCGTTTTATATTGGTAAAGCAGGTAGAAATTTTAATATAAGAGTATAGGAGCATTTGAAATGTTTGTACAATAGTGAGTTTTCAGAATTTCTAATCATTTGATAGAAAATGGTCATGGTTTTGATAAAAAAATTGGGATTGTCAATTTTGCATATGCTGGTCACAATTTAAATAATTTGGAATCGTTGGAGATAAATAAAGCGTGTAAAACTAATCAAAAAATTATAAACAACCAACTAAATTTAACTACAAGTCCCATTCTAAAATTTTTTCCGAAAAATTATTCGACTAAATTTGTATTCAGTAACAATTTGAGTTAGAAACTAAATTTATTTTTTAAATAATTGTTGTTTTTTAAAAAATAGATTGTGGTAAAGAAACAATAATATATGTTTTTAGTTAGTATTGACATCCTGAAGACGAAAATGGTATTTTTCGAAACCGGTAGATGTATTTAAACTCAATAAGCGGTTAATAAAACAAAGTTCACAAATAAAAATAATAAATCAAATTTGAGTGAAACGTGATTTGCGATTAGCGAAAAACACATCAGTATTCAAATGATTCGATACATCTAATCGACAATGAAGCATTATCCATGTATGAATTAATAGAGCTATAAATTTTATAAATCGGCTATTTAAATTGAACAAAAACCTAATTGTACCAAAATTCAAAAAACACTTATTTTTTTCACACGTCGATTTGAAAACCGTCCATTTTGTACTTATATTTGCGCACTTCTTGTGTTCTAGGAAGTGATAGAAATATGAAATCCTTTTTTTTAAATGCGGTTTTCAGTGTGGTTTTCATTAAAATATAGATAATTACTTTGTTGAATACTAAAAACTAACGCCAATGCTAATTAAATAGCAGTCAACCAGGCGTTTCTCATTTATACTCGTAAATTTTTTTATTTTATTATTAAAATCGGGTTTCTTACATAAAAACGATATGACAAACACTTGTAAGATAGAAACAGTACACTTTTGTCAATCTCCAGAAGGTTTAAAAACATAAGTATTAAACTAAAACTCACAGACAAAATCATAATGTGTCCACGGGATATCTCTTTAATTCAAATTATTAGCTATGCGCCAATGAAAGACAATTTACAAACGCCAGTGTTTCATCTATTGCCAACCCACAGGCATGAAATACAGATAGAGGACCGTGGAAGACTTGGCACGGCCAGGTAAACCAGTTAATGGAGAATGATTCTGTTAGAAGCCTCAATAATCGGCGAGCTTGTATGAGAAGATGTATGAATATGGATGAGGCGAGAATTGTGTGTCAGGACAGAAGAGTGTGGTGCTCTATCCTCTCTGCCTACCCTTGCGGAGAAACGGCGTGATGGTAAGTAAGTAAGTAAGTAAGCAGTTTATACTGATTTACTAAGAAAATTAAGTATTAAACGTCTAAAAACACTATGCGCCAGTGAACAGACAATTTACTAACGCCAGTGTTTCATTTATTGCCAACCCACAGGCGTAATACATTTATATCCATTTAAATAAATAATAATCATAAAATCGTAGTTTCTCAAAAAATAATACAAACACGATATGTTTAATAAGACTTGAAAGACGCAAAACACTATTTTCAAAATATTCAAACTATTTTAAATTTAAAAATAGTAATAGGCATACTGGACATAGGTGTTCAATACAATTCAAGAGGCAGCATTCAAATTATCTGCACTGTGCAGCGTACTATCCTCTACGTCGTTTGTTTAAATCAAAGGTGGCGATTTAAACGATGATGATGATCGTGTAAATAATAATAAAAATAGCACTGTTATCGATAAAAGTTAAAAAAACAAATTTCTACACCCGGCCGGCCATGAAAAAAACATCGCAGAAAAATTTCAATTTAATAATTTGAAAATTGACTTTTTTATGCTTGAAGTTTTTCAAAATCTTTAAACGCCATCTCATGCGCTCTATTTCAAAAAATTGTTTACATAAAAAAAATATTTAAAATTAATTCATAAATTGTTTATTGTGTGTTTTAATAATATGTCAAACGTATTTGTTTACATTATTTAAAAAATATTTTCCACCCTTTTGAGGAAACTAAATCTAAGAAAACTTTAAATTTTCTCTTATGAGTTATGTAACTTTTGATAACAATAGCTGGCTAAAAACGTAACAGAAGATAATTTTTTTTTTTTTCCAATTCTTTAGAGTCTACGATACTCTGAGTACTCTACACGCGGCTAGACCGCCAAATCTACTACTACAAGTGCATCAGCGCTAATCGCTTTGACACTTTTACTAACTACCTTATTGTAATAAACATCATACATGAATTGGAAGGGTAAAAAATTCTGATAAAAAACCCTCTAAACAATTTACTGGAAGTTAAATGCTTCAAATTAACTAGGCGCGACACTTTATGTGCAGTGCCGCCTTATTCTATCATAATACTTATAAGGTAACTAAAATAAATTACAACTACACTTAAGAATATTGTTTTATTGTTACAGAGTCATTTATTGGAGAGTTCAGTCGACGCTGTCCGCTTCTGTGTGCATCTCAGTCCGGATGATCGAGCGCGTTACTTCGCTTCAGAAAATAGTGCCTGGGCAATCTATGTGTGTATCTGAAAGGCATCAGACTGATGTGCTCGTACGAGCCGAGAGCTCCGACGAGAGGATTATTTTGAGAAGGATGGGAGCAAGATTTGTGGAAGTTTTCCGATAATTTATCAAAGTATTGTATTAATGTGTTCACCTTGTACTGGTGGTGTAGTCTAGACAGATTTGTTTTGGGTGTGGTGTTGTGTATGATTTTAAGTGCTTTATTTTGAATAACTTGGAGCTGCGTATATTTCGTTTTGTGTATGCTGCTGAAGGCAGGCGCTGCGTAGGTGATAGTAGGCAGAATCATACTGTGGTATAATATTGATTTGTTGTGAGTGGATAGTGCGCCTGTCCTGTTGAATAGGGGGCGGAGCGCGCCAATTGCTTGGTTTGCTATCAGGCGTGTGTTCGTCACATGACGTGTCCAATTCAAACGCCGGTCGAGTGTCAGCCTGGGGTATTTCACCTCGGCCAACCACTCCACCTCGCTTTTATTGACTAGGATTTTGACTCTCGGCGTCGCCTTCGCAACTCTGTGAGTGAAGAGAATTGTCTCGGTCATGTCTTCGTTTAGTTTCAGCTTCCACTGGCGGTAATATGTCACCATTAGGGTTAACGCCCTCTGGAGCTGTCTGGCGGCCAAGTCCGGGCATCTGGATGTTGCAAAGAGCGCGGTGTCGTCTGCGAAGACGGCGCGCGAGCAGTTCTGTAATGTAGGAGTATCAAAGGTGAAAATGTTAAACAAATGGGGACCGAGCAAACTGCCTTGAGGCACACCCATGGGTAAGACTCGGTCGGTTGAAAACTCTCCAGAGGTATGGGGCGGGAAATAATGATCCAATTAATTTCATTCCAGTTTACTTATCACTATTTATAAGTCAACCGTATTTACAACAGTTCCGTAATGTTTATTTTAATATGGTGACCGGGAAAGCGGTCGGCGCTGCGGTGGTAATGTCCAACTATCCGAGTCTGGGCGGATATCTCGCACATATTACACAAAAGGGTAAGACCGGTTGTGGGATGGGTGTAGCCCAAAGGTCCGGATCCGGCCCGAATAAGTCGAGTCCCCTTTGCTTGAACTCTTCCAAGATCAATAAGCACAACTTTGCCTCTTTCATTTTCCATAGTGTTTTGCTATCTAATTCCAGTAAGTGTTTATTGTATAATACAATCAACGTGATTCCCATTTGTAAGATTGCCCTTTTCAAATTGTCATTGTACGAGCTGACTAGGGCGATGTCTGCACCTGACAAGATTACTGTTGAAATATTTTTAAACTGTTTGTCCACTAAACCGTCAAGGATTGCCTTCAATTTCGAGCGCTCTGCAATGTATTGAGCTGCACTACCCATCCAATTTTTTTCGTGAAGTTCATATATCTCAGACATTTTTGAATACACTGCATATGTGAATTCGTCTCTATTGAGATAATTGGTGTTGTTTAATATTGGATTTGATGGTTTAATTGTTGATTCTGTTACATTTCCAGCTGATGGTTTTAGTATTAATATGGCAAAGGCTTGTTTGCGCGATGTATTCAGCTCTTTACTTAACAGAATCGCTCCCGTTGAAGGTTGAATGGCTACGGCGGTTATATTATCGCCCACCTCTTTAATTTCCCTGGTTAAAATCTTTCCATCTACAAGGCTTATTTCATTTGTATTAAAAACATACAGTTTGCCCTTTGTCGCATTAGTTGCATTGCCACTGATAATGAAAGCTCTATTCTGTTCGTAGTCCAAGACACACTGAATAACAAATGTCGACTTTCCAGTCAAAACCTGAAAACATATTTTAATTTATTCTCCAGGTCATAAAGTTTTGAAAGCCCTGTAAGTTTGCAATAGTATTACGCGCCTAACCTCAGACTCAGGGCTGAATTTCGAGTGCCCCATAAAAAGTTATTCTTTAATTATATTACCAAATAAACGAAAGTAACCACCGTCATGTCGTAGTTCATCGGCGTACATTTATATTACGGTAATATCAACAGCTCTTCGAGAACCAGTTGTGGCGGAATTTTTAATTTTATGAATTACACTGGTAGACAAAGATTTTGTTACAGGAACAATTTACGCTGATTCTTATGTAATTTTACCTGCTAAATCCGAATATGCCATCAGAAACCATTTTTTTGTAATTGTATATTTTACTCCAAAATTTTTATGTCTTGCACCTATATTCAATTCTTCGAAGCCGTTTTAAAACAATACTCCTTTAACAGTCACACAAAATAGACTCTGACTTTGTTGACACATCCAAAAAGCCGCATAAAATAAGCCTAATAAAAAAATGGAATTTATTTGACAAAGGGACAAGAATATGCACATTCCGTAGTGGGCAGCAAAAACTGCAGCATTTTTTTTCAAAACAAGATGACCTGGTATTCTGTAACGATGTCAATCGCAAGAGCTAGCATCACAATCCAGAAGAGTGAACTTAAAGCTGTTCTCCTTCATAATAGAAATGAAAATCCTTCTATTTCCATTGCTCATTATGTCAACATGATGGAAATTTCTTTATTTAAAAAACAAATTTCCCAGAATTAGCGAAGCTAAAATAAAAGACCGAATATTTGTGGAGCCTCAAATCAGGGTACTAATGAAAGATGCCAGTTTCGGCAATACCTTATATGAAAGTATGCAGTCCTCAAAACTGTGGTAATAAACTTGTGGGAATAAAAATGCTGTAAAATTATAAACAACCTCATGTAATTCATGTAACATTCAAAAAGTTTAATTTTATATATCTAGTCAGAATCCTATACAGACTTTTGTGATCTATTCTATGTATATCGGACATTTTTGATTGAAGTTTCGGATCTTGTCACTTGCCTGTGTTCTTCCATCTCTGAAACTAGGAAGTGTTCAGAAATGTAAATATATAATATATGCCGGTGACCGCCAAGTTGGTCACGGCGTTTTAGTTACCAGACGTAAGAATACAAGGTATTGTTCCTCCTCTTCTCCCTTAAACAGTCTAATCGAGTCTAACACACTGTCACCCTCGAGCTGAAAAGAAGCTGCCTTAAATGCATATAAGCAAGCAAGCAAAGATATAGCGAATGAACTGCAACAGAAAAAGTTGATCCCAAAAATTCTTCGTACAAAAAATGCTCTTCACGAATGAACTATCTCTGTCTTGCAATTCAATTCTTATTTTCAATATTTTCACAATAGACTTCTTCGTTTTTTTTTAAATATACCTTTCATAGGAATTCAAAGAAATCTTCAATGAAAAGTGTTAATTTCCCATTAAATTTTCCGCGGGAAACGATGAAAAACATTACGGTTTTACATATATTAGGCCCAGTCAGGGCTTGTGCATTAGAGTGCATTAGCTGCACGTCTAGTTTGTGTTTGTTCCCATCTTTCTTGCGCGTAACGATTTATCATTCTATCAACATTTTTCCTACGTAGTTTGTTTATCGAGCTCGTCATTTATGCGTTCTTTCTCCATCTAAGCGTCACTTTTTCTGAACTGGATCGTTTTCCATATTAATGAAACGTCACAAAGTAATTACCACAAACACTTATTAATTTACAACGTCGTATATCCAGTATATGTAAGTCAAATGAATCATAAATAAATAATAAAATTATAATAATTACATAGATACCAACGTAAAATTGAATTACCTTATTATAATATTTTAGTTCCTTAATTTAATTCACTTTACAGCAGCATTTCAATATTCCAATTTTTTCAAATATCTGATAATAGATTTTAGTCATTTAAAAAAATTGTACGTTCCGACCCAAAACGGCGTTTCCAAGTCAAAAAGAATTCTACACTACTCTTCGATGAAATATATGAATTTTCTATTTAATTTTCATTTTCCAAACTGAAGAACATTAAGATTTTATTTTTAAGATACCTATAGTTATTGGTATACAGCTCTTTAAATAAAATATAGGGTGTCTAGCGGAAAAATTTCAAGATTAAATTGTAATTGTTCGTAAACTATCAGGGTGAAGTAAGTGGGAGGGATATTATTCAACGCGCGTGATTTAAGGATTTGCCAGTCGCTATGAGTCATTAGGTCGGGAACGCACCGCGCGTTCGCGGTTGAGCAAAGTGCGGTGATTCATTGGTTCGTGCGCGTCACGCTTTTTATACTCACCTTAACATTCAACGGTAAATGTTAGGCCGAGCACACAAGTTCGACGTGAAATTATGCGTAATCCGCGTAAATCGATAAGGAAGATTGCAGCTTTGTACTGGAATAAAAAAATCGACAGTGCACGTTATTTTGAAAAATAAACTACAGTTTCACCTATACAAACTACAAATCGTGCGGTTTCTCATCGAAAATGACTATTCTTTAAGTGAAACCTTGCCGAGAACGATGCTGGAACGTTTTGGAACAGCACGAACGCTTGGAAACATACTATTTACTGACGAAGCACATTTTCATATCGATGGCTATGTTAATAAACAGAACATGAAATACTGGTCTCCCAAAAATCCAAAGGAATGCCATCAAAAACGTTTGCATTGTCCAAAAACGACAGTATGGTGTGCCCGGGGGATATTTGGTCCTTATTTTTTTAACCAGCGAGAGACAGTCATTGCTGACATGTATTGCCAAATGATCGACGAGTTTTTGGTACCGCAACTGCAGATATTTTTTAGGTTCAACGACAGAACACAATTTCAGCAAGACGGGGTCGCTCCACACGCAGCTATAATTTTAATGGAGAAACTGAGACGAATTTTTCCCAATAAATTAATCAGCAAGTACGGAGACATACCCTGGGCACCTCGATCACCGGACCTTACACCGTGCGACTTTTTTTTGTGGGGATACCTTAAGTACAATTCAGGCCCTACAAGAAAATATCCACCGTTAAGTTGCTGCCATTGAACCAACGCTTTGCTCTCGCGTGTTCGCAAATTTAAAAATCCGATTACAAGAGTGTCTTGAGAGAAATGGACGGCATTTAGAGGATATTGTTTATAAAACGTAAAATCCGCATCGTTAAACTCCATTTTGTATAAATAAAATATGAGAATAACATTGTAGTTTTTTTTTTAATATTAAACTTGAAAATTTTCCGGTGGGCGTTCTTTAGAAAATTGATTTACCGGACATTTGACTGCGGAACAGCTTGTCTGGTCTATGAATGACGATTGTCCATTTATGCACTCCAGTGTATTTTCAAAGGAATCTGTGAGATTAAACTCAACCCTTGATATATAACTGTACAGTACCAAATGAATTGGTCCAAAGTTTCGACCAACGCTGTATGCCTTTTCACCTATAATCAGCATCACATTTGAGTCGGTACTTGTTATAATTTCTTTAGGAGCTTTCTTACTAATATATGTATTTACTAAATTAATTTCATAATCTTGATTGAATATATAGACATATTGTTTAGGACCGTCTTTCGGTGCTTTGTCGATGTCATCGTCTCTTTTTATCCTGTCGAAATAATAGGACACTAGTCTTCTAAGTGTTGTCATTTGCCTTCGGCATCGCATGTCTTCCCCGACTTTGTCCAGTGTTTTTATACCATTAACGTTTTTATTATATATTCGCACTGTTTCAAGCCTCAGCTTTTGTACGCCACCTTTTATCTTGTCGTCTAGTATGCCGGCTAAGGTGTTTCCTTTATCCGGTAAGCCAGATAAAGGTTTGCGTCGGTTAGTATATAGCGTTTCAGATATCCGGCGCAATTGCAAATTGTCTATAATCAATTGGGATATGCGATATTGAGAGTTTTCCTCGAGAAGGCTAGTTAAGTTTTCTTGAATCCTTCTCACTACTTTAATAAATTCTGTTGATTTTCTCATTTGTTCTTTCGTAAGCTTGATGTTTGTTAATTTTTTTCCATCGTAATGTATCACTGGTGTTAGTATTGTTATATTAAAATATTGCAAGTCGTATTGATGTAAAGTTTTTTTGGTTAATAAAATTACACCAGTTGACGGCCGGACCGTCACGGCGGTTAATTTGTCACCAACCTCGTCAATTTCATGAGTTGTAACAATGCCATTTACGATGTCAATTTCTTTTGTATACAGGACGTATAATTTACCCTGTGTTGCATTCTTCTCATTGCCACTGATGATAAACGCTCTACTTCTTTTATAGTCTACGTGACATTGAAAAGTGAAAATCGAATCTCCAGTTGATACCTGCAAAAATTAGGTCGTTAATCATTTGTGTGGATCAATTTATTTAACATACACATTAAGATAGGTAATTATAAATTTCGTATTTCTCTACACAAGGATGAATTTAAAAACAAATCATACGAGTGGATATCAAATAAATTAATGTTTTTTTAAATGTTATATAAGATCGAGACAATTCTATCTGAGCTCTGGTATTCAGTCATTACGATTTTATGGCCGAACTTAATATTATATCATTTTGACAGTTCTTTGTTTATTTTTGTTACTTTATAGGAGTCTGCTTTATTTATTGAGTCAGGTACTTTCATCTTTCAAAAATGGTGTTGTAATATGAAAAATGACGTGTAATTTTTGGCATGAATTTAAACTTGGGGACTACACAAGTTAAACAGCACGCAAAGCTAGCCTGCATGGGGTGAAAGAACGAATGGTGCGGCGTTGGTACGGAGACGTAGAACTTAAAGATTAACAGATTCAAGGATGTCTAAAAAAGCGCCGATTAACCGCAAAGTGCTCATATTACTTCATGACAACGTTCACCTTTTCAAGCACCTCAATAACTACAATATTTACGGTAAAAAAATCGTTAACAGAAAAGCAGCAGAATGTCGTAGAAAAATTATTGGGTTCTAACCTGCCTGAGTTCTATTGGCATAAATAAACCTATATTTTGTAGTCAAAAATGCGTCGCAAAAATGTATCTTACTTTGATTAGTCGGTTTATTTATTCTAAAGTTATTTGTTATTTTCGAAACAACATAATATTTGCCAAAATATAATACTTACAATTTAAATTTCTTTCAGTATTTATTGCACAAAACAGAGATAAAAGTCTCGAGGCGTTTGGGATGAGTTATATGATTTAGATGTTTAAATACAATTGATAACTTAAACATGGCCAGAGAAAATCTTTCAAGCTCCCCTCGAGTCACTCAGGGGAGCTTGAGCACATTTACCGAGGCTCCAATTTTGGGAAGCCCCCACATAACACGGATTAGTTGAAGCTGCCAAAAAAAGAGCAAACAATAAATAATATACGAATGTATGTACAATTTAATTACCAAATATCTTTCCCCTGTTTTTTTCAGCACGAACATTATTTGATCCTTTTTACAATCCAAAATATTTCCAAATTTATCGGTGAAATAATTTTTAATGTTCGGCTTATATTCGGGGTCGGGAAATGCCCTCGAAATATTATCTAAATGGGGCCCAAGGCTGTATCCCGAGCCAGTTATAATAACCTTTACGTCTAGAATAGGACCTGTATATTCTATGTATGACGGGGATTCAATCCAATATCGTTTAGATTCGGTCATCGCATATTCTTGACCAAGTATACTGACAAATGCTGATTGTGCTCCAAATATTCCAAACGCAACAAGTAGGAATAGAGAGGATGATGCCATAACCCCTAACATACCTGCGAACATATATTTAATTTAATTTGTACCTATTAATCCTTATTTTAAAGTCCTATAGTTTTGTCAGAATTATTTTAGATATCTTGTGTATTTGGTTACATATTATTATGTACCATACTTTTACTCCTAAAGCTCGATGGTCAAATAACTGCAAGTAGGTTGTTGAAAAAAATTTCAAGCATTAAAAAAGTTGTAAGAAAGCTATAAAAATATCTGTATTCAACACTGGACGCAGAAGAAGTTGAAAAATCTAAATTTACTTTTAAGGCGCCACTTTAAATAATATTTTTTTTACGAAAATGTGGGTTTTTATTATTATTATCAGAAGTTATACACCAGATTTCATTTTTTTAAAATTATTACTTAGATAGGACCTTTACACTAATATAAACTGAATGTTATTTGCCATTATTAAGAAAATACAAACATTATAAGAAAGATCGCGACCATTAAATTCATTTCCTGCGTGCCGCATAATGTCTTTATATAGAAAATTCTTGCACATACGAGAACACAGCAGTCTAAATAGATTCGGAATAGTACCAAAAAAATGGTTTGTTACTATGCACGATCTTTCAGAGTTGCACATTGTCAAAAATTGTATGTCAGTACCTTTGTACTTTAAAAAAATTGTACATATATAAATTTCAGTTCTCAGTACAAAGGTAACAATAATATAAATAATAAAAGAAAGTGAATTCTAGTTTTGAGGTTTCTGATGCTATAAATAAAGTCTTCCATTCTTCTATATACCTTCAAAACAAAGAGGTCACGCGTCTACCTCATCCGTGTATCAAATTAAATTGACACTTCACTCCAAAGTTTCTTACAAAAAAAACCTTAAATACAATCTTAGGCTTTTATTGTGTAAAACTTCAAAACAATAATGTGGGATTTTACAAAAGTTTATTTTCTGTTGATTCAACATGTTGCCTTACCTGTGATTACTGTGTACTGAAAAGTGTTGCGCTACAAGTACCATATAAAGTATAAGTGTCGGAGTTGTGGAGCAATTCTGATTTATATTGTAACATTTGTTACAATCGTCTAAAAAAATTAATAAAAGGTTTTTATACTTAAATAAATTATGTTAAGTTCCTTCTGCTTTAAATTATTGTAATTCCACAGAAATTCTCTTATTTTCAAATTAAACTGATTAGATTTAACATTTATGATGTGCACCAAGCAAGCAATCATACTTTGTGCCAAGACTTTATACAAAGTGTCGCTTATTGTACTTAACACTTTGACACCCATATTTTTCTCTGCTGATACACACAATTATTTAATTCGTAAATTTTAAATAATGTTTCGTCAAAAATTTGTCAAATTCTACAATTTTTAAAAGCACTTTTATTTTAAGAGGAAAATATAATATTTCTGAGATAAAATTTTCTAAGGGAAATATTAATTATTCTGTATTTTGAAGGTATATATATATATATATATATATAAAGCGATGACTACGTCAATTATAATTTGTGCACCGTTAATTTTGGTTTTGATATGAAAAAGTCAATTTTAGTCATAATGCGAGCTTCTACAATTCTACATCCAGCCAATGGTGCATACTATTCAGGAGAACATATTTTAATTGTGAAGTTGTAATTATCCAGAACGTAGGTCCGTGATGTTTTAAATACTAATTAAATGTATTCATTAGAAATATACACATATAAAATCAATTTTACCGAAAAATATTCTTGTTGCTACCGGGATCTCTTCCAATCCGGGGAACGTGCACTAACCAATAATAATGAAACTATATATTAACTATAATTTTTTAGAAAAGTGTAACATATAGGTTCGAAAATTTATCGTCAAAAGTACTGTCGCTGTAGCATAGTTGGAAAATACACCTTCCCCGGTTTGGAAAGTAATCCAGGTAATTAGTATTTAATGATATATACATTGATAAGTTACAAAGTATTATTTATTTGCTGAGTGTACTAAAACAATTCCAAAATTAAATGTTCTGGATCTGCAGGAATATAAAAAATGATTTCGTTTGGAAATTGTATTATCTTAGCTGGTGCCATATCCTAACGAGTTTCTCTATTTATGGGCCGCAACTTACTGCTTCCTTCTAAGCATCGCTTTTTTGTCCAAAAAAAGTTATTTCAAATGAATTTTATAATCTTTTTTTTATAAATTTTAAATAATCATTACAGTAAGTTATAAAATGTTAGAAAAATTTGAAAATGTGTTAAAATCTACTTTGGATGTTCTAAGGCATTTTTATTTTAGCAATTTATGATTAATTTCAAAAATCGTAAATTTTTAAGCATTGTTAATTCCTCTAAAGAAGGTGCCGGAACGTTATTCGGATGCGTTCCATTACAAAACAAAATCACTGACCACTCTGGCCATCGTAACATAGCTCTAACACCGGACCTGAAGAAGTTTACTAATGGAAGAATAATTATTTTAATGTATTATTTAGTGTTCACTGTTGATTAAGTCTTACTTATAATATCATCTAAAATGTTGATTTTCACTGTCCATTTCAAATTGAGTTAATTGCCTTAATTTTCATGTACAATTGATTAGTTACCTATTGTATTTTTTTAATCGAGATTTATACCACGGAATACGTGTTCTAACTATGCTGTGAGTACCCCTGTGCTATGAGAATAGAATTAACTTGCTGGCCTCCTGAAATGAGGCTCGAACCCTCAACCACTAGGTCACTCACTAGAGGAGTGTTAACCACTAGACCAACAAGTAAATTTAACGCACATACCATGAAATATAATTATTTAGCAGGTTTACACACAATTATAAAGGTGGCTAAAACTTTTCTATTTATATTACCTCCTATAAAATTACTACAATACATGATTAAAATTATTCTAGTACATGCAGACTTTTCTGGTGTGCAGTGTCATCCACTAGCACACGTCACACAAGTTGTTGGGCGCACATGTTGCTCACGTGGGTGTTAACCGCATCAGCGGGTTATATCTGGAAATTATCCATATCATGAAAATCACCAGTTAAAAAATAATACATTTGTACTTAATATTACATATCAACCCGTTTTTGTATCCCTTCCTAGAACATTATTTAAAAGTCACGTTTTCTAAAGTGGATTTTGTTCCACATTATTTAAATACCACATAATCACAAATTAAACTCCACTTTTTAATAACCACCGTCTTGAAACATAATGAAAAATACTTTGACGTGTTAACATTTTAAACCGATCGTTATTAATTACTCATCATAATTAATAACATTCGTATCAGAAATAGGTATGACTGTTTATTAAAATAATTACTCAGTTTATTAAATGATAAAAACAGGATTCCGGTGTTTCAATTTTCTCATCGTATAGCACTATACTAAATATATACAGAAATACAGGATTTTATATTATATAACTATGTGAAATATATACTCGGCCTTCTTTGTTGAATCGAATTGAATATTAAAAGCAAAGGTGAAAATGTTAAACAAATGGGGACCGAGCAAACTGCCTTGAGGCACGCCCATGGGTATGACTCGGTCGGTTGAAAACTCTTCTCTCACCGAGACTGTAAAGGTTCTGCCCGTCAGATACGAGTTTATGATCACGATCAGGTACCGAGGCACTCCGATCGTGATCAGCTTGAGCAATAAGCCGTCTACCCAAACGGTGTCGAAGGCCTTCGCGAGGTCCAAGAGCGCCATTGCTGTGCTCTTGTTTCAGTTGAAGCCCATCGACACTTGCTCGACCACCCGGACCAGCTGTTGGGTGGATAAAAAATATAATTATTGAACCTAATTTATTAAAAAACGATGCTGCGGTATGAACATAAAATCTATATAAAAAATTGAAATATTAATATTTATTCAAAATCTGAAAATGCTATTTTGTTCGGTATATTGTTAAAACATATTTGCGTTACTAAAATTATTTAATATAAATCGAGTTCATTTGAATTATCCATATATAATAGATGTACAATAAAAACGGAAACAGCATGTATAGTGACATCTATGTTTCAAAGGCGTAAAAAAACACGTAATACATCGCGCCAAATTCGTTTTCAAATTTGATTTTTAATCATAATATTTATTAAAAATCTGAAAATGCTATATGACGCGCTAAATTGAAAAAAATGGTTTCCGTAAATAAAATAAATTAATTTCTACCAAAATATTGTAATACTCTGCGGTAAAAGATTGCCAATAATATGCCTATAATAAAACTTATATGTGGTAAAATAACATTATACATATTTAAATAAAAATACTATTTTTAATTCCGTTTCGGGTAATATTTTACTTCATGCTGGACAAATGCACCGATATCATTGTTGTTAGAGTATTTTTAAAAGATCGGTTCATACCGCACAGTGTAGAGAGATTGTTTCTAAACTTAAAAATGTTATATTTCTCATGTGAAAATCGACATTTTTCATAAATCCTAAAGTTTGTCATCTTTCCGTATGTCAAACAAATGACATAAAAACGATTGCATTTGTTTCCTCGCGTAATCGCGAGATTTAGAGAATTCGGGGTTTGTTGTTGCAGTTTTTTCGCATTTTCGGCGCATCTAGGTAGGTTCATACATTTTTCAAAAAAAAAACGGGTTTTTTTACATTTTAAAGATCCAATTGAAACGATGGGAGTTATAACCTCCAGAATAAATTCCGCGCTATCACTTTGTATAACTGGAATAATAAAAAATCAAAATTGGTCGTAATGTCGCAGAGGAAAACTCAAAAACACGAAATTTACTTAATCAGGGTTTGCGAAGAAATTCGAAGAAGAAGAATTTTAAAAAATACACGCAACGATACCGTCCACTGTCAGCCGTCGCGGAAATATTTAAAAATAATTATTGCTTTTAAACTCACAGAGTTGTGAGCGAAGATGTGCCACATTTTTTTTTCGAATTTAAATTCACTTTTGAAAAATACATAGAGATCAGGTAATTTCATGCAAGTTACAACAAAAGTTTAAATTTGTTGGCCAGTGATAATTTTTAATATAAATATCATGTTTTTATTCAAATTAAATGTATCAGTTAGCAAAAAAAATTATGTTCATTATATGTTTATTTATGTTAAACAATTTCATTTATTATCAGTCATTATTAACATTATCGAATGGTCTTGGGACTACATACAGCTGACCAGAGGTATGGGACGGGAAATAATGATCAAATTAATTTCATTCCAGTTTACTTATCACTATTTATAAGTCAACCGTATTTACAACAGTTTCGTAATATTTATTTTAATATGGTGACCGGGAAAGCGATCGGTGCTGCGGTGGTAATGTCCAACTATCCGAGTCTGGGTGGATATCTCGCACATATTACACAAAAGGGTATGACCGGTTGTGGGATGGGTGTAGCCCAAAGGTCCGGATCCGGCCCGAATAAGTCGAGTCCCCTTTGCTTGAACTCTTCCAAGAGCAATAAGCACATCCTTGCCTCTTTTTTTTTCCATTGTGTTTTGCTATCTAATTCAAGAAAGTGCTCATCGTATAATTTAATCAACGTGATTGCCATTTGGGAGATTGTTTCTTTCAAATCATTGTACGAGCTGTCTAAGACGTTATCTGTATCCGACAATATAATTGCAGAAATATTTTTAAACTGTCCTTTCACTGACCCATCAAGAATTGCCTTCAGTTCCAACCGCTCCTTAATGAATTGAGCTTCAATACCATTCAAATTTCTTTCATGAAGCTCAACAATCTTTGATATTTTTGTATCCACTTCATATTTAAATTCATGTCCATCTAAGAAATAGCTGCTGATTAGTGTTGGTTTATTTTGAGGTTCACGAGTTAGCGCTGATACATTTTCAACTACCGGTTTAAGTATCAGCAGAAGAAAAGCATCTTTGCGTGATATTTTCACTACTTTACTTATCAGAATTTTTTCCGTTGAAGGTTCAATGGTTACGGCGGATAGATTATCACCCACCTCTTTAAATTCCTTAGTTAAAACCTTTCCATCTTCAATGTTTATATCATCTGTATCAAAAAAGTATAATTTGCCCATTGTTGCATTTGTTGCGCTGCCACTGATGATGAAAGCTCTGTTTTGTTTGTAGTCCAAGACACATTGAATCGCGAACGTCGACTTTCCAGTCAAAACCTGAAAACATATTTGAATTTATCCTCCAGACCAGAAAGCTTTGAAAGCCCTGAAATTTTCCACTAGTATTATAAGACTTAATATTTTTAGAATTGTATATTTCCTTGAGCGATCACATAAGGAATTGAATGATTCGCCAAGAGTCAAAATCGCCGACATTACTGAAAGAGTGTGCAAGCTGAAATGGCAATGGGCCGGACACCTCTGCCGAAGAATGGATGCTTTCTTGGGAAGTGTTGTCAAAATGGAGTGGAGTGCGAACAAAAAGTGTGGATTGCCCACCAGCTAGATGGTCCAACGACATAGATATTATATAAGGCGGGTAGCCGGAGCAACTGGATGCGCAGAACGAGAACAGAGAAGACTGTCGAACATCAGGAGAGGCCTACGTCTAGCAATGGATGGACACGGGTTGGATTAATTGAGACCACCTCACATCACTAAATTAACGCGTTTTGGTATAACGCGCTTCGTATCAATAAATTAATGTAATTTTGATTAGACCGCCTCAAGTACACTAATTTAAGGTATTTTAGCTTAGACCGCTTCAGATTACTAAATTGATGTATCTTAATTTCCCACTAAAAATATCTAAATAATGTCAGCTCTTCGACTTGCGCTGATTGCTTGTTACTAAGCCAGCCGAGTCGCATTTAAAATATTATTTTCATTTTTTTTAAATGTACCAATGTTAAAAAATTCGCATCCGATACGATTCTAATCTACGCTCTCAGAGATATCTGATTTTTAATTAGACTGGTGACTGGTGTCTGAATAGTAACGTATATATATAATGAAAATGTAAACATACGAGTATATAAATTTTAGCGCTTTTTAAAATACTAGTAACGAACCAAAAAACTTACTAAAACGTAACTAAAAATACTATATATTTGAACATTAAAAAATATTTTTGATATTTTAAAATCGTTTCCATAAAATAAAGACTTCAGTAATGTTAGAAACACAGAACGATTCGAGCAAAAAAATCACACAATATCAAAAAGAATAGTCACTTGTTAAATTGCATGATACCTTTTCGTTTTGGCACATATTAGTGGATAGCTTGTAATTTTGTTTTTGGACAGCGATACGAGTACAATAGGTTAGTGCTTGTTATTATGCTATTAGTGGTTAAAATATTTTCTTGATTTTCTGCAATCTGCACTGTTACGGCCCACTTGACATTCTCTAGGTGTTTAGTTTCGGCATCTTTTTTATTGTGCTTCTTTAAGTGTACGATTCCGTTTATCTTGGCAATTTGTTGACAAAATGTTTATCTTGACAATTTGTTGACAAAAAGTTCTATTTTATTCTTTAATTCTCCATATTTGATCTTAATTAACAATTTTAGTGTAGTATACAATTTTATTGACAATTTAATATACGTATTATGCAGTAAGTATAGTAAAAAGTAATGTTTCTTTTATTATGAAAGTGCAACGAAAAACAAAAAATCGATTAATTAATTATTAAACCTCATATAAAGCATTTTTGGTTGATGGTAGTTTTATTGTCAGCTTTATACACGTTAATAAGATTGTCAAAATACTTTTTTCGTGTCCTACGAACACATACTTCGTCGGCTGCAATATTACCCTAAGGATGCCGCACGACTTAAGTTTGCTTAAATTTGTTATAAATGTTTATCTACGTACTAAAATTTTACTGTTTTTAATTTCTAACACTATACTTTTTTGTTTACTACTTGGAAAAAATGTACCTTCAAAGCAAAAGACATATATCCACATTTTAAAGAATTTAAAATTTTTTTTTAAAGAAATTTACTATTCAATTTTCTCGTGTGTCACAGAAAGAAAGGGTTTTATATATATATTGAAATACTTTTTTGAATAGACATATAAAATTGTTTTACCGGACATTTCATAGCTGAACAACTTTTCTGATTTATAAGTGACGGTTGTCCATTAATACACTCCAGTGTATTTTCATATTGGTCTGTGGCGATAAATTCCACACTCGATGTGTAACCGTACAATATTAAATCAAGCGGTCCAAAGTTTCGTCCGATGCTGTACCCTTTATTTTCTATAATCAGCATCACACTTAAGTCGACATTCGTTATGATTTCTTTAGGAGCTTTTTTACTGATGTAAGTATTGCCTAAATTCAGTACATAATCTTGATCTGATATAAAGACAACTTGTTGAGGTTGTCGTTTCAACGCTGTCACAAATTCGTCAAATTCATCATCTCTTTTTATCCTGTCGAAATAATAGGACACTAGTCTTCTAAGTGTTGTCATTTGCCTTCGGCATCGCATGTCTTCCCCGACTTTGTCCAGTGTTTTTATACCATTAACGTTTTTATTATATATTCGCACTGTTTCAAGCCTCAGCTTTTGTAGGCCACCTTTTATCTTGTCGTCTAATGAGCCGACTAAGGTGTTTCCTTTACCCGGTATGCCAGATAAGGGTTTGCGCTCTCTTTCATATAGCGTTTCACATAGTCGACGCATCCGCATGTTGTCTTTAATAAATTGTGATATGCGATTTTGAGAGTTTTCCTCGAGAAGGTTAGATAGGTCTTCTTGTAACCCTCTCACTGCTTTGATAAATTCTGTTGATTTTCTTATTTGTTCTTTCGTAAGCTTGATGTTTATTAATTTTTTTCCATCAGAATGTGTCACTGGCGTTAGGACCGTTATATTAAAATATTTCAGGTCAAATGTATGTGTAGCTGCTTTGGTTAGTAAAACTACACCAGTTGACGGTCGAACCGTTACAGCAGTTAATGTGTCGCCAACTTCTTCAATTTCGTGAGTTGTAACAAAACCATTTACGATATCGATTTCTTTTGTATAGAGGACATATAATTTACCATGTGTTGCATTTTTTGCATTGCCACTGATGATAAACACTCTACTTCTTTTATAGTCTCCGTGACATCGAAAAGGGAAATTTGAATCTCCAATTGATACCTGGAAATAGATTTTTTATGTATATCTTTCTAGTTGATTTATTTAATGTTTATTGATATAAATAAATCTAGAGTATGGTTAACTTATGGTTAAGTTCAGAGGAACGTAGACTCAAAGCGGACTACGATTGAGAAAGATACTGCGTACCCTTTATACATATAATATTGTAATACATCTTACTACATACCTACGCCTTGTATAATCCTATTGTAAAACACAAATACATGTTTTTTAAATTGAGTTGAAACACTATTTTATTCCACTATATGTTATTATATTAAATGTTAGAACGTTTTCAGGAACATCTTTCTATTATCAATAATACAATATAACTAAAGTTAAAAACATTTTCAGACAGTGATTAAGGCTGTGTCTGGAGTTAAGGGAGGTTGGGGTGAGGGTGGAGTTAAATCCTTTCTCTTATCCATTTTAACATTAGTTGTATCGAATTATTGAAAATGTTTTTAACTTTAGGGCCGGTTGTATGATCAGTAGTAACTTTTTACTACACTAAAAGATGTTACGAAAGTGTAAATTTTTGCGAAAACGGGTTGTTTGATCGTTAGTATAAAAATATGTACTTCTCGAAAGTACATCTTGTATTAAACTCATTTTACTCGTACTTACCTTTGAGTAAACCTACTGCAGACGCCAGAATTATCAATTCATTTTTATTAAATTTTGGACACATTGATACAACTTATTAAGGTATTTGAGATTCCGTAAAAACAATGTAGATGGCTTTCAAATAATGGATCGACAGATGTATTAATTTGAAAAAGTGTAACATATAGGTTTGAAAATTTGTCATGAAAAATACTGGCAAAACACAATTGGTAGTGTACTTCCCTGGATTGGAAATAGATATCCAGGTTCGAATCCCGGTAGCGCAAAAACAATATTTTTCGACAGAATTGATTTTATGTGTATATATTTATAATTAATACATTAAATTAGTATTTGAATAAAACATTGTTTCAACTCAATTTACAAAATAATCATGTAATTCCACAAAGTTTCACCAAAAACCTTTGAACAGTTTACAAATACATATGTGTACTATTATAAAACACCTTACTATTGGATTCGCTTTTAGAATTATTGTTTATATAACGTATAACAATTTGGCGACCGTGGTTAACCATCTTAAGCAGTGACATGACCAAAAAAAATCTCCTAAATCACTCGGTTTTTCTGGGATTCCAACCTACCAGTTTTGGAAAACCTCACATCACACGAATTACATTAAATCTTCCTAATAATTTAAAAAATGTAATAATATATATATTATTAATTACCGAATATCTATCGCTTGTTTTCTTCAGCACGAATACTATTTGACCATTTTTACAATCCAGAATATTTCCAAATTTATCCGTGAAATTATGTTTAATGTTCGGCTCATATTTGGGGTCAGGATACACCCTCGAAACATTATCTAAATGGGGCCCAAGGCTGTATCCCGAACCATTTATAATAACCTTTACATCTAGAATAGGACCTGTATATTCTATGTATGACGGAGAATCAATCCAATATCGTTCGGATTCGGTCATCGCATATTCTTGACCAAGTATACTGACGAATGTTGATTGTGCTTTAAATATTCCAAACGTGACAAGTAGGAAAAAAGAGGATGATGCCATAACCGCTAGTAGACCTGCGAACAATTGTATTATTTAACCTTAATCTGTATTTTATAATCCTCTTTATGTAGACTTTTAATTTTGAATCATATTTTGCCAGTCTATTTCAATTATCCTGTATTTTTTGATATGTTATTTTGTACTAGTATTTTACCCATCTTAAGATGCGACGGTCAAATAAGTCAAGCTGTTGGATAGAATAGGAAGCACCAAAAGAAGTAAATTGCAAGAAAGCTCTAAAAACGTACGTATTCAAAACTGGACGTAAAAAGAAGAAGATAAGATTGTGAGAATTTACTTTAAAGTGATTTTAAATGCTCGGCAAAATTTTGTGGCTTTTAAATAAGGATTTATTTTACACGCCCGGCTTGGACCGGTCAACAGTCTAAACTTATACTTTTGATGATTACATTACTTTTACAAAACTAACTAATTTCACATATAAGGACAAAATTGTCTCTATTAATTATCGTATTATAATTTATATTGCTAGTATAATCAAAGCACGTTTTCACATTGCGGAATATAATGTAAAATGCAGAATTAAATTATATTTTTGATGTTTCTGACGGAAAAAATTACGAGTGTGACATTCGTTTTCACCCTGATGTAAAAAAAAAGTATAAATATGTCAATAAAGCTTATTTTATCTTGTTTTAAAGTAAATTTACATTTCACTCGAATATAATGTATCAATTTCCTTTCAAATTTTGTTTAAAAAATAAACCGTTAGTTAAAAAGCTAGTAGAATTTTATTGATATTCCATTAAGTTCACAGTTTTCTATTTAAATAGTAAAGTGAGATTTTTAGAAAAGTCATTTCTAATTTATTTCTATTGTTTATATTAAAACATGTTCGTTTGTAATGCTCTTATTATTAAACTAGCCCATACAGTAGGTACCTACTTTATATAAAATTGTATATACACAAATTTTAGTTCACAATAGCTACAAAGTTAATTAATTTCTCGTATAATATGAAGTTGTAAAATTTAGAATTAAATTTTAATTTTGAGCATATTAACAGTATTATTATTATTAGTATTGAGACTAAGACTTCCGTTTTTCTATGAATCTTCAGAACAAAAAAAAATTTGTACACCTAATTCGTATTTCAAAAGAAATTGACACTTCACTCTGAAGTTCCATTCAAATTTTAAAAATATATATTTTGACACAAAGCTTGGCTCTTATTTATATGCGATTATGTTCACAGCTTTCAAAAACGTCAAAAGAGTAAAGTGGAATTTTAGAAAAGTGTCATCTTTTTTCTGTTTAACCAACATTACATCACCTCTGATCACTGTACTATAAAGTATATTTTTTAATAAAAACACATAATATTTAAAATAAATTACGTGAAGAGCAATTCTAATTTATAATATGATATTTGTCACAATCCCTTTAACAAAAAATATGATTACTAAAAGATTTCACTTTTTATACTTAAATTAATGCAATATTTAATTTAATTTAATGTCAAGGACATGGCTTTTACCATCGCGTTCTGTACCTTTGACTCCAAATTATAATTCCACCCAATTACTGTTTTCTGCGAATGGATAGGTTTAGCAATTATGATATGCACCGATCAAATAAACATCATTTTTTGAGCTAACACTCTTTATACAAAGTATCGGTTATTACTCTTAACACTTTGATACCCACACTTCTCTCTGCCAAGCACTCTCTCTGATGAACACAATTATTTGATTCAAAAATAATAAATAAATATTAAGAGAACACATTCTTATTGTGAAGTTGTAATTATTCAGAACATAGGTCTGTGATATTTTAAATATGAATTAAATATATTAATTAGAAATATATACATGTAAAATCAATTTTATCGAAAAATATTGTTGTTGCGCCACTGGGATTCAAACCTGGACCTCTTTCCAAACCGGGGAAGGTGCATTATCCAGCTATGCTACAGCGACGATATTTTTAGCAACAAATTGTCGAACCTATATGTTACCTTTTTGATATTAATACAATAATTATAATATTTTTAAATAAATAAATATAATTAATGCATAGGTAATGGAAATATAGTTAGTTATTCTGCATTTGGAAAGTATTTCAACTTGATATTTTTAAAAATGACAACTTCAATGGTCACCAAAGGTTATAAAATTCTGTAAATGTAATAAAATATGAGAAATTTCGTAGAAAATTCCAAAGTTCTCGACTGACAAATCATCTCAAAATGATGTAATCGTATGCACTTCTCACTATTTGATTTTATTAACGCAACAATTCAATTATATTATACAACACATCATTTTAATTCTAAATTAATTATTTCTCACTCTGAGCATCGTAGCATTCCTCCAACACTAGGTCTGAAGAGGTTTACTAATGTATATTAATATTAATAAGTATATCTTAATCCTAATGTATTATTTAGTGTTCACTTAATAATATGTTATAATAATATCCGAATGTTGATTTTCATTATCCATTTGAAATTTACTTAATTATCTTAATTTTTAATAATCGTGTAAAATTGATTTGTACTTGTATTGTGTTTGACACAACACTGTAAATAAATATTATATTTGTCATATTTATATCGTGAAATGTGATTATTCAGCTTATTTACACACGATCTACAAAAAATGGCTAAAGCCATGTATAAAATTTACTATAAAACTATTATAGTATGGGGGGTAGGATAATTCTATCAAACGCAGACTTTTCGCACACGTTACAAAAGTAGTTCACGTAGTCACGATGATTGTTAATCATATAAAAAAGCAATAAATTACAGACGAACGTCAGTCACAAAATACCTTTTTGATCAGAATAATTAAACAGAAAAATGTGCAACATCTGATACTAGAAAAGATGCTGATACTTCTAGTGTCATGTTTGGCATTTGATATTTATAATGAAATTAAAATGGATCTTTTATTTTGTCTAGTTCCGTGGTCTTAAATGCGAGAATACCTATTTTGTTTTTTACTTATAGATGGCCAGCGCCTTCGATACTCGCAATCTACATACCTCTAGCGTTAGTGATTTGTCTTCCACAGGCGCATTGCTAATAATTTGAATTGAAGGAGCTATTCTGTGGACCCTGTGTGTCCAGAATTTTAATAGTGTCATAATTTTTTATTTTTAATAGAGATGCGTACACGGAACACATGTTGCATCAATATTATTACTATTTTCAAACTAAGCTAAACGCTTCTACTATGAAAATAGGATTAACTTGCTGGTGTACTGTAACGAAGCGCGAACCTCCGACCGCTAGATCTCTAGGCCAGCGTCTTAATCACTAGACCAACAAGCTACTTACTTGACATTTGATATTTATAATGAAATTAAAACGTTTAAAATCTTATATTTTCCATGGTTCCTCGATCTTAAATGCGAAGATACCTATTTTTTACGCATAAATGGCCTGCGTCTACGATACTCGCAATCTGCGTAACACTAGATTACTGATTTATCTTTCACGGGCGCATTGCTAATAATTTGAATTAAAAGAGCTATCATATATATTTAATCAATATTTTTGTTTTGATAAGTTCTGGTGATGGACAAGAGTATACTGCATTTTACAAATCTTCTGTATCACATTGTCTTCGTCTTCTTTTCTAGCAAGCCAGTTTTTATGGTATTTCTAATTTGATAAATTTTCTTACACTACATACATATACTACACAGTCTCTGTAGAGTGCATTTGCTTCCGTGGGGGAGCATTGTGCAGGCTAGTGCATGTTACAGCCATAGGTCTTATTACCTTACCAAAGTATTATATAATTAATCCAGTGTACATTGTTTTTAAAAAGGTTTAAATTTTTGTTTTTGTATATGTTAGAAGTTGACATTTTAGTTTATAATTTGTTCCTATGATACTATAAGACTTGTTAACAATAAAGGCACCCGCAGGTTCATACTTTATATGAAGTGCAGTTAATGTGTGAGGAAAAGCAATATAATCAAAAATAATTGGTAAATTAAGTGTAAATGCACGACTGATTGTATTATGAATGTCCTCTTACATTTTTTTTGATAAATGAAATTCATAAACACCTAATGCGAACATAATTTGTGCGGTTGAAATCACAGGTTTTGATGACAAGATCTAACCTCATTTTCAAAACATAAACGTTAAATTTAGTTCGAAAATTGTAAAAGTATTAATTTAATATGTTAAATATTATATTTAATTTATTTTTTAAAAAATAAATTGCGTTCATAGTTACCCACGTTATTTTATAACCTATTTATTTTTCATTTACGTATATAATTGTGTTTAACATTTTTACTCATCGCATTAATCTATGGTACCCAACGAGGTTATATTATTGTTTGTCTTTGACAGGTGTCAAATTTGTGCCGAAATACCTGTACTGGCACTTTTTTTTAATAAATTAGTTGAAATATGAATCTCATTGTCATTATCCTGATTAATTAGCTACATTAGTTGAACATTTTTTCTTGTTTATCTTAATTTAAAGCAGTGAACATCAAGGGATAAATTTGAGGTTACTTTTGAAGCATTATTAATTGTCTAAAGAACAATATCAGCTTATAAAGTGTACGCGTGTGTCTGTTTAATTGTTTTACTGTATCTTCGCGATGGATCAAATAGATTGCGTTAACGACGATATTACGGAGCCGCCGGCAAAAAGAAAAAAGCAAGTCCTAAGTTTAGGACAAAAAGTAGACATTTTAGATAGGCTTAGATCGGGGGAAGGTCCGACATCTGTCGCCAAGGCTTACAAATTAAATGAGTCGACTGTTCGCTCGGTAAAGAAGAATGAGTCCAAAGTGAGAGCCAGTCTCGCCGCTGGTGTTTCCAAAAACATGAAATTAACAATTCATAACCACACTCTTCGAAGAATGGAGAAGGCTCTCTCTTCGTGGTTGAGCAAACAAGAAGCGAAGGGCGTCCCCTTGAGCATGCTGGCTGTACAAAAGAAAGCGAGAATTTTGCACGAACAGATTAAACTAGACTGCGCCTCCACTAAACAGAACACAGGGAAGGACACCCCATTCTTAGCTAGCAAGGGATGGTTTATGAACTTTAAAAAACGGTATGAACAGTCTCAGCAACCGCAAGAAGCAACTCAAGATACCGAGGAAAGTGGGTTAATTATTGACTATGGAGCAGCAGAGAAGTTTTCTCTCGATCTAGCGACACTTGTAAGAGAGAAAGGTTACAAACCAGAGCATGTCTTTAACGCGAGTGACTCTAAAATATTCTGGAAACGTTTGCCGAAAAAGACATACATTTCTAAACGGGAACTTCAATCTCCAGGGTTTAAATCTTCCAATGATAAATTAAGCTTTCTCTTGTGCGTAAATGCCTCCTGCGACTTCATAGTTAAGCCGATGGTCGTATATCGAACGCAGAATCCGCGCGCGCTTAGAGAAAAAAACAAACATCACTTGCCCGTATTTTGGAAATGGAATCGGCACGCCAGTGTGACGGCGAAACTATTTAGTGATTGGTTCCACGACTGTTTTGTCCATGAAGTTCAAAAGTACCTGGCGAGTAGAAACTTGGAATTCAAAGTTTTACTTATTTTAGATGACTCTTCGAGCCACACGGAGGATTTGCAATTCGCTCATCCGAATGTTCAAGTGCTGTTCATGCCTCCAAATACCGCTTGTCAGTTGCAGCCAACCCAACAAGGCATCGTGCACATATTCAAGGCGCATTACTCGAGACACGTATTCCTGCACATCTTGAATACCATAAAACATAATACGGATACGGAAAATGTTTCCCAGGTCTGGAATGATTATTCAATTGCAGACTGTGTAAGGAACATAAAACATTCGCTAGACGACATGAAACCCGCCAAAATTAGAGCATGTTGGAAAAATCTATGGCGCGATGTTGTCGATAAAACAAATTTCTTACCCTCAGTCAGGAATGAGGCTAAAAGAATAATTAAATTGAGTCATAGAATAAAAGGTGAGGGATTTGAAGATCTACAAATACGTGAAGTGGAAGAATTTCTAAAAACACACAGCATCGACCTGACTGACTCAGAGTCCAAGGAATTTTTGCAGTTGTGCATAGACGACAATGATTCTGAAGAGATGGAAATCTGTTCAAAACTGCACCAAATGATGGAGAACCTCGAGAAAGCTTTCCAAAAGAATAATCAGTTGAGTAAAATATTCTTCTCCGAAGATCCATATATGGAACGGAGCTTAGAATTTCACAAAGAGATGGAAGTAGTATTGAAACCTTACAGGTACATGTACGAGCTCTTAAAAAATAAGACTGACGTTACCACAATTTTCTTTCCGGAGTCTAGCAGCAATGATGTTGAAACTGAGGATGATTTGCCTCTCGCTCTTCATGTAAAACCTGTTTTTACAGACACCGATTGCAAGAATTTTCAAGGTAAGCAATTTTTTATACATATCTCACCCAACTATTTAATTCTTCATTTTATTTAACTCAAGTACTACTTTACGATCCATGCTGTGTTCACTTTCATTTTGCCTTAATTATTATACAACAATGTTGAGCTACACACTTTATTTATACTACAGCAACATACTTTATTTGGTTTGTGATCTCAAATTCACTTTTGCGCTAAAGTATTGGGTTTTGCTCATTGGTGACGGATTTGTAATGCAGAGGTGAATATAACCATGGATAAAGCATAAAATTGTATGGAGAATATTTAAAATAAATCAATTTTGGTAAAATTCTCAGGTATTTGGTGATTATTCATTTTGCCACACTGTTCGGTCGGATTAACAGCAATAAATTTGATATACGAACGAACAACCCGCAAATGTTTTTTACCACGGGCGTAGGTAAAAAATTACTATAGTGATTCCATTACGGTTATGTAAATATAACCTACAAATGTATTCTAAACCAGCTTGAACCACAAAATGAAACTTACAGGTTTTGTTAAGCAACCAGTACACGTATCCTTGGGCATAACTTAAATTTTGATCTGGTCCCCGATTTGAGAAATTTGACCTTGAAATCAGCAAAAATTTAATATTTTGAAACTGATGCCAAAAAAAGGCAGGAAGGGTTCCTAATCTTAACATTAATTCTTCATAGCTAAAAACTCTATTAGCCATAGTTATAATTTCAAAAATCCATTTTGTGGTTCCAACCCCCAGTCACCTTAAAATGTCATCAAAACTGGTGATTATTCTTTCAAATATTCATATTCATATTTCAAGGTCATTTAAGTCATGGTTTATACATAATTTTCTATCATTTCTATACATTTTGTATGACCCTATTGTGTCTTCTTTATGTTTGTGAAAACCAGAACATTCCATAATTTCAGCAATATTCCATGACTGCATTCAAATTTTCAAAACTGCAATCTAGTGTCAGAGACCACATACTAATCAAATATTGTTAATACGGCCCTGACACTATTAATGTAGTGTTAATATCCCCATCGCTGCAGGATATTAATACAAGAATTTCAAAGTATTCATAAGTTTATCTATACAAATGTTGATACTTCAATACAGGTGTTAAGGTGTGTGTCAGCAAGCTACAACTTGCCTTATAGACTTGACATGTGTCATGTGACAATACAATACTTAGAATATCTGTGTATCTTAAAATATTTGTCTCTATGTTGCTGTTCATAGCTCACACTGAATTGTGATATTATCATTTTGGGGACCTTACCTCGAGACATAAATCCGTCCCTATGTGCACCTGCACTTGCCACATGCGGGTCGCCTTCCTTTCACTCCGATACTTCTAAAATTATTGACACAGGTACCCAAGTGAATAGCATCTGTTCATCATAGCAATTGCAATTGTTTGAAAATGAAGACTCACATGGTCATCACCTTGAACTGGTGATCAAGTAACTTATAACAATACCTCCAGCAAGTGTGGGAGCCGTGCATGCTTTTTGTGCAGCAAATGTTAGGATACCAAAATTAGATTGAAACTGTGATAAATCACTGAATGCTATGCTAATGTTTTGTGCATATTGATAATAATAAATGTTGTTCATTCATTTTGTTTGTTATTAATCTCGCTTATTGCTATGTTATTTTTGGAAAAAGGTTAAATATAAAAGAATCATTTTCTGTATTTGTACTTTCTGGTCTTTTTTCATAAATGTAACATTAAAGAGCAAATGAGCACTTTCTAATCCCGATACTGATCCTAGAATCTTCAAAACCAAATCCCGAAATCCTGAGTTACAATTTTGACTCAGGGTTGAATTTATTTGAAAAGTGTAACATTATGCAACAAAATTCATGAAAATGAAGTTATTGCAGGGAACCCGATACATGAATTATACATAAACAAAACATATTTATTATATTTATTTGTTTCTATTATGTATTATAAAATATGTATTGTTATGGCAGATGGGGTTTTGCCAACTTTTTGCTCCCAATCCTGCTGAAATAATATTTCAATCAATAAATTTAAAACAATGCCAGCTGACAAACACGAAACCCCCTTTTTTAAGGAGGAGGAAAGATTGGATAGGAAAAGGGTATTATGTACGGTGGGAAAGCGGTGCTGGCAGGAGTCGTAGGACGAGAAACGCATATTTTTTCTCTCGGATAAAACGGAGAATGATACTCTTCTGGTAACCGACACCATGGTAACCATGGTAGTGGTGTGGTGGTTGTCTGTGCTGGACCCCCAGTTTCAAATATACTTTTTTTGGTTTTAAATAGTGTCCATGCACACAACCTCGCCTTTCTAATATGTCTCAGTGTATTAACATCTAACTCAAGTAATCTTTTATTGTATAATTCAATCAATTCATTTGTCAATTTGTGGACAGCCGCTTCCAATTCATTTTGTATGAAGCACGAGCCCTCAAATATGGTGTATTTTTCTGACACAAGAATTGAAGACATATTTTTATATGGTTCTCCCACTCGTTTTTGAAGCACTTTTCCCAAATTGATATATTCTTGACCCAAGTTTGCTGCACAGCCTCGCCAATTATCGTCGTGAATCTTAAGTATTTTATTTATCTTCCTTTCCACAAAATTTTTTAATTCATTTCCATCTACGCTGCTAACAGTAGTTATTGTGTTTTGTATCGGAGTAACAGTTGTCGCTAACTCTGTTGTTGTTTCAATCTCCGCTGATCCTTCGGCAGTTCGGCTCTCTTCATCCCGTATGACTCTTTTTATGTAATACGAAATTAGAGTTTGGAGAGTATTTAAGTGCCTTTCACACCGAATTTCATTACCTATTTCTCTCTGCGTTTTGTTACCTAGTACGTTTTTGTTGTATATCCGAACTGATTCGTCGCTCATTTGTTTGATGGTTGATTTCAAAACGTCTTCTAATAGACTCGTTAACATGCTCCCTTTTTCTGGCAACTCGCTCAAATTATAAGTGTGCAGTCTGTACATTGTTTCTGTCATCTGCCGCACGATCATATTGTCTCTGTATATGTAGTCTATAAGGTTTTGAAAGTTTTGCTCGAGAAGCTCAGTTAACTTGTTTTGTATTTGCCTCGCCAATTCTTTGAATTCATCTAGTTTGGTTATCTGTTCGCTTGTGAGCTTGCTCCCTATCACCGTTTCCGCTTTGAAGGCAGTAATCGGTGTGAGGAGAATCATATTGAAGTGTGTTAAATTATACACTATCAATTCTTTACTCAACACTATCACAGCATTGGATGGACGAACAGCCCCGGCAGTTATATCAGCGCCCACTTCTTCAATTTCTTGTGTTAAAACTATTCCGTTTATTGTTTTGTTTGGTTTCTTTGTATCAAAAACATACAATTTTCCCTTTGTTTTTTCTTGTATATTGCCACTGATAATGAATGCTCTATTTCTTTCGTAGTCTAAGAAACATTGAAGAACATATTTTGATTCTCCTGTTGAAATCTGGAAAAAAAAGGTATTATATAGGGTGTACCAGACCTAGTCCACAATGTTTTATGGGTGGATACCTGTCTAAATTACGAGTCGTAAATGTTCAAGGAGTATGTGCCTAATCTCAATCATGTCATAGATATAAGCATTTCGAAAAAATCGTATGAGAATATTTTGATTAATTGAAATATTTTGTTAATTCCAGATTATATATTGAATATAAAAAATTGAAGGTCATTGAATTTCGAGTGGCTAGACTATTTTTTGTTACATAATTTAGCCCCTGATAAAAAGATATAGATTAATAATAGATACATTTTGCAAATAATATATTTATTTTGAAGTACGTTGACATGTTAACATGATTTTGTAAAAATTTTAAACAATAATATTTTCCATAACGGTGCAAAATTTGCACATATTGCTTGAACATTCACGACTCATAATGTAGTCAGGTATAAAATATTATGGACTAGGTCTGTTACACCTTCTATATGTTCATATTATATACAACATTTTTTGTTTTATGGAAAATGCAGTTAACTTCATAAGAAATTTTAATTAGTATATAGTGCCAAATCTTGGACAAAGCAATAGTCAGCTATGTAAGATGATAATGCAAAAGGCAAGCTCAAACATTATTGCTCCAATATTTTGCAAAAAAATAGTGTATTCATATATTCTTTTTTATTATTTGATATTTTATCCTCTAATACAGTAGCACTTCGTAAAAATGATTGTATTTCGAGAAATTTGTTATTCTATTTGCATTATAAATTTTATAGGGTGAATATATTTCCCAGAACTCAATTTATTTAAGTTTAAAAAAAATACCAAAGGTTTTATTTTTTCTGTTAAAAATGAGACATTTGAACTTTACATATCACAATGTTTTTTTTAAAATAAAAGGTGCTGAAGCTCATTTCTTGTCGAAATTCAAAACCAGAACATTTAAAGAAGTATTTTTTTCCAAAAATTACCGATATTAATAGAAAATACATGTATATAAAATTAATTAAAACACGGTAAATGTAAAAATTCTTCTGATGAAAACGAGACAATTTACACTTTCATTTTTATAAATTTACAGCAGCACCGCAGGCAAAATTTTTGTTTTAAATATAATAATATTAATGAAATTGTATTTAAAAATATTTTTATTACCAAAATTTTCTATTTATTATCGAAAATAATAGTTATGAAAGTGTTGCTTAAGATTATAATACATTGTTATCAAGTTAGATGTTTAATTTTTAAACAAATTTTACGAAAATACATGCACAATAATATAAACAAAATAAATTTAATGAGATCCTTGTGCTTGTTTCGAAGAACATAATTTTTTGAAATTTGGTTCAAAAGATGTGAGATATACCCTTAAATCTACACCTGCATCCTATTTGTTTCGACACTTATTTTTTAAAAAAACATGAAGAAAAAGCTCTTTCTACTAATTCCGTACTAGTGAACGGTAATAAGAATTTGAGAGCTTTTTCAGAAAGTTTTTCATATTCTTTATCAATGTTTAACCAAAAATTAATTAGATTGTTTCGTTTGAATTTTACTTGTAAAGTTTTGTCACTTGATAAGTCTATTAAATTTTCTTTATCTTTTATTGATAACGATGAAGCTTTTTCTAAATTTTCTGCGTAGAAGGGGTTTGAAATCCAATTACTATCTTTGTTTTCGGGTTTTGGAAAATACTCCATAAAAGACGATTTTAATGCTGTTAAATGAACTATTATATGTTCTCGTAAATCTTGAGACAAGCTAACCTTATTTTCAACCAAAAAAGTATGTAGAGTTTCGAATACTTCCGGTTGATTGTTTTCGATACACTGTTTCCAAAAATCTAATTTCTTAATCATACTTTCAATTTTATCATTAACATTAAAGATCGTCATCGAGCTTTTCTGAATTGTCAAATTTAAGTCATTTATTTTCAAAAAAATATCAGATAAATATGCAAGTGCCTGAATAAAATACAAATTATATAATTTTGAAGAAAGATCAAATTGATTATCTTGAAAAAAAAACTGTGCTTCTTGCCTTAGTTCAAATAAGCAGGTTAACACCTTTCCGCGAGATAGGCATCTCACTTCTGTATGAAAAAGTAGAGATGTGTGAATACTCATCATATCTTCGCACATAACTTTAAAAATTCTTGAGTTTGTGGAGCTTTTCTTTATAAAATTAATAACCTTCACCGCGTTGTTGAGAACGAGATTCAATTCTTCAGGAAGGCGCTTTGTTACTAGATTTTGCCTATGGATACAGCAGTGGCTCCAAATTACATTAGGAGCTACATTTAAGATGCGGCCGCGAAGACCAATATATAAACCTGTTATTGACCTGGCACCATCAGTCACAATCCACAACAGTTTGACCAATTAATACCTTTCAATGTGAAATAATTGTCAATGGCTTTAAAAACGTCTTCACCGGTTGTACGTGTGGAGAGAAAATGACAAAGTAAAAGGTTCTCTTCAAATTCATTGTCTTTCACGTACCTAGCAATAACAAGCAATACTGCATTGTTTACCAAGTCTGTGCTCTCATCTACTTGAATTGAGAAAAATTTACTTTTTTTTATTCTCTACCAATGTTTCCTCGATATCTTCGGACATATCATGAATTCTTTTCCATACCGTATTGTTTGAAAGAAGAATACGATTTATTTTTGGGATTTATTTTTGATCAATCATAAATTCAACGGCATCCTTTATACTGGGTAAAATTATTTTTTTGCCAATTTGATGGTTAGCCACACTTGGCGATTCGGTAGCTAATACAATAACTCACGTCTACCACACGTTCGTTATTGTTATTAGCATTTGAAACGTAAGTTGATATAAAGTTAATGTTTTCTTTCATACGTTTAAAAAAATTGAAATCTTTGTTTCGGTAATCCGAATGTTTCGTGTGCAGATGTCGCGAAAGAAATGAAGGTTTCATGCATCCATTGGAAAGCACTACCCCGCACACTACACACTTGGGCTTAGGACAGTCTTCGTATACAAAAATCCATATTTCATATATTCATCGCAGAATTTTCTCTTAACGCCTTTTTGAATAACTGAAGATTGCAAAATTTCAACGTTTTGCACCGAATTTTCAGAACTGTCATTTGTAGAACTTGGTAATACATCACTGTCCATGTTTTGCTTGAAATTTTGGCACGTACCGGTTTTTAACCACTGATCCATGTCTTATTAAAAAAGAAAAAAGTTAATTAACACACGGGATCAATGAAGTTGAATAAACAAAGATGATACAATCACAAACAATAATGCACCTGTCACTCAAGGGAGAGCCGCGCGCTCAAGCTAATGGAGTACAGCGCCATCATAACAGTGACGGCGACATCTCAAGTTAATGATAGCTTCCGCGCTAAATTTAAAAGTGCAACCAAAAATATGATATTGATTGTTGGATTTTCGATCATCGACTGTACATGTTAACAACTGTACTGTTTATTATTAATTAAAATTAAAAATTATAGGAAAAAACAATAGTTTAAATGATATTTCTATGACTGATTTTTTTTTTACTTTTTATGTCCGCCATTACTGATTATTTTTCACGTACCACAGGTTGGGAACCGCTGCTCTAATATATAACTTTCATCTAGTGTATTTTTTCCATCTGTATGGGCGGATTCATTCACCTTTGATGCAAATGATACCACAATAATTGCTACCAATGAAAATGAAATAGCAGAACTTATCCATAAAGGTCCATGTCCACGGAAGCAGACAATCTCAGAGATTTACTTGAGATACATTTCAATACCGTGTACACGCGATGAGATTTTGTTCTGGAAATAAACCAGAGATCAACTTGAAATTGTTAGAAAAGGTCATAAACTCATTATATGTTATGAGTTTCACCAAAAAAATTTGGCAGTCACAGCAATCAGAAATAGTTGTGCAGTTTATGGCGACAAATTAAATGTTCGTCAATGCCAAAAGTTGTTTCGGAAAATTAAATCAGGAGATTTTAGTACTGAAGACAAATCTAGAACTGGAACACCTAAAATTATTAAAAAGATTGAATTGCTGCTAAAATTAGAGCCAATCTAGAAATATCAATTCAAATATTAGCCAACAAGACTGGATTTTCATGGTCCAGTGTCCAAATATATATTTAAAAAATTGGGACGGTTTGGAAATATGAGATGTGGGTACCACATGAATTATGCGAAGAGATCAAAGCGGTACGCGTATGAACATGTGACGTTTTAGCAACGCAGGAAACAAATTAATATTTTTTGCATCATATGGTAACTGGAGACGAGTAATGGGTACTGTATAATAACAAAAAATGTAAAATGCTATGGCAGGCAAAAGCAGGTACAGAGTACAACCCCAAATGCCGACCTTACTTTAAAAAAGGTCTTATTGTCTGTTTGGTGGAACATTCATTGAATAATTCATTTTGAATTACTCAAACCAGGTGAAATAAGCTTACAAGCAAACAGGCTTAGAATTACTGTGAACAACTGTATCGATTACTTCAATTATTAAAAACAAATAGACCTTTACGTCAAAACACAATATTTTTGCAACATGATAATGGTCGTCCTCATACAGCAAAAATCACGTGAGATGAAATTAACGCACTAGGATGAAAAATTGTGGATCACCCTTCTTATATTCCCAATCTAACACCATCTCATTATCATTTGTTTAGATCTATGCAGAATTATTTAGATGGAAGAAGATTTAATAATGTCAGTGAAGTAAAAATAACCCTAAAAGTATTTTGCGTCAAAGCCTACAACAAGTTTTTATAAAGGAGGAATCAAAAACTTCCTTGAACGATGGAGGAAGGTCGCATCTATCGATGGAGAATATATTTTAGATTAATGTTGTTAAAATAAACTTGTTTTAAAAAACTATATTTTTTTAGTAATACTTAATTTACACAATTTCCATAGAACAAGGTAATTACAGGCTCAATTAAACGAGATCTTCGTGAACATATACGTATTCACACACATGTGATGCCATCTTGCGATATGTCATAAAAATATGTAAAATACAATCAAAATGAATTGTTTAAAAATAGGATTTATGCACCAGTAGAGACTAAAATTGATTAATTAGAATTATGCATTATTAGACACTAGAATTATTAAATAGAATTGTTCACTAGTAGACGGAAATAATTATAGTACCCAAGGAAATGGTATCTAAATTATTTATTTTTAAAGAATATGTATACAGATGTAACAAATCTAGGCCACAATATTTTCTAAAATATTATCCACTAGGTGCGTTACAGCCAGTATGTATTGATGCATACAAACAGTATGTCACATCAAGATATTTTCAAACTAACCTAAGCACTCGGGTCTCCCAGGAGGAGGTCCACTTGAACACTTGATCACTATATCCATACTTTTATAGCCAAAGCGGAGATTTTAAAATTGATATGCTTTTGATAAAATGCTTCTAAAACATACAAAAATATTTTCAAAAGCAGTCATCAATTTTAATACTACCACTGCTACTAGATAACCATTTTCAAACACATCACCCTCTTTAAACAAAACATACATGATTGATTGTTTAACTTACCTGATATCTTTCTTTCCGAACCACAAATGTTGCTTGTCTATTTTTACATTCCAAAATATTTCCAAATTGGTCAATAAAAGTATCATTTATGATCGGTTTATAGTTGGGTAATGGTACCATCTGCACATTTTGAAAATGAGCTCCAACATCATATCCTTTGCCGTCTATAACTATTGCTAGTTTTAAAAATGGACTTGTAAACTCCATAAAACTCGGGGCGTTGGTCCAGTAAACTTTGACAACCTCCATTTCATAGTCTCGACCGAGTATTACTAAATCTGTAGATTGTTCTCCGAGTACTCCGAGTACTCCGAATACAATGAACATGTATACAGATGATGGTGCCATTTTAGGTGCGAGACCTGCAAAAATAATTATTTGACACCCGCCAAACTTTTGTGCCTGTATAAAATAAAATAAATTCTAATTAACACTACACTCATTTGTTATATACATATATATTTTTTTGTTTCAAAAAGATTTGGACGCGCGTATCGATCCCGGTACCGGTAAATATAATAAATCACATGATAAAAGTGAAATCGTATAAAAATGTTAAGAAATTTTCTAATCCTGTTTTCGTGACAAATTTTACTGGGACTAATGAAACATTTTCTATGTTTAAAAAAAATACACTTTTTTTATTTTGTCTACAATGGTAATTATAAAGTCTAATACTATTTATCGCTTCCTATATTTTATTTATAGAATTATTCATTAATGATTAAAAATTAAAAATTTTGGCAAATGATATCTACTTCTACCGATTTCAATTACTTAATAGTGCCAAGCTATGTGTTTAGCCTTTTTATACTAATCTAACAGTTAATAGTTGTTGGTGTGTACATTTTAATATATAACATTAACATATTGATAATTATTTTAATGGACCATTTAAAAATTATATTTCAATGTCAATTTTATATGGTTGTTTAATCTGTAACGCAATTGTGATGGTCGCAAGTGTCACTCCATTACTATAACTGACCACAGCTTTGTGGTTTCATATTGTATTGTAGTGTATCTATTAAAGGTTACCACATTAATTCTCTTTTTCACTAATTCAGATTAAAATTCCTCTTAACTGTATGCAAAGTGCTCAATTGTATGACATTTGTATAGAAAGATGCAAGTGTGCAGATACAACAGCTAAAAAATTACCTGTGCCAAATATTTATTATCCAATTTGAGGTGGGGTAGGATTATTGAAACTGTCATTAAAAACCCAAAGCAACAGGCTTGTGAGATATTTAAAAAATAAATATGTTAGTGCTCATTTTACACAAAACACTAAAACAGTTGAAATATCTGAGAATGAGTGTGACAAGAAACAATGATATCCCACAAGAAATAAGGATAAAATCTGGATATACTAGTCTTGTCATCGAGGTTGTTATCACAGAATCTAAAGGTTAAACTGTATACAATTCTGATACAACTGCTTGTTCAACTTACAAATATATGGGTATGTAGCTTAATTTTTCACTTTGGTTTAGGAAAGCGTTTGCAGGTCTTTGAAAATAATCTTGCGCAAAATTCACTGCTAGAGACTTGATAACCACCTGAGAGATGAGAATGGAGGAAAATAAAGATCTTTGGAACTTCAGAAGTGGTACGACGCCCTAGATATCGTGAAACAAAGTGCAATGAGTCCTGTAACATTTACAAATTCTTCTTGCACAAGCCAACAGAACCAAGACTGAGGGGGAGATCGAGACATAGATGAAAATGTAATGTCGAAATGGACCTGCAAGAGGTAGGCGAGTGCACAACGCACTGGACTAGAGCTACATGACAACTATGTTGTCATGGGACGGATGGATGGCACTCTTTAATTACTTCGCTCATAGACTAGAGTCCCAAAAGAGCCCCTTCAGGCAAATCCCACCATTATGATGAACATTTCATGTCCTCGACAACTATTTTCTTCAACGTCGACGTAGACTGTTGCACCTCCCTTCTACATAAACCCAACCTGCCAGTGAACACGCCCAATGAAAGCGCTTTCTCGTGCTGAATCGAATCGATTCGGATATTTCCCATGTCAATAAAAGATAATATGATTTAGATGCCTTTTACCCATGTTTGTAAAATGTACTAATAGTGTCATATTTTATGCAAATAAAATAATAAAGTCTTACTAACATCGATAGATAAAATAAAATGAAGTCATTAATTTTAGATTTCTTTTTATTATTTCATTAAATTTTCGTGATAGAAACAACCTAAGCGTAACTATTTTGAAAATTTAATTTCGTTACTGCTTTAAAAATATTCTTGATAGTTTGGTAAAATTTTTCTCGCCTTCCCCATTCATCCGTCAAGGTACAGAAATATAGGTTTCTTTTTTCTCCGCTGCACATGTCCTGGGTGAGCAATATAAGTTTAAACTCTGACTCGATCAGTTCTTTTTCTTTGACGTATATTCGGAACAATTCATTTTCTTTATCTTTGATGGCTGCTTTCAGATGGTCATTTAACGAGGTGTGTAAAACTCTATCATTAATTGAAAATATTTGCGAAGATATATTTTCAGCATAACTTTGGTTGTTCTGTAATAAATAACTGTACAGTATATTTAATATTGATCGCAATCTTTGATCCTCTTCGAGCAATTGGGCCGCGCTGCTTTGCCTGTTTTTTTCTTGAATATCCAATATATTATATCGCCATTCCCTCACCGTGTTGATGAACTCATTTTCATCTCTGTCATAGAGGCTGAATGTATTTTGATTATCTTCGATCACGATTGGTACATCGTTCTTGATTAGTGATTCTTCTACTACTGGTTTCAGTAAAATCACGTTGAAGGAGGTCTTGCCCAATTCTGTCACCTGTTGGGTTAGCAAAATTCTTCCATCTGATTTACGCACTGTCATGGCTGTTATACTGTCTCCAACTTCTTCAATTTCTAGAGGTGTGACTTTTCCATTTATAATATCAACTTCTTTTGTATTTATAGCGTATAATTTTCCCTTGATTGTGTTACGTTTGTTGCCACTGATTATGAACAGTCTGTCTCTCAATTCGTCTCCGAAACATTGTATATCATAATTTCCAGATAGGACCTGAAAGATATTATTTATTTACATTTGCTACCTAATTCCTTTGACCTAAATAAAACACATAAATAAGCAACATGTGGTGGGAGTACAATAACGTAATAAGTACTGAATAGCGGAAACAGATAGCTTACTCGACCAACCTGGTGAGCGAGGGAGTCAAAGTTTCCTGATATTTTCCAGTATATATTAAATGGACCACGCCTTACCTCATATTTTTCCCTCGTAACCGCATTGGTGAACGTCGACCTTCCATCAAGACACTCCAGAAAATTTCCATTTTGATCTGTGAAATTATTTCTTATTTCTGGTTCATCCCCTTTAGAGGGTACTGTCTCAAGATCGTACTCCGAGTTAGGTCCCAAATTGTACGCTTGGCCTTTTATAAAAACGATAATATTTTTTTTGTATTCAATAAAATTTGGCGCCTCAGATAAATAATTTTTTAACACGTCGATTTCATAGATTCGATTGAATAGATTCACCTCCTTGGCTTGTACCCCGAGTATCCTCCGCGTGTCATCTCTGGTCAATTCTAAAGACGCATTTAGCGCCCACTCTGCAATTTCCAGGAAAGCTTTTTCAGTTGCTGCAATGAGCGTTTCTCTGTCTTTAAATGTATGCTTTAGTTCGCATGAATAAGATTTATCTTTCCCTGAAAGTGATCGCGTAATGGACCAGCACGCGTCCGCAACACTTATGATCTTTGGCCGAGGCACGATTCCGTATTCTCTCGTTTTGTTTCCCATTATGTAATATTTTTTGGTTTTCCCGTCAAATCCAAGAATATGTTCGAAGTACAATCGAATCAATTCGTCCCCCATGTCTTTCATGGTTGCTTTCATATCCTCGTGGAGCGAAGCATTCAATACTTGACCTCTAGGTGGAAGCTCTTCTTGACTTCCATTTATTATTAAATATTCTTTTTCTAATAATTGTCTCAATTTATCATTATTAGCAGCCAGAAGAGATGTGTGATTTTCCAGATTTATCTTGAGAAGTTCAGCGACGTCTTCTTGCATTTGCTTCACAGCATTTATGAAATCACTTCCATTTTTGGGGTTGTATAGTTTATCTCCTTGGGCAGTAGGGATGGGTGTGAGTACAACTATATTAAAGGCTTTCTTACCCGCTACATCATCGGAAAGAAAAATTACTCCATTTGACTGTCTAATAGCGACAGCTGTTATTCTACTGCCAACCTCCGGAATGGCTTGAGATGAAACACTGGTATTTTTAATAATTTCATATTTTTTTGTATCCAGCACATACAGTTGGCCCATTGTTGCATTTTTATCTTTAGCACCGATGATGAATACTCTATTTCTTTTATAATCTCCCACACACATAATGTTGAATGTTGTATTTTCAGTCAAAACCTGGAAAAAATGTATCATCAAGTGTGTTACAGGACTATGTTGAATGCGTTTGAGCTATGGTACTCGCACTGCATGATGAGTATCCCTTGGAAGGTTAGAAGTACAAATTCGGCATTGTTCAGAAGGCGAATATTGAAGTACCTAGAGAACCTGGTGGTACTCTGCGACATTAAAGGCGAGAGGGCGGATTCCCTTCAAAATGAATGGATCAACCAAAATAAATAAGAATACAGAAGACCGGGAAGAATTAAGAAGATTTGTCAAGGCTGCCACGAGAGTTGGATGACATCCAGGACCACTGCGCCCAGTAATTAACAATGAACTACAAAAAGATAATGTCTATATAAAATAAATATTCCTACAATTATGCTGCTGTATAAAATACTGCTATAATTACACAGGGTCCGGCAGAAATAACTCCCTGATTTCTCACCGCTGCTGATGGAGCGCTAGTAGTACAGGGTATGGTTTCGGTACGCCATTTTATAGCCAATGTCTTACCATTTTAGTTGCCATCATGGCATGGAGTGGTGAACATCGCGCGTTCGCTATTGAAACATATTTAAAAAATGATGATTCTGTTATTAACACGCAGCGTCTATTTCGTACACACTTTCGGCTAGGTCCACACGCCACGGTACCCGATAATAAGGCAATTAAGTTATGGGTGTCCAATTTTAGGGCTACCAGTTCAGCTTTGAAGAAGAAACCTCCATGTAGGCCTCGAAGTGTTCGAACATCTGAAAACATTCAAGCAGTTACACAATGTCCACGTTGCTCAGCTCTTAATTACGCTACTGCGTTACAAATTTCGTAAGGAGAATTTTACACGTCGACTTAATGTTTCATCCTTACAAAATTATGGTCCTGCAGCAGCTACATGAATGTGACTAGATCCGCCGTATTGCTTCTTGCCAGGCTATTCTGGAAAATGTTCCAGCAAACTCAATTGTGCTGTCAAGTAACGAAACATTTTTATTTATCGAGATAAGTTAACAAACAAAACTTTAATTCTGGGCAGAGAATACTCCTCTACAACTTCATGAGCGCCCTTTGCATTCTGAGCTTGTTACAATTTGGTCAGTTGTTAAATTTGGAGTAATAGGGCCATATTTATTTTTTTGAGGAAGAATGGCAATCAGTCACTGTAACTTCCAAACGTTATGTAAAAATGTTACGCAACTTCTTGCTACCGAGACTTTATGAACTCAGAAATCAAGCCGAAAATGTATGGTTTCTACAAGATGGGGCCACTGCTCACACAGCAAGACAGTCAATGAATTTCTTAAGAGAGATGTTTCCCGAACATCTTATTTCACAACGCAAAAAAAATCACATGCTGCACGATCATCTGATTTTTTTCCTCTGGGGACATCTAAAGGCTGAAGTCTTTAAACAGAAGCCAAGAACCCTCGATGATATGAAAGCTGCTATCCATCAACAAATGGCTGCAATACCATTGAAAATGACGAGTAAAGTCATGCGGAATTTCAGGGAGAGGTTGAGGACCTGTATAGATAGTGAAGGTCGGCATATGAACAATATAATTATTAAACATTAATAAAAGGTATGTGAAAATAAATGGCAAACCATGTTCTTTCAGAATTGTATATTAAATTTTTGTATAATTTTATTAACCTTTCAAATCGAGTTATTTCTGCCAAACCTGTACCATACCTGTCCAGTATCATTATCATAATGTTCCAGGACATATGCTCTCGAATGTGTTTGCGTAACTTTTAATATTCCTGGCAAACTATAAAAAAAATACCATTACCTAATATAGATTAGCTTAGCCCTACACACTTTTTACATACGGGTCATTCCATGTGAAATCACCTAGGTGTGGTTGCTTGAGCATTTCAGATATTTTTTTATTGTTTTACCATAGGTAACCTCATCAGTGTGTAGCTCAAAACTATTTTAATTTTATTTTTATCTGTCACCATCTTGAATGTAGGCTCAATTTTTCTTTACAGCCCTGGGCAAAGGCGGAGCTTTGCAGAGGTTTTGAAAAAATATATTGTTCTCATCCCATAAAAAATAATTTGAATGCAGTCATGAAACATTGCTGGAATAACGGAATGTTCTGATTTTCACTAACATAAAGAAGACACAATATGATTGTAGAAAATGTATATAAATGATAAAAAATTATATATGAACTGTGACTTTATATGACCTTGAAATGTGCCAATTTTGGAAGCAAAATCACAAATTTTGATCACCTTTTAAGGTGACTGAGGGTTGGAGCCACAAGATGGAAATTTTGTTATGACTATGGTTAGTATGTCTGGAGAAGTGCTAAGGCCAAAGTGGTATATGTAATGGATATGTGCTTGAAAAATTTGATTTTTCCCAGTGATTATAAAAAGGATTTGCTTTGCGTAATCCCGAAAAGCAATAACAAGCCTCGGTCTGATCCAGGCGCGTATCGGCCGATCACGCTTCTTCCCGTGTTCGGAAAGGTGTTTGAGACGCTGATACGAAACAGGCTGGAGGTCTCCCTCACGCCTGCCTGCGACCGATTTGTCCGAGGGAAGTCCACAGTGCATGGCATTAAGTATGCACAAGAATGGGTGGCTGCACGAAATGAGAAGTATGTTTTAGCAATTTTCCTGGACATCTCGGGTGCCTTTGATGATTTGCTTCTTTTATTGCTACCGATTGAATGTGAACTTGTCGTTTACGCTATGATCTACTACTCTCGGTATCTGGCAAGAGTCGGCAAAAAATTAAGCATAGAAGTAAAAGGTCGCTAGAAATGATAACAGAATGGTGTAGTGGGAACAAACTGACTCTTGCGCCTCATAAGACTGTGGCCATGATGTTGAAAGGGAGATTTTCTAGGCGCCCGACGGTGCGATTGTGTAAAGTAAGTGTGAAGTTTTAAAATAGTGTGGTAACTTTGGATCCAGCAGGTTCCTATCTGCCTCACGTCAAGGCCGTCTTTGAACGAGCGGAGGGCCTTTTTATGCAATTGCGTCAATTACACCGGGCAGAATGGGGACAACGAACTCCCACGGTACGCCTAATGTACTTGACCACATACGTGTCGCAAATGACGTACGTTGCCGAGGTATAGGCGCACAGAATCAGAATTATCTCTATCGCCGCGGCGCTGATCCGAGACCAGCGGATCCCCCTGCTGGCTATGACGGGAGCCTATCGGACCGTCTCTAATATGGCACTTCCAGTTTTAGCTGGCGTTCTCCCGGCTGACCTTGAAGTAATGTAATTTTTGGCTCGCCGTTCCCTGAGGAACGGTCTGGAAGTCGATCATTTTGGAACGACGAACGACTCTGGAACGACCGATTCCAGGCTCTGGTTGCTCAAATGCGAATTATCACATTGAGAAAGTGGCAAGAAAGGTGGGACGCTGCCACGCAGGGCAGATGGACTTATACATTTCTCCCCTTCGTGGAGGTGAAAATAAAAGGTGGGGGTGGTCCTCTGGCGCTGGACCACTACGAGATGTAAATGATCTCGGGTTATGGGCATTTCATGAGTAAACTCTTCAACTTAGGACTTGTCCGTGAACCGTGGTGTGTTTGCGCTCAGGTGAGGCAGATGCCGGAGCACATCTTCTGGGACTGCGTGATTATGAATGATGCACGTGAGATCATGATTGCGGGATTAGAAGAAATAGGTCATCGAATCCCCCGGAACGATGACCAATTAAGAAATTAAAGGAATCTCGGACATTTTCGGTAATTTATTAGGGTGTGGGTCTCTCGCTGGGGGTTGCTGGGATGGGCGATGCCGGGAAGAGCTCTCCCTCGCACCTCTTGCGACCTGGACAGGGTGAATTTCTGCCGGACTGTGACCGAGTTCCGCGACTGCAACACATAAATGTAACGTCTACCCTCCCCTTTTGGGGGTGTATAATTTATATAGCTTCTTTCTAGCTGTCTTCTGAATTGAGTGTGATAACGAGTCTCACGTCAAATTGTACAGGTGTGGCTCTGGTACGATTATACCGGAGCCAACCTATGATGGTATTATAATGATGGTTAATAATAACTGAATGTAATAAAATAAAAATATATCTAATTATGACGAATCAAAACGAGAGTAAACAACTCTCAAAACAATTTGGGATAGGATGTAAATAAATAAAAAATATATATGGTTAGTTTAGTTCCCAGCTATGAAGAATTAAAGTTTACATTAGGAACCCTTCCTGCCTTTTTTTTAACATCAAAGTATCAAAATTTTATTTTTTTCTGATTTCAACGTCAAATATCTCAAATGGGAGACTAAATAATCAAAACTGATGATTATGCTTCTAAAGTTGGCATATTTCAAGGTCATTTAAGTCATGGTTTATATAATATTTTTTATCATGTATGTACATTTTCTATAACCTTATTGTGTCTTCTTTATATTAATGAAAACCAGAACATTTTATCTTTTATTTGAGAACAATTTTTTTTTCAAAACCTCTGCAAAGCCTTATTTTTGCCTGTCTCTGCAAAGAAAATTGAGTCTAGATTCAAGATGGTGGCAGATAAAAATAAAATAATAATTGTTTTGAGCTTGTACTCATGGGATTACCTATGGTAAAACAATATTAAATATATGAAATGATCAAGCAACCATTTATTTTTAAATTAGGTGATTTCACATGGAATGATTCATTCCTGTAATCTTGGACATACTAAACAAGACAAGAGTTATAAATTCTTCTAGATGGATACAGATACTTCTAAGCTGAGGTCGAAAATAAGAATCGAAGAAGCAAACTGCTAATATATCATATAAAACAATAATAAGATCAGTGGTCACTTATGGTCGCGAAACGTGGTGTATAACCCAAAATGAACCCTAACGGAAATGATCTAGAGGCAGACCGAGGAAGAGGTGGGCTAACTGTGTGGAAGAGAGCTAAAGTAGGATGGGAAGATCTAGAACTAGAGAAGAATGGCCAGGGATAGGCGTTGGTGAAGTGCAGTTGTGAAGGAGGCCAAATCTCACACCGAGGTGTGCATTGGAAGAACTTTTAATTACCGAGAATCTTTCTTCGTTCCCCTGTTTCTGAACCACCAACTCTGTGCGTCCTTTTTTGCATTCCACCTTATTTCCATAGGTATCGAAGAAGTCATCTTTTACAGTCGGCTTATAATTTTTTATTTTCTCCATCGGAACTTTTTCAAACTTATAACCAAGGTTGTAGCCTGTGCCTTTTATGTATACTATTATTATGTAATCACGACCATGTCTTTGAACTTCTATGTCACTCGGGGTATCTGTATTATACGTCTTAGCTATGGTTATTTCGTAATCTTGGCCCAGTATGTCCACAGCTTCCGTTTGAGAACCAAACGTTCCTAGTGCGGCGAGTAGTAATAATGATGATGCTGTCATCTTAGTCATGAAATCTGTGAAAATATTATATTTATATTAATATTTATTGAATTTCTGTAGCGTCTAAAAAGAGCTAATTGTACATGTTGGGTGCAGTGTTTGATAACATGAGAGCTGGTTAAAGGTCGTAGTCATACTATAATAGATGAATACATTCATACATACTGCCAGTTCACATATGGCTGTGAATCCGAGGCCCAAAGTAGCCGCGTATCGAGTTTTAAGAACAGAAGTTTGCTGTGAATTCTTGCTGTGTAATTGATTTGACTTTATGAAGAACTCTGAAGGAAAGGAATGAACACAACAACTCGTCTCCCGTGTCACGACAACGAGAGCGGACTTACCGCATACCCGAGACCGCTTTATGAGCAAAAGCTTCCATATATTTTCACCGCCAGGTTGGCATTATTTTAATGCTAAATATGCAACCACGTAGCGTCACCTCACACATAGTGATAAAGTGGCGTCGCGCAGTTACAAAGACAAAATGCCCTAATTGTACCCCGGCAAAATTATAATCGTTATTAATTATTCATCACAAAATACATGAAATAACAATCGTAATGGAACAAAGTAGTATGCATGGAATAAAGTAAAGAGACAAAGAGGGGCATATGCCAAGGTCAGTGAATAGTATAAATCGTGTGAAAGACAAGACAGCAATACAGTAGTTGAAAAGGTGGAAGATGGGAGCAGAATCAACGGCGTATCTTACAACACGACAATGTGAGGCCGCACGCAGCGTAAAAAAAGGACAAAATAAAGGAAATGGATCTGGATCTGCCTTATTCTCCTGACATAGCATCATCAGATTATCATTTAGACCGGTCTACGGAACATTTGAAAATTTTAATTCAATAAATGTCAGAAAACATCTAGATTCCTTTTTTAAATCAAAATTGAAAGAATTTTACAAAAGGGGTATCATAAAATTACCCAAATTGTGGCAAAATATCATAATTTACAATGGAAATTAACTTTTGGAATAAATATTGTAATTTTTTTTCACTATAATAAAAAACGACATTTATTTTCACTTTACCTTATATAATTCCATTGACTTTCGGAATAATTAACACAATTAACGAAAAATTTTGTTTGTGTCCGTCACGTCATTGGATTTAATGCCGCATGAATCAATGGTCGGCTGGAGCTTTAGTCGGCTGGATCTTTTGTCGTGGACATATAGTTGATGGGTCAAAAGTCCGCGGAGCTTTTGCTGTGGAAGCCTTATCTCCATAGAGGCGATTCACATGGCTCGAACACCTTTTGCGGGTGCGTGCGTACCTTTCATATATGGACCTCGGTGAACCAGATGTACCGCAACAACTACACACAGGTCTCTTTTTAACTACACAATAGTGAATAGTCCCAAGTACCTACAGATATAACTTCACTTCACTTTCAAAAAAATAGCAATTGATATTAGGATTTTTTTTACCTGGGGTTTTCTGCACAGATTTTCAAAACAATTATTTTAATAAGTACGTGAAATGTCATCAATAGCCAATAACGTAATATCTATCAAACAACTTCATGGCTAATTTTCATACAAACCTTTATTCGGTGGTTATAGTACTTAATTTGTGTGCATATCTTTACAACAATCTTCATGCTGTATTTAAATTATGTGTAAATTTTATATGGACATTCAATTGCACACTTACAGACACGCCATTATGCTTCAATCTATATATATGTATATATACAGTGCTTTTTTATAAGAAAAAAGGTGCCAGAACTCACATCTTGTTAATGTTTCATTAACAAATTATATATTCAGTTCTTTATAGCCTTTGCTTCTTATTGATTTTGACGCTGGCCTGCTACGCTCGACAGGGCAATTCAAGTCCACGTGGACCAAATATCTAATTTTTAAATTTTACCTTTAAAACATAGAAAAACCGTCGAAAGAAGGTGCCGGAACGCCATTCCGGTGCGTTCTATAACAAAAAACCATTGCATATATATACAGTGCTTCTAAAAATAAAAATGAACTTGACTTCAAACCTCCGGGCTCGTGAACAAATATGACAAATGCTTAAATGTATGAGGTAATTATGAGAAAAAATAGTTAAGGTATTGTGTGTTAATCCTTGGCATGCCTGGTAGGGTCTGTCAGACCCACCACTTTGAAGAACTGTCGATATTTTTTGAAATTTAAAACTTACCGCGTCGCGCTCCTGTGTACCTTCGCGTCATAGACTAGCGGTCACTTTGTCGCTCCTACCACAGTTCGCAACGCATTCGCGTCCGAGTAGCGTGTGCTCCGTGTGCGTGTGTGAAAAATTGTCACTCCAATGATGATCGAATAATTATTGTTATCCGAAGATTATAGTAGATTCATCAGTGCCTTCAATTAATCTATGTCTGATTTTGATCTCTGTCTTGAGTGTAAGATTTTTAATTAAAACATCTATTTTTTAGCTACCTAAAGTAAGAAGTATTTTCATTTAAATAATAAATCAATAGTATTATTTTTATTTATTTCTTATAAATATAATTTTAAAAATAATAGAAAATGTGATATCTAACATTCTTATTACATTACTTAATATTAAAAAAATGATATTCAGTTACGGGTCCATTAAATCCACCAAGTGTGATTTCAAGCCACCAAGAATGCTAAGGGTTAAACATATATAGTAAATTGGTTTAAAAAAAAGTTTATTTTTTCTAACCTAAAGGGCAACATTCTGGATTACACTAAATTACATTTTTTTTAAATTTATTGAACTCTTCTCAAGGTCCGCTCTAGGGGCGAACAACCCGGACATTTGTCCTGAACGGCATTTTGGCTGTGAATGTAATTACCCAATTAATCGAAATTCAGTTCCGTGTAGTAGCCACTCTTTCAATCTAGTTGTTAATAATATGGCAAAAGCATCCTTGGAAGCAGCTAATTTCGTCAATATGGTCCAAAAAAAAAATTATTTTATTTTTTCGGTATTTACTTTTCGATAGCAATATTTTTAAAACATGTCACGGAGCGGCAATTTGTCTTTTTTTCAGTGAGTGACGTATTTGTATGTAAAAGCTAGAGCGAGGCCTGCTGCCCTTTTGCGGTTTTACGATTTAAAATGTTTTAACATCAAAATACGCATACTTTTTTTTTAGTTTTACAAACAAAATGAACGTTTTTTGTAGTACTTTGGCAGCATTGAAATATCGCCAACGCTTTAAGAAAATTATAATAGTTTGAAACTATCGTCAATTATAATCAAAATATTTACTTGTTTAAATGCGTGTAGATCCGGCTTAGTTAATAGTGGATGCGGCACGTTATGTAGAATGTAATCTCGTATCTATGGCAACACCACAGATAAAACAACACGGGAAACATTGTCATTGGAACAGTTTTGAACTGACGTTTTTATCCGTTAGAGAAAAATAAAAAATATTTTTGTTTATTTCTCGTTTTCATTCGTATCTTTAGGCAATATAACGAATGATGATGGACTGGTTTTGGTAATTTGCACTCAAACACCTTAGTTCGTCATGGATTAATCTGTATGACTTCAGTATTAATTGAATCATGGTATGCGATGTTTTAGAAGCAATATTACTATAGTTTCGAACAGTATTTTGTATATTATTTGAAATCTCGATATATTGTTTTTTTTTTTTCTTTAAATAATTGTCCGTAGTTGAGTTTAGATACATCCAATAGCTCAACAGAAGTACAACTGTTGTATTGTGCTACCGACTGCCGACTGCCGACTGTTACGGTAAGGCTAGGCGCATACATACAATTTTTAATCGCTCAACTATTTAGTTGTATGTCAAAAGGCTATTGGATTATATGGGAGTGTGCATAGTGTCGACACGATACTTGATCAATAAAAAATATCAAAAAACTTCATCGATCGTCTTTTGACAAAACAGTTAAACAACTATCAGTCGACATTATATACAATACATGATCCGCGACCATTCAATTGTATGGAGCACGCACACGAATGTTAGGAGATCTCATGCGCACTTCCAACACTTAACAGCTTAGTTGAGTAGAAATCGAGGAATTCATCGATTTTGACTTAATAGTTTAGTCGTTATAATAATCGAGTGAATGCGTATAACCTAAGGTGTGTGGTTTTAATACAGTCATTATTATTAAAAAAGATTAATTCAGGTATGTGAAATTGCAGATGGATACTTCTCGGACATGGAATTTGAAGACACCCTCGTCATCAAGAAAGAGTAAGTTTAATTTAAAATATTGGATCATTTTGTTATATTAAAATGTCACCATAGACTTGACTGCATTTATCATTCCATATACAACATACGCTTATCAAAAGGTATAGATTTTTTGTCTTTCTGTATCCTAAGACAGAGATAAATACTAATAAGACATTCTCCATTCAGAGTTCCAGAAGCTGAGCCTGAGAAAAGCAGCCCTGAGCTGCCCGCCAAAGAGGGCTCCAGCAGCAAGCGCAGCCGACACTCATGATGGGGATGTGGAGCGAAACAAGGGTGCGAGGTCGGTCTCGCCCACTGATCTCGACAGATTCACGACTCCACCATTTGTGGTGTGACACTTTTCTACTATAGTCAATTTCTTAACTGCAATTATTTTTTTAAGTGAATGTAAAATTCATGATGCTATTTTCTTCCAGACAAAGAGGCGTCCAACATACACCTCTTCAACACTAATTGATCTCAGTGAAGCTGGAATTACTCCCGATTTAGTTGTTAATAAATTTTCAAGTAATTTAGATTCTTTTAAAACCGGCAATACCATAGCTTTTAGTACCCCTATAAGTAATGATAAAACAGAGAACTTTGATTTATTTGACGTTGTCAAAGATGACATTAAAAATAATAAAGTCTTTAATAGTAAGTTGGATAACCAAAAGTTAAAAGAAAATATTGAAGGTGATAATAATTACGAACATTCTCTAGATGTTAGATTGAATAATCTAAATGAACCAAGTGAAGAATGTATCAGTCCTAAAACAGCCAATATTTTGGATGACATGTATGGAGATGTTTGGAAACACACTCCGGGACTGTTTAAAAAATCAAAATCTGTTATCAGAAACAGACAAAAAGAAAAAAATACCACAAGTTATGACGAAGTTTTAAATAAACTGGATTCGTTGAGTTTGTACGTCAATTCTTTGACAGATGTCAAAGCGAAACATGTGCAAACGAATATAAAGACATTTTTTAAGACTTCAACTAAAGACATGGATTCTTCAAGAAAAAAAAATCAAAATGGTGATCTTCTAAAACCTAAAATGTTGTCTTTTGAACTAACAATTGGACTGGATAAAAAAAATAACCAACATCCAAACGAAAAGGATTTTGGGGAATCTAAAGCTTTATCTGATTTGATTCCCTGTCCAAATTTAGATGACTCAGATTTGATTTTATCTACTAAAAAGGTGGGGAAAAAAAAAACTTTTTTGTCTTCCTCAGATTCAGACGAAAATATTGATTTAATGCCAAAAAAGTTGTTTAATGTCGAGGAGTGTCAAGAGAGTGATAAGGAGAATTCCAAAGGAAATAAAGTGAAGAAGAAATTGTCCAAGAAGTGCCGTGATACAAAAAAGAATATTGAGTTTAAAACGAGGGGCGAGCAAGATTGTAGTGTAATTATTATCGAATCTGACAATCAGATTGAGAAAGGCTTTGACAAAACAAGTGGGAGAAAAATCAGGAAATTATTCAGAAACATTTCAAAAACGAATTGTATGTTTGATGATGTTGAATTTGTGGCTGAAGATATCAGAGATGAATTGAAGACAAGAAAAGATCTCATAGAAATTATCGACGATAAAGTAGGCGCACAACAAATTTTGAATAAAAACGATCTGAAAGGTTTTTATTCAAAAAAAGATAAGAAAATTAGTACCGATAGTACTTTAAAAATAAATAATGTTTTGAAACCAATAGACGTTGTAGAAATCATTGACGATAGAGTGAGCCAAAGTGAAGCAACAAAAACGTACAGGAAATTTAATGATGCGGTGAATGATAATAATACTTTAATAGATCAATTTATAAGCGAGGGTGTTAAAAATATTTCTTTGAAAACTAAAGAACCTAATAATAAAACTAAGCTAATCAATAAAGCTCCAGTTAAAAAGAGGGCACCTCTTAAAAAAGGTATTTTGCCAATTGTGGAGCGGGAGAATGTTAATACAGATGAAATTCAGGTGTACAGTTTCATGGCATCACTTTCTGGTGAGTTAATGCACTTTTCATGCTTTTAACTATGTAATAATTTAAAGAGATGAAACCTTCGTAATAAACTGGTTACATTTACTTCTATTTTAAGAATTGTATTCTTAAAAAAAATTGTATGATTTGAATTGAAAGATTATTTCATTCCATAGATAATGTTCCTCCGTGGCGCTGTGACAAAGAAGCTAGAAGTTACAAAGACAACTATGCCAAGAAAAAGAATGATTTGATCAAGAAATTATTTAGCATGTTCAATGAGAAAGTGTTCAACAGTCAGTTGGATGTTGATCTTCCCATTGTGTGGAATGCCAATCTGAACTCGACTGCTGGGTAAGAATATTCATTTATTAATCAGAAATCTGATAGTAGTTACCTATATATTTCAGATCTGTTACAACGTCCTGTGACTTTTCTTTTTTTTTTATATTGAATGGAAATTTTTGTGTATTGTATTTAGTAGTTTAATTAGTCATAAAAATTAATTTATTTTATTTATATATACTTCCAACATTTTTATAATGTTGAATGAAAGTTGCAGCATCCTTTTCTATATCTTATTTTCTACTCATTATGAATGTAGAGGGTGCACCAAAATACCCAGACTATGTATCGTGGTGTAATATCATCATCTATATTTCAAAGAGATGTATCTCGCATTTGTTGATTTTACAGTAGACGATATATTAACAAATTGTGTGGAATTTTTCGCTGTTGTGATATAAAAAGTAATCTTTTCTAAGAAAACATTAATTTACAACATTTAATGACAGTGTGAGGTGTGTTTATCAAATAAATATTACTTATTACTGTCATTTGTAAGAATGACACATCGAAACAAAAGTGGTTATGTCAAATTTTTTTTATGTAATATTACTTCATTGGAATAAAATTCAGATGTGCCTATTGGAATGTATTATGGGCATGTGTTTGGGCGATGTAACCCTAGTCGTAACTCAATTTTAACAAAAAACTAGATATGTACATATTTTTAAAAGATGGATGATATAATTACTTGTACAATGTTTGAGATTGTTAAAACATCATAAAGTAATATGGTGCAGTGCACATAAATATAAATATAAACAAAACAACAAAACTGGGTTTTTGACTCCTTTTTTGCTTTTTGGTATGAGGTACGGTGGCATGTTGTGCGTCATCAGTGTTTTCAAAATGACAAAATTTCCATAAATTTGTTTTGCTGATGGACGGATTGTTACATGTACTTTCTGATCGTTACTCGTGAATTTTGTCAATGCTAACTACGAATTAAACAAAATTATTTGAAATATCCATGTTTTTTTGTACTGTTTTGAAACTAAATTCATGGGATCAACAAAAATGTTTATATTAATGATAAATTTGAATTAAGAAAGTTCGAGATATCCATGTTCTACTCTATGTTGCAGTCGTGCCCACAATAAAATTGTTCGATCCAAGACTAGTAGCATCCACAATGCCAGGAGATCCAGAGTTGAGCTGTCCAACAAGGTGGTGGACAGCGCCCAGCGTTTGCGGGATACACTTGCTCACGAGCTGTGCCACGTGGCCACCTGGCTCATTGATGGACAACTGAGGGACGGTCATGGCCCTTTCTGGAAGAAGTGGTAAGCATTCACACAAACTGGTTTGTTACGAGGAAGTTGACGGTGGGTGGCGCCCGGCAGCTGTGAGACATGCTTGTACAGGAGTTATGTTTTGCTTCTATTTTATATATTATGTGTACAGAAATTGCAATAAATAAATATTCAATATTCTATTGCCATTCACAAATTCAGGGACTTTTAAATTTCCCCAAACCAACACTTTCCTTGGAATTGAGTAATTAATAGTGCTTTCGAATTATTGTTCATCTATAATTCTACCAGATGCAGAAGTAATTTTCTCCACTAGTGACCTTTGTAATGATTGCAGGGTAGCCAAGACACTGCAAGCTTATCCTGAACTGGTCTCCATCCCGGTGTGCCATACGCTCAGCATCCACTACAAGTACACCTACAAATGTATCAAATGTGGATACAGGTAATTAAGACTGAATTCCTTAAATAATTGCACTCCCTATTAAGATTTTTTTAACCTTTATGACCCAGTGTTAAGAGTGTACATTCATTTTTCCAGTTTACAATTCAAAAAATTCTATGCAAATTACTACTCTTTCAGGCTGGGACTAATAGTTAAACTTCTGTGTCACCTAAATACTAAAGAACGTTATTTGTCATGTAAATCTCGCTAGAGAGAAAAGTTTTTATAGAAAGAGATGACAATAAAATTGTTGACTTTGTTTATTATCAGCGATTTGATATATAAAAAAAACAATAAAAAACACACATTAATTGGATTGATATTATAAATATTATTTGATAAGAAATTATTGTGTTTTTGATGTAAAACTTGATTTTAAATAGTAGCTGAAGCCTCTGCATATGAGCAAGTACAATACAGTAAAACCGCGATATAACGAAACCCGATATAGCGAAAAATGACGTATATCGAAAAAAAAATCGAAATTTAGTCCCTAAAACCAATTTTTCATACAAAAATGCATTTATATAACGAAATCCCGTTAATATTTATAACAAAATCATTTTTGTCCCGTACGAAAAAATGCCAATACATTTACGTAAATTTATAACGAAATAAAAAAATGTTAAAAGATGAAAATATTATTTCGCACTTGCAAAGCCGCGCCGCTGCATCTGCCGTATGCGAACGGTTTAATGGCCTTTTCGGCGGTGCGCGGCGGTCTGCCGACAAGGTAGTAAAACAATTCAAACTTCTTCTTGGGTTCATAGTATCATATTTTAAAGTGGTTGCCGCCGTTACCGGTAAGTACCTTCGTAATTTATATACGGCTCATTTTATAAAAATGCCGCGATTCAACTGTCAAATTTTTGAATTATTTTTTATGTTTCATGCCCAAAACTATGTTTGAAGCGGCTCTACATTTAAACACAATTAAAATATTGTTTTGTGTTTGCAATATTATGGAATTTACAAAAATATCTTCCAATTGGTGTTGAATAGGTTATGTTCTTAATTTAATTCCTTTGATTAGCCATTTGCTTATCTGTTTTAATAACAAAACTACTAAAAATATGTAGGTATTCAGTTCCCTATGGCCTTCTTCCTCCTTTGTTTGCAGAATTTGCGATCTTTTTTGAAGCCGCGCAACATTTTTTTGCGACGGCGCGTAACATATAGTAGGTTTTTTTTTATTTATTTCGTTATATGTGGGAATTCGTTATTACGAATTTTTATTTTTTGGGCCCTTGGATTTCGTTATATCGCGGTTTTACTGTATATTATTTAAAAACCTATATTTTCACTAAAACAAAGTATTTTAAATACGTTGAAAATTGATATGTCCTGCAAATTTAACAGTTTATAACTATTTATTTATAACATTTTTTTAATTTGTCTCCGTAATCTTGGCTTCAAGATTATAAGAGAATATTTTTTTTTTATATTTATTTTACGCTTATACATATATTGTACATGCATAACATAATTAATTATAATTTTTTTTTTTACACATAATTACTACCCAACTCAATAAAGAATCAATTCTCGTGTTTGAATTGGGGAGTATTTAAGTTTTAAAATAATGTAAAGGTAGGTAAAGAAGTAAGATATAAATATCGAATTAAAATATTAACCTGTTAGCTGCCCAGAAAAAGCCCTAGGTAAAACAGCATGATACCACCAATTGGTGGCAAAATTCGTAGATTAGCTTTTTCAGAATTTTAAAAAACATGAAAACTAACTAAATGTAACTAAAAAAAACGACAACATGGAGCTTCTATTTTATTATAAGCGTCCATCGACCGCGATTTCGTACTGTTTTGAGATGAAAAAAATTAATAAATAAAAGTTTATAGTGTTGCCAGGCCTTAACGTTCAGGATAGGAAATTATTATTTATTTTATATTTGTTATTTGGAAGGACGACTCCAGATTTTATGCATATTTGGAACAAAACAATTATCTGTCTCCCATTCAAATACTGCCCTAACCTCTGCACTTGTTGATGGCTGGTTTTCATCAACGATATTGTCAAGGTCTTCATCATAAATGTGAACCACAAAATAATCATCCTTGACATCGTTGTCATCATCCAACTCATCATCGGACTCTGCGGTAGTAACAAGCATATCGGAAATTTCTAGGAAGTCTGCAATATCTCCATTAGCGAAAAAGTCTCACTATACCATTTTATAAAAAAACGTTTTCAAAAATTCGATAACTGTAAACGAAAAAATATATATTAGCACTTTACATCACATATAGGACTTATGATATAGCACTAACACGCATGAAATGCCGTTCGCGCTAATGGCTAATATAGTCTATAATGAAGCACTCACTGTATATTAATAATAAAACGCATTTAATAACTAAAAAATAATATCTTATTCACTTTAATTACTCAGTTACAAACAAATAAGTATCACAAAATACAGGTACGATTGTAAATATATGTGTATTGCAGGATAAATCCTGATAATACTCTGCACCGGCTGGAATTTAAATCTAACTGACAAGTACTTTCCATTTGGAAAGTTCTGGTGTTTTAAAAGTGTGCATGTGCAATGCTTTTGTCATCGATGTGAGTGGCGTGTGTGTTCAAATATTATACTGAAAATCCTGTCATTTGAATAAAGAAAAAATCTGGCAACACAAAATTACCGACATCTGCACACGCTGTCACGTGGTGCAACGTTTCTTGTCTATGGTATAGCGTGAAATATTTTGGCGTTTATCGCACTACTCTCTCTCGGTCGTCCTGGGCCTTCTTGGGGTTAAATACATAAACATAATCAAATTATATTTCGTATTTGCAAGAATATTCCATATTAAGGCATTTTTGTGGCATAAAGTGCCGGTAGCCGGCCCGCCTTTCTGTTTGGGAATGTATTTACTGTTATATAGATGGTCAAACCCATACAATTTGTCTTAGGGACGAGCCGTGGTGGAGTTGGCATGCATGTAACTGTAATTTCTAAACTAGTTGTACCTCAAAATGAAACTCACAAGTTTTGTTAAGTACCAGTATATGTATCCTTGGGCAAATACTAATATTTGATATTTGAAAACTTGATATTTCCATACTTTATTTGGTTGACCATAACATCTAATATTGTATTTTAACTAACTACAATAATTAAAAATTGAAAATATTTTATTTATAAAAAAATGATTATTATATAAATAATTACATATAAAAAAAATTACTATCTAAACTGCAAAAAAAAACTACTACTAAAAAGTGATTATTAAAAAAATAACTATAAAATTAAACTTACATAAAATATCTAACTACCTAAATAAAATAAATCGACGTAACAATAGAGAATATAAAACAAAATTAAAATTGAACCCGTAAAGTATCTACCTAAATAAAATAAATCGACGTAGCAAAGAGTAAAAGTAGAACCACTGACAAGACCAAAACACAAAATGATTTCAAATTCAAATTATTCGGCATTTTATAGTAGAATAAGGGTAGGCCAAAGTTATTAGGAGATAAAATACGTCACCTGTAAGTCCGACGAAAGTCCATACTTTTTACAAAATTGTTTGCACAACAAGACGTTTTTTTTTTCCTAGTCAACTTGACGAATGCACATTTAAAAAAAGTATATATCAGTGTACATATATTTATGTATATATCATTGAGCACACATTACATTTTGCATGTACTTCTCAGAAATTCAAAATACGCAGTTAAAATTTTTTTGAAAATTTGAATAATTTACTCTGTGAAACAAAAACTAGAAATTAAACGTGAATAAATGCTCCTTTCAAGATTAGCTTTACATTCTTTCCTTATTTCTTCATTCTTTACTTTGTCATAAATGGATCTGCCGCATATACGCCTAAGCGATCTCATTTTGCATTCAGTCTACTTTCGTTTTTCTTCTGCCAGCTACATTCACATTACATACATACATTTCACTTCCGTACATTGGTGTTGGTACTGGGACTTCATTGTGCGCCTCGGTTGACAAGTTCCCATTAGTTATTTTTTGTATTCAATATATAATTTGGAATCAATAAAATATTTCAATTAATCAAAATAATCGCATAACTAGGATTTTTTTCAGCACACGCAGCTTCAACATTTTCAACTCGTATTTTAAATTCATCTACCCCTAAAATATAGCGTTGCACTCAGTATACATATAAGATTACACAAAATCTATTCATTCAATTATAAACTTAAAATTTGACAAAGCTATTCGATACTAGGAATTCCCGAAATAAATTGAAGGTTCAGGCCAAACATAATTAGGGTAATACGGGCAAACAGATGAAAATAAAAATGTCAATGTACTACATATTTTGTTATTTTATCTATATGTTATCTGAAAAGACAAGCTTGTCATAAAATGAGGCATAATTCAATGTGGATCATCTTAAAAGTTAAGTAAATTGTTGTGTATTCCAAGAATTTATTCTAAGGGTTTTCCTGCCTCCTAAGCAATTAAGAATATTTAAAGGTAGATATTAGTGGAAATAAAACAAAATTACCAATGCAGCTCTGGTATTGTACATGCTGAAGTTGATTGTTTATGACAGCTGGGGTTCTTTTTTGATTTTTGGGGTTTATTTTGCTTGGGCACTATATTTTATTGGCCTATTCAAATATTACCTTTTTGTAAATGGATAAACTTTTATGATACATGAAAAAACCCATTTAAATAGAGTTCATTTTATTGCACCCATTGAAAGAATATCACTTTCATTTTTATAAAGGTCAAACAAAAAAATTCTGCGAAAAACGTATTACAAGGAACATTTTGTATGGACAAATTGAGTTCTGTCAGAAATATTTTAATCTATTAAGCGGGAAACTTATTATTTGGAAAACGTATTAAGCATTAAAAAAATACATAATTTGTATGGGACTTTTTCGGGACCGAAAAATGTAATCCTATTAGGCGTGAAAACGTATTAAGGTGATCGTATTAAGAGGGTTTCACTGTACTCAAATTTTCAGATTTATAATGATTGTGTAGAAAAATTCAATTTTGTCTTAAAATTATTTCATTATCAAATTTTTTAAGTTATAGGTAGAATTTTGTATGAAGATTTATTTTAGGGGGATAAAATATGACATTTTCAAATTATCATGAATTTCGAAATAAAGTTTGTATTAACAAGCTTTTACTGTAATAAGTATAATAGCTGACATCTGTTATCCAAAATAGAAAAGTGTTAGAATTAGTAGTTTAAAAAGTACTTTATTTATGCTAGCTTTAGAGCGAGCACACATTGAGGACAGAACAGTTGTACGACAGTTTACCACCAACTATTCTATCGTTGTAATGTGATGTGATGATGATGTGTGTAAAATGTAATCGTCAGTGTGCGCATTGCCATACATTCTCATAGCACTCACCATCATGACAGAAAGTTGTCGGTGTGCGCTTGCACTAGTTGGTAGAGTTTCACTGGAAAGTGTTGCGGTCTTTGAAAAAATTCTCATGACATTTCTTTTTTTTAAACAAGAATGGAAAACAAATTACCGAAAATTAATAACTCATTTATTTTCAGCATTGATCGCCACTCAAAATCAATTGACACAGACAAGAAACGCTGCGGCTATTGCTACGGCACCCTGGAATGCATACGCAATCGGAAGACCAAAGATGGGCTGGTGGTCTCCACACCGGTGAAGGGGGCTCAGCGCGCAGCTTCTGGGTTTGCCCTGTATGTCAAAGAGAACTATGGAAACGTCAGAGGGCCCCACACTCCACACAAGCAAGCCATGCAATACCTGGGCAGGCAGTACGCCAGTCTCAAGACTGCCACACCAGATCCTAAACAATAACTGTTGTTAAAACAACTATATTGTGTCTGGCACTTTTATTTAACAAGATTAAGAATTACATCTCGCTAATGTTCATGTTCGTTTAACGTGGTTCTGTATCCAAATGTATCTGTTCACAGGACATCAATAATTCATTCTTAATAAGTTAGTAAATTTGAAGAATAATTTTGTGTTCCCTATTCCCTACATTATAAATCAATCAATGAAGGATGACTTCAGATTTTATTAACACAACTATTGTTATATTTAATTTGATCTTTACCTAGAACATTTTATTTACACTAATGTGCAAGGTCTGAGTTAAAACCAGAAGTCGCTGATAATTAATGTATATTTGGAAGGTAACAATTATCTGTCTCCCATTTGAATTCTGCCCTTACCCTCGCACTTGTTGATGGCTGGTTTTTATCAACAGTATTGTCTTTTTTATAAAAGTTAAAAAAATAAATAAAAAACTTATTGTAAATTTAATATTAGCATTTCACGTCACACATCGGACTTACATAGATATAGTACTAACGACACGCACAAAATGATGCGATGAAATAATCAATACGCACCCACTGTTTTTTTATGGTAAAACGTACTTAATAACTAAAAAAATATCTTTATTCACTTGAATTACTTACAAACGAAAATGAGAAATATTACGAAACACATAGTATAAATATAATGTATTGCAGAATTACTCCTGAGATACTCTGTATGTACCAGTCGGAATCAAAATATAACTGACTCCATTCTCTTTTTGGAAAGTTCTAGATATGTACTTTGAAATAACTGCGTAAAAATCATGTGACGATGTGTCCTTTGTCGTCGATGTGAGTGTTTTTATTAGATTTTCAAATATAACTGAAATTTCAGGATTTTGAGTATAAAAGAAATCTGGCAACACAAAATTAGTGCCATTTGCAAATTTTGTATGGAGGAAAAATAATGATTTTTACATTTGATTTCTGACTTAATTTGTGATAAATATTTCTATGGGTCATACCGTATGATGTCGCTACTGGAGAGAATAAGTTGGTTTAAAATCTGATACGTGATGCTCGCGATATCACCCGTTATTTACTGTTGTATATAGACAGCGGGTGACCTCCTGGCATATTTGTGCGCTGTCACGTGGGTGTCGTGCGTAGACGACGTGGGCTCTGACGTATTTATGCGCTGTCAAATATTTCCGACTCTGGCCTTAAGTTAATAGATTTCAGTTTCAATGTTTAATATAAAATATACTTATTACTATTTTGTTAAATGTTTATTTTATATAGTATTTAAAATCAGCATATCAGTGCCTTTTACCAACGTAGCATTTAATCATAAATGACCATTTTTAGTTCTTGTATTTCGCATTACATATTTGATACATTTTCAAGAGACGGTCATTTTTTAATATGTTGTGTTCAATAAGAGCATATTAGAATACTGCCACTTAAAATATGTATCAAATGTATGCAAAATATCAGATCAACTAAAAATGACCCCTTTATATAGTTATAATCATTCACCATTTTCGAAATTTTTATTTTAATTATATATTGAACACTTGCTAACTTTTTACTATTTATTTTAATGTTTTTCGATTGGATCGATTTAGGCTTTAGCCAATTAATACCTCAATGTGCTCTCCAATACATAATTTAACACATTCTATACTGTTCAATTTATTAAACAATGAATCCAGCTTTTGAACGAAGAATATTTTATCACACCCAACGGGAAAATCTTTGAACGTTATAATATTTGAAATATGTAATTATATTCATGTTATATGTATACAGACTTGTATATATTTTTATATATTTAATTTATTTGATAAGACTGTGTGGTTTAATTTTGATGTAAATGATATGTATTTGTATAAATGTGACAGAATAAAAAAAATCTATGACTAGTCCTGTTTTTTTTTCTCGTAATATCCTGATCTAATAATACAACATTAAAGGCAGCCGACATATGAAAATTATATAAATTATTTTATAATTCTACCTAAGGGTTGAAAAACTTACTAGTCTACGCAAACTTTTCATAACAATGCAGACTTTATCCAACTAGTATTTTACAATTCTTAAAAAATAAAGTAACACAGTTAGTATTCTTCACATGATGTATACAGTTCGCTGGAAAGTAAGAAAGGAATGGAATTTTATTTGGCATTTTTTATTTTTTTAAATTGGCGTTTCACCCCTTTACCGAATAATTTTATTTAATGTGAAATTTCTTTTGGATACATTTAATTTTTACATGTTTATTTCATTGGCGTTTAGGAACCTTGTTAATATTTTTTAAATGGTTTGATTGTTAGATGATAACAAAGTTGCGATGTTGATGAGGAATGGAATTTTGTTAGAAAGATCTTGGATTAAATTTGGATAATGGTCATTGATGGGGCATCCTAAAAAACATGATTTAGATGTTCCTCTTCTAGTTGACATTCACACATAGAAGAGTCCCGAATGCGGATTTTAAACAAGTGAGAATTGATACAATGGCCGATCCTCATATGGCAGATCGAGGAAGTTTCAAACTTATTTCATTTTGGAAAACCAGGGCCTAGTAGGAATCTCTGGCTGAATTTCCACAAACCATTTACCTATTAAAAGTTTAGAAGTCTCCGATTGACCTCTCCAAATGCAGATCATTTTCTCTTTGAGAATAAGAAGTATATCAGATAGTCACATGATTATGTAAAGTGACGCCAGAAGTAGAGGCTTCCATTGCTAAGGCATCGACTTTTTCATTTCCCGGGATTCCACAATGACTAGGAATTCGTTTTTTGTCTTTTTGTTTCATACTAAACATTAATTCTCATATTTGGATACACTGCTCATCTTCGGCATATGAAAAGGGATACGATTTTTATTTTTGTAGGAAGCTAAGAGAATCTGACAGGATCAGGCTTTTATTGCAAATGAGTAGATTTTTCATAATATATTTTAATGTCTCAAGGATTGCAATGGCCTCAGCAGTAAATATTGAGGGTTTTTTTGATAATCGATATTTCTGTGCCAGGTTTTCTGAATCACAGAATGTTGCTGCCCCAGACTAACATTCTGGCCAGCATCATGTTTGAAGAAACAACAACTTCTTCGGTGCGCACTGTAAGACGTCTCTGTGCGGATGCATATTATCAATTAGAGTATGCATGGTGCGAAAATGATCCATGGTCATTCAAATTACTTTCTCGAATGGACTATTATGTCGACAAGCAAGCGTTGTTCTAATGTAAGTCTATTCATGGTGAAATGGCAAACCAAACTGAGCACAAATCAGCTGTCCCTAAAAAGTGTTGCAAATTTGAAAAACAAACCTCTATAAAAACACCTTTATAAACATATTGCATTAGTTCTACACAATTACTGCTGTTATTCAGGTGCATACATTGTCAAATATTTATCATTTGAATGTTCATTTAATTGCTACCACATTTATAAAAAAATATATATTTATTAATACAATCTTAATCTTTTGCTTGAATTTGCATAAAATGCTCTGAAGTTTGTTCGTATGACATACCAGCATAGTGCAAAGGGTTAAAATGTAATTAGAACATTAGAAAACGGATGTCTAGAATTGTATGTTGCGTAGGTAGGTACTAGGTATGTTTTATTATTTCAATTCAAATTTTTGGGTACGTACAGCCTACTTACCAAGATGTAAAAAAAGCACACATATACATATTTTAACTTTTGAATATGTGAATTTCCAGTGTCAAGTTTTGACATTTCTGGGTACTAAATAAAAATTGTTCGCCATGGTAGCGGGTGAGATGTTTTGTCTGGTCACTTTTATGATATATTTTTCTATGATTACTCTAGTATGAAATTTTTTTGGAGTTAAGATGCTCATATTTAAAAAAAAAAAACACGTATAATATGGTAGATTGTGTTGGGATCAAATATTGGTAGACTGGTGTATTTTACACTTTACTTACTGGTTAACTCGAAACCTTACAGACGAAGTTGCAGAAAAGGGTCTCAATCTAGTGACAGTTGCACCATCCAATTGTATAATGCAACAGCCTTAATGAAGGTTCTAATTAAAACCATTTAATTTCATAATATTCTGTATTCAAACAGTTAAAACATTTACAATCCTCGTGAAAAATCCAATAAAAAAATCTATCAAAAAATGATTCCATAGTACACACCGATACACATAAATAATGTTAGCAATACTCGATTCAAAACCAGCTCAAGAGGTGCCCTCACAAACTACTAACGTTCAAGTGCTAAATTACTTAAAATTTGTGAAGAATATCAATTATTCATTGCGAATTTAATTGGTTTTCGAAATGCTTAAGATTGCAGTGTTTTCAAAATCTTAATTCCTCTAATTTTCTCTAAGAGATATTAAATGTTCAAAACGAATCAAAAATAGCCACATTTTTATATCCCAAAATATAAAGATTAAAAATTGTTGAGAAAATATGGTAAATTACCATTTTAACTAGATAATGCTGAATTTTGTTACTTATTTTAAGAACGAACATTTACTTAATTGGGAATGTTTCGTTTAATTTTAAACTATGGAAAGATATATTTAAAGATGTACAATTTAAAGCCATACAGTTAAGGCCTGGTTAACAATTTTCCTCTCCCAAAGTGTTTACAACACGCTTTACAAACCAATTTTTAAGAAATATATTGAATTATAACCTAAAGGAAGAATACAATCATTTTAATGCTATATATGCAGTTTAAATGAAAACTTATTCAATATAGCAAATACAATCAGTGGGCTCAAAATAAATAAATATGAATACATCAAAAAAACTCATGTTCCTTGTGATAAGGACTGATAAGATGCAAACAAATTTAAATGACAAACATCAACTACAAATATACCAGGGTGAAGGTTTTTATCTAGAAAATATACCAAAAATGCTCTGAATACATCATTTGAAAATGACTTAAATATTGATTATTCCGGGGAAAACCTTATTACGTATTATTTATTTATCATTAGAAGACTGGTAAAAATGAGGAAACTTAAATCTGCATCCACAAAGTTTACAAAATCTCAAACATCACACATGAAAAGCTGTCACAGTTATCAAGTAGTAATACACAAATTGAAATGACGACAGATAACACAAAACCTAATTACCTAGTAATAACCTGCATTTCTCAAAAAGGTGCCAATTAAAGAAAGTGCAATTGTTTTTTTAATAAATTTATTTTGCATAAATATCCTCTGTAAAGTTTTAATTACAGTACAAAGCGACAAGTGTTACAACTGTGTTAGTAACATGTTTATTTCTGTGTATGGCTCTGCCCTACAAAGATGGCAATTCATTGTAAATGTATAGAAATAAATTCATTTGGATTAAATAAAAATACAAATTTATAAAAATTGATTTTAACATGTTTAAAACAGTTTGTAATACTGCGGTCATACTGTTGTAAAGTACAGTTTATTGATCTGATGTGCGGGACTGCAACGCTAGCCGATGGTGCCATGCATGGCAGCTCACTGGTGCTTGCTAGCCGTGGCCTTGAGCTTGTCGATGTTGGCGCCACTGAACTTGTCCACCTTCTTGGTGTTCTTGATGAAGACGAAGGTGGGCATGGAGGAGATTTCGTATTCCTCGGCCAACTCTTGGCATTCGTCAACGTCCACCTGGGGAAGAAAGATTAATTTTTATATTTACTGTAGTTTGTTAAATTGTTAAAATTAATCACATATGTGAAAATAAAGCGCTTGTTTTTCGATTCTACTCGTTATCAATCAATCACAATTGATAATTCCCTTTACAAGGTGGAATGCATTTCAAGTAAAATAAACATAGAATCAAAAAACAAATGTTTCATTTTACAAACATATGTGATCAATTGTTGAACATGCAAAGTTAAGTGGAGTAAACAAAGTTGTGTAGGTTGTGTTTTGTATGTTTAAAGAAACCTTCAAGAAGGAGCATTTTAATAGGCACAGAATATGTTTGTTTTATATTTTTCAGAAGTTAATATGAAAAAGAATTTTAAAAATTTACATATTTTATTGAAGTTTTTATTAATAAATTACCTTAAGGATAACGATAGTGCCAGAACTTTCAGCAGCCATCTCCTCTAGTTTGGGTCCGATCATCTTGCAGGGGCCGCACCAGGTGGCGAAAAAGTCCACGATGACTAGCTTGTCACCAGCCAAGCTCAGCTGACTGTCGAAATCTGCCTTGTCCTTAATATGGATTGCCATTTTGGGTAGTGTTGTTGGCTTGTTAGTAGTCTGAAAAAAAATTACATACTTTCTAATTTAAAAATTACTGCCGTGAACCATTTCATTTCACATTAGCACTGATGATGGGGTTGAAAAAGTGAAGTGTGGGCTGAAACATCAGTTCTTGTGCTATAAACTCCTGTTTTAATAACTACACCCATGACAGGATTAACCTAGAAAACAAAACAAGTTTATCTAACGATTATGAAATCCCCAATTTCCATTTGACTGAAGTTTGAAGAGTTTTTTATCCGTGATCTTGGATTAGAAATTATTGTAGTCAAATGTTAGAAATCTATGAAAATGTGACAAAATGTTCAATAAAAAAAAAATGAATAACCATTATTATTAATGAATTAATTAAATTGACAAACTTTCATGCATAGGAAGCGGAAGCGAACTTACTAGGGCTGGGAACACAGAAGATTGAGGGAAAGTGATTGTGTAGATTCACTTCATTAGGAACACTGTAATAACGCAACAACCCCTGATCACTACTATGACTAAGGGGAACTATGTGTAGCTTGGACATGTTTTGCGAATGCCTGTGGGAAGCCCAAACCAAATGTACATTTCGTACGCCAGAAGGAACCCGGCGACTCGGATATCCCGCAATGACTATACACAGGTTGTTCTCGGCAGAACAAAAGGATGCGGGAGGGCTGTAATTAATGGATGAGTCTTGTGGCGGCTGTATGCACCAGCTAGGAAACGAAAGGAGATTGCCCAAAATTAACATAACTCATTTTGCAAATAAAAATCCTAAAAGTGATTGGACCAACACCTACATGCTTTTATAATACTCTATTGTTTGGAGTTACAATCCCCGTGTCACCTCTGCCTACAAGCTGACCTTTTCTGAGCTAATTCATAATCAATAATGTAGGAAAGGCTATTCATGTTTTCTTGTTAATTTATTATTCATGACAACCAACCTAAAACATTCATCGGCCATGAACAGGTTTTTTTTTATGATTATTACTTTACATCTGAAGGTACTTGAGATAATAAGCTCATTAAATGACATTACAAATAAACATAAACAGGAAAATAATGGCTCTTTGATGTCGCATCACAATGATAGTATTAAACCAAATAAAAAGAAAGTGTGCTTTTCCAGGACAAAAGAGTGAAATTCTATCCCCTCTGTCTACCCCAGAAATATGGTGATGTTGAGTAGAATATTAGAAGCAGTAGAAAGTTTGAAAGATTGAAAATAACTTAATAATTGATGATATTAACATGAAAGTTAATAATCAAAATTCGCAAGATAAATACACCCAACACTCTTTTTACACGGTTTTGAAATAACACGATCCACTAAAAAATGAATAATATTTTTTCACAAGAATTATTTGTTCTAACATGATTTTATTTTGTCATATTGAACTTAGCAAAAATGAGCTACAACCATTTCATTAATTACGTTATGCAAAAAAATATATATATAGTGAAACCCTCTTAGTAAGTTTCCCTTTAATAGGTTTTCCCGCCAAATAAAATCACATTCTTCGGTCCTGAAAAAGTCCCATACAAATTATGTATTTTTTTATGCTCAATATGTTTTCCAAATAATAAATTTCCCGCCTGAAATTAAGAAATTAAAATAGGTATGATGGAGGAACTCAATTTATCCGTACAAAAATACCTTTGTAATACGTTTTTCGACGCGAGAAATTTTGTTTGACATTCTCAAAAATGAAAGTGGTATTCTTTCAATGGCTGCAATAAAATTAGGGTTTTGGGTTTTACCCCCATCATAAATATCTATTCACTCACAAAAGAAAATGGACATATTTGAATATGCCATTAGGGCTTTGCTGATTGCCACTGCTGCCTTTTTATAAGAGCCGCATTGGTAATACTAACATTGTTTTATTTTTATTAATTTTTAACTTTAACTAGGCAAACATTCCTGGCCGAAAAACCCAATTCTTAAAATAGCTTAAATTAACAGTTGTTTTAAGGCAAGCTTAGCCTTTCAGAGAACAAAATAATGTATTGACTTCTATGCATTACTCCAATTGACTTCTATGCATTACTCCAATTGTACACTGTTCTGCATTAACTGAACTTTCAATACATTTCGGGAATTTAAAATATTGCAAATTACTATATTTCTTATTGTTATTAGTTAGTTTTAGTTCATGAAATTGTTAAAAAATATGTATGATGTTCGAAATCCGATAATGTTCCCTTTGCGGTGATACCATACCCTGTTTCATTAGGACCTTCAATTAGCATTTCTGGTGTATATTGAGAATACGCAACTTCTCAGATCTTTATAAAAAAAACATGTTTTCCGGTAGAAGCAAATTCGCAATGGCGAATACGGTTGCTTTTTGAATGGTACAATGACAACTAGAATCTAGAAGTTTTAAATTCAGGGCACCCACCTCTAACAAAAAATGCATTTTGCAAAAATCAGAGGAGTTACTGTTTTCTCAAGTTTGGCTGTTTCTTAAAAAATAAAATTACTAATGTGTTTTGCGACCGATGGTTAGCGCTATTCTTTCAATTACCTTGTACCATGGTATAACAAATTTATATAATATTTGAAAATTTATTGACACGATAAAAAAAACAAAGCAGAGCGCTCAAGTGTACTAAAAACTGAATTAACTCTTGAAAAAAATTATTCTACTGATGTTTTTGTTTGCCTTAACTTTTTATGCTTTTTACGTTGGCACAAAATAAATAAAACAAAAAATGATATCGTAATCATATTTATGATTAAAAATTAAAATTGTAAAAGGACAAAAATGTTAATGTATTTTCGCATAAAGTTCAGCCCTGCCGGCGTTCGATGTCCTCTAAATAATTTCTCAGAAAATGCACTGCAAATGAAATTCAGTAAGGGTGAATATTACATGTTTAAATGGAATACAATAGCTTTTATTAACATTGCCTGTAAAGGTGATATTTTTGGACAGTTATATTGATCATAAGTATTGAGAATATATGTAAAAATCACCAAAAGGGATCAGTTTTAGGTACAAGGTCAAAACAAGTAACTATTTACAAATAGTACTTTTTTTTAAATATGCATTCTTTAAATTGATCAGCAGGAAACACAGTAGGTTTTTTAAGACAAGTAAAAAAATTACGCTTTGTAAAAAGAAATAAACTTAATGCAAGATAATAAAATAATGTCTGACATACATGTGACATCTTTTGTCATATTTGATCTTCTATTGTGTGTGACCTATCCTTTACGATAGAAAAAGTGCAGATTTGAATTCTAAAATCAATTTTGCATTTTTGTCTTGTCGGTGATTCTACTTTCGATTTATTTTTCTTTTAATATTTATTTGATACTTTCTAGCATTCTTTTTGCAGTTTAGATAACTATTCTTTGAAATATAGTAAGAATATTGATGTGACATGTATTCCACATACGTGTCTATTTAAAAATAAAATATTCTTAAATAATCGTAATATTAATGTAACTTTAGTTAAAACGCAAAATTAGATGTCAAATATAAATAATGCGAAATCCCTGCTAATAAGATTTCATGCTTAATAGGTTTGAACTTGCTAGTCCCTCGGAAAACGTATTAATAGGGGTTCACTGTATATAAAGCTGCAAGTGACAAAGATCGGATGCAAATGACCGTTAGTTTGAAAAATATATTCTACTCGTAAATAGTAATCTGCCCAAACAAAATTTTTGTAAATATATTAAACGATAATAAAAAGAAAAACAAATTCTCAATCAAGTTTAAAGCGTGCACGGTGCGCAGCACAGAACATTATGAAGTTTCAATCATTCTTAACAAAAACTGTATTAAATAAATCTGCTTTAATGACACATTTACAGTCTTCATTTTTTACAGTTGGAATGGTGCCAAGTCTATTTTTAGTAAAAGCCCGATAATTCAAATTATGAATGCAAATTGTAAAAACCAATTACCCACCATTTCAACTCAAAAAGCAATTTAGGAGATTACCAGTTACAGATGTCAAGCGCAATATTAACCCATTGGCCTACCCCACGCCCATATCAGAACTGGGTGAGTTTTATCATTATCACAATCCCATTAAAAACATAATGTCAAAAAATTACAGATTTCGTACCGTAAGTGTCCCAGATGTTTTCAGTAAAAAAATTAAAACTATTTTCTTTCAAAATTTAATAGAATCACTAAACCTATAATGAAATTGTAGGCAAATTGGGTTAAACACGTTAAAATGTATGTAGATTGAGTCAGTAGAAATTATGCAAAAAAAAAAAAAAAAAAGTTTTGTATTATTTTGACAAACCATCATTCATATACATTTGAGATGGATTTGTAAAAGAAAAAACTAAACTAAAACTATGTGGAGCGCGATATATCACAAAGCAGTGTAATCGCTCCATACAATTATTATTTTATTTCAAATTATGTTTAAACACATCAATGATTTTCTATTATATTTCATATGATTAACTCTGCGACTTTGGAATGATGATAATCTTTGCTGAGGATGTTTGGAACTGAAGTAGTTCATTTTTCATAATGGTTCATTATGGCAAAAAGTGTTACTTATTTAACATTGTAAATGCAGTAAAAATTAACATAACAAGTTGGTATATTTTTAACACTGCAGAATATGTTATGCACAGAGTGGGAATATCAATTTATTTCACTTCAAAAACTAGACGTCTTTTAAATATACCTTGATGTCTAAGGTGAGAATGGGAATGTATTAATTATATTCTTTCTTACACGTGAGTCTTCAATCCAAGTGGAGAGAGTGGAATTAACATTGAAACATACTAACTAAAGCAGCAGTTTCACATTGAGAGTGTAACTAATAATCTCCAACCAGGAATTTCCAGATATTAAATGCAATTCCAATTTATGTATGTTTACAATATTACATGTCCTGGGTTTACGTACTTTCATGGTTGTTATCAGGGGCACGCGTCTCATACATTTCAAAATAATCTGTGCGTAACTAGAATTTGTGCAAAATAAAACAAAACTAAATATTTATCTGATAATTTCCTACTAATGATTATCGGATTATATATATTTCAATTTAATATACTCTTTCCCAGAAATTTCAACTTTTTAAAGTTAAATAATTTCAATTAATATTCAAGGCTATCGTTACATGGATTTGAAATAAAAATCATATCATTTACATGTCATATCTTATCATATCATATCTTTACACAAAATCAGCTTTCATTTAAGAAATTCACATTGTTTATAATATATGTATAATAATATTTCATTTCAAATCCATTTCCTTAATCCTTCAATAGTAAAACCAAAATAAATTGTTATTTCCATGTGAATAGTGAACATTTTTACGAAAGTATCCAAAGGTGTTTGTTACATTTTTCTTTCAGACTTCTCCATGCAACTAAAATATTTTTTCTGTATATCTTTATAATCGATTAATTTAATTTGTATTAAAGATACCAGAGAAAATGCAACTTCACAACAAAAATGTGTTCTCCTTAGAAAAACTCATATCCTTTTGTTTGGGGGTAAAACAAACGAGATGGTTTCCATGTGTTGAAAGTATTTCAACGCATTTAAGTTTTAATAAGTCTATCTCATTTTACAATATTTTGTTAGTTTTTACTAGTCTTTCATCTCTTTTTAACGCTCTCTTTAGAAATTATTTTTAATTTGATAATTTCTCACTACATTAGATTATATTGTTACTGAGAATTTTTTAAATAATAACTTAACAATTAATAATGATCCAACTACAAAATCAGCAATGACAACTCATGCAGTATTTGCAAATATTTAAATAGAACGTTTGTATCATATTTTAATTATCATCAGCCTACAATTTTATTTTTAGATGTAAAGAAATGGTCTGCATAAAACTACTGTTTAAAAAATTTTGATTGACGTATTGCGCTCTATCAAATAAATAATAACCTTTTTATATTCTGAGACTACGAACTTTCACTCGAATAGTGCGTAAGCGTTACACACAGATTTTCCAATACGGCACACGCCCCTGGTGATTATTTCCAAACCGTGAGTCATGAAACATTTTACTAATTTGGAATGATTACAGACACCTCTCGTAATACTATCAATGTGATCTCATACACTAGAGAATGCCTACACACTACTAGTACATAGGAATATGTATTATAAATACATGAGAACGTATTATCTCTAATACCAGCAAGTGGCTTGCCAACACTTGCATATTGTGCACCAAACAGATAACATATCTAAAATGTAATATTATATCAATAAAGGTATACTAATGTGAAAAGGAGATACTAACATGAAACAGGTGAGTTCTAAGCAAAGCAAAACCGTACCGATTAATTAGATCCATTAACAATTGAAGTGTCAGGTTCTTATGGTCCTATACAGTCCACCACAACAGTGTCCGTGAACAGAAACATTTTATTTGTGAGAATGTGTGAGTAAACAAATGATCCATAGAAAATAAATACATTAATCCAAAATGCAAGATGCAAATGCAAACGCTATACAGCAGTGCTAAAAAAAATTAATAAAATGAAGTAATATGAAAAATTTCTATGAGGAAAAAATTATATAAGGTGACCTTCCGATCCTGTGGTTTTTTATGGAACAAAAATAATCTATGACCTTTCATTATAAATATTATATTATTTAATTATATTTATAAGATATTTTAAAAAAAACAAATGATTGTACGTGGTTTAGTTATCTAAATAGCCGATATTCACAAAACCACATTTAACCTTTAGCCATTTTCAAACAAGCACAGTAGAAAAATATATGGGGTTTGACAATAAAGTAACGATTGTGATTTTTTCCTGCCTGTTGTGGCAACCTCGCAGACTGCTATCACAGCCATGGTGCTACCATGGTCCCGTCAGATAGTCAGTACTACTGCGGAGAAATGATTAAATTCAGCACCATTTCAGAAGAAAATGATTACTTTTACTCAACTATTTATATTTACCAAATATATTTAATATTTAGTTTATATACATTATGATTAGGGATTCTGTCTTCTCCATTTTTTGCAATTCCCGAAAATCAAGACTATAAATCTTATTTAATTAAAAAGAAAAAATATTTTAATAAATATTTATATGTATGATTTACAGTAGCTATTAAGGATATATTATTATCTCTGTAAGAAAATATTTGTTAATATTAATATAATAAAACAAATTATAAGTAAATACAAATTAAATATATTAATTAGAAATATATATATATAAAACATCAATTTTATCAAAAAATAGTGTTCTTGCAAACCTGGATCTCTTCCAATCCGGGGAACGTGCATTATCCGATTATGTTATACCAACACAGTGGATTGATGACAAATTTTCAAACCTATATGTTACACTTCAAATTAATACATCTATCGTTCCATTATTTGAAAGCCATCTACTTTGTTTTTTTATTTTATATGTATATCTTTCTAATTAATACATTTAATTTGTATTTAAAATATCACAGACTGTCTGTTCTGAATAATTACAACTTCACAATAAGAATGTGTTCTCCTTAATAAATAAAAACCGTTTGATGAAATACTTATTGATTCATAATGTGGTTGAAGTTTTTTAAAATGAAATTAAGTTTACATGTATATTAAATAAAAAACACATATCTATGAAAATTCTAAACACAAACAATTTAATAAAATCAAATAACAAAATAAAAACAGAACAATTAATAAAGAAACACGTCAGAAGACAATAACGTACGTATTTGGCCAAAGTCAACCGAAGCCCCTAATATTTTACAAGGAAACATAATTCCCTGTTTGAACAAACCGACAAAACCATTTACTTTTGATTTTAATTTTATTGTAAGTAAAGCAGTTTTGCAGCTAAATACAAAATGAAAAAAATTGTAAACGCCTAAAATGTTATAAAGAGTTGAAATGGAACAAATCAAATAAAAATATTTGATCCAAGCTAAGAAAAATTATTACTTGACAGATTCGAAAGCCTGGTAGGACACTAGAAATTCAGTACATTTCATGGTAAACTTAATCCAAAAATACAAAAGAGCAACTAGTTTTGTATGTAATTTTCAATGTTCGTTTCTGTAGTTCCGGTTGCAACTCAGTCCCGGATTTAATATACCCCAGTCCTGCAATTTAACCCATCACACGGCCAGTGAACCGAGATTTGAATTGAACCTTGTGTAATTATGGTTAATATTATAAAGCTGGCGAAAAGCCAGTTTAAAAACAAAATAATTTCTTTAAATAACTCATCATTCCATCTATAATACAAATTCTAGCAATGTTCTACGCTTTGATACTTTATTTTAATGAGGACTAAATGACTTTCGCTCAAGATTCGACACTCAAATGTGCGGTACAAGTTGATTCAGAATCTGCAATATTCAGATTACAGGCCTAGTAACCTACCTATGTGAGCTGATAAATTCTGCCAAGGAATGATATGGAACGAGAGCGGCACTTTTATTATAGCCATTGTTTAACTAACTTACCATCACGCCGTTTCACTGCGGGAATAGGCAGAGAGGATAGAGCACCACACTCTTCTGTCCTGACAATTCTTGCCTCATACATTTACTCATGCAAGCTTGTCGACCATTGAGGTTTCTAACGGGCCATCTTCCAGCATCTGATTTACCCGGTCATGCCAAGCCTTCCATGGATGTCTATTGCCATCTACACTTGTGTCATATATCTATCTTACCATTATTTTCTCATTCTTCCGTTCCATGTGATCAAATCACCTAAGCGACCCTTTTTAATCCTATTCACTATGCTAAGATCAGCCTTACATTACAGTCAAATGGATTTTTGACACATATGCCTAAGTGATCTCATTTCCACGTCATCCAGTCTACTCTCGTTCTTCTTCTGCCAGCTTCAGACCTCACTTCCGTACATCAGTGTCAGTACCAGGATTCCATTGTAACGTAAATTTATACACAAAAACTACTAGTATGAAATAAACATTAATATTTTCTAAAAAGGAGAGTAAATTCAATCATCTATAAAATATAAAAATATTTTTAAATATTAATATTTTTAAATTATAATTATTTCACTTTAAACTTTAAATTACCACCAGCAATGAGTAAGGTATTTTGCAAATTTTAAAACCAATAATATGCTGATGTGACTATATATTTTAATTGAATGCATTATTGTAATACATTTTTAAAATTAATATACTTTATTTTTCTTTCTTTCAGTCAGTAAAACTCAAACTAGATATATACCTAGTATGAGTAGCTTTTTGGTCTAGTGGTTAAGACGCTGGCCTAGTGATCTAGTGGTAGAAGGTTCGCACTCTGCTCCAGGAGACCAGCAAATTTGCCCTATTTTCATTGCACAAGCGTTTAGCTTACTTTGAAAATAGTAAAAATATTGATGTAACATATATTCCGTTTACGCATCTCTAATTTTTTTTTTAAATACCTGTCATCAGTCTTAACCTGGTCACTAGTCTGGATGGCCATTACATTGTGAATAAGGTAAAATTGGTCAAAAATATTGAAATGTAAAATTACCCATCTTTCAATTTCGATTTGTGACAACCCTGTTGTAAATTGCCTATCAAAGATTATCTAAAATAGTTTCATATAAATATTAATAACTAGTTAAGTAGATTTAAGTAATCTTAATAATTTAGAAGCATTCTTATCAAAGACTGAATTAATATAGTAATTATCTGTCTGATGAAAATTAAAATCTTCTGCTTTTAACTTAAGTATGACTTCCTTTTGCATCATTTTAATTAATAAACGCATCTTGCAGATATTATGTCATCGTACCTGATGACATTGTTTCTCAGAACTCGCCAGTCGATATAAGGCGAGCACGCCTGATCCACGGACAGAGGCGTCATACCATGAAATATAGATATGACGAAACAAATGAAAAAAAAACCCGGCAGATTTACTTTTCCGCGGAACGTATATTTAAAAACGAACTAATGTTTAAATTACTTAAATTATAAGTAAAGGAAAACGGGCCATCACTTAAAACGTCATGAACCAAGGTTTACGTTGTAATTACAATAATTAGTATTGTGCAATTGAGTCAATAAGCTGTCAATAAGCTGTCAAAAAAATGCGGAAACACATCCTAGTCGATCCGTCCCACATACTAGTCGTAAATATGACAAATAACGGCGAATCTGTATGGAATAAGGCGTAAATAGGAAATATATTACTTATTGTCCATAAAAACCTCTCTAAAGCAATGTCAGTTTTAGCTAAACACGAGTAATCAAGGTCATTCGGCGAAACTAGCCGCATTCCGAATCAGCGGACATAAAAAACATAATATCCATAATTCGCGAGAATGTCTTAAGAAAATAATAAGCAAAAGAAAAATAAACATTTCTCGCATGGTAAATGATTGAAAATAGTACTAAAAAACGCCAACATACCAAAAACTTGAAACGCGGACGGCGACAAACAGTGCTCGGGACCAGAAACGTGAATGGTAGAAAATAAAATATTATGTGAAAATGGAAACCACTAGAAACAGTGAACAAGCGACCCGCACGTTAAATTTATACCAGGATCAGTATTTCAAATACACGCGACTAACGTATCTATATTAAATATAACTAGGGTTATTTTTCCGTGCGCTTAATGAACACTATCTTCTAGATCTGTACGGGTAGTGTTATTCGAGATGGAAAGTATCGACTGCACACTGCTCAAGAAAAAAAAATTACATCTCATAATATGTATTTATTTTTTGTAGAAATAGATAAATCATTTTACTCTGTACTGTCGAAGTAATAATTTAAATCTTTAATTATTAGAGATGTTCGATTTTATGTGAAAGATGTGTAATTCATTATTAGTTTAATCTTATCGAGAATCAGTAGTCAGAAAACATGCAAATTTGTTAAAATATTATATCGACAACAATAATATTATATTAATGCAATATGCAGCCAGCAATGCACAGCCTTTTTGAAAAAAATGTAGCTTTCTTTTTATTATCTAATATATGATTTCATTCTTTAAATGTTCCTGATTTTATAAAGCACGTATAATATATATGAATAACAAACTTATAAATTAAGTACAAGGATACATATACTAGAAAATTATTGAAGGAAGGACTTACATTAAATGTATTTTAAATGAAATTTTCAAATAATAGTCAAGACTTTTATCTTTGGGGGTGCATAATGACTTAGATTGTTTACAATGTTTGATTTGTATTTTTATAACAGATTATGTATATTTATAATTTCAATGTAATAAATAATAAAATTCCATTTATTTATGTGAAAATAAATTATTTGTCAATTACATTTTCTTGTCTGCTTCATAGATAAGGTCTGCTTATACTTTATTTTTTATTTGTCCATTTAGTAAAAGAAGAAGCTTGAGTTAAATCTTTGTCTATGGTTATCAGTTATCATTTAAATGTCAAAAGGTGCCTTAGTTTGTGGCGTTACGAAAAATATTGTGGTAATTAAATAAAAACGAACGATTTTTTTATATTACTTATACATTTAGTATTTGTCATATCTTTTCAATCATCCTTAGTTTCAGCCGAAATGGTTTGCGAAAAGTGCGAGAAGAAGCTAGGTCGAGTAATAACACCGGACCCCTGGAAAAGCGGAGCAAGGAATACCGTCGAGTCTGGCGGGAGAAAAGTTGGCGAAAACAAAGCTATTACAGGCGGCAAAGCAAGATTTAGTCCGTACACGGCAAAATTTGAAGGGTGCAGGTATTATAACAATATTTTTAAACAAATATCTATAAATATTTATATTTTTTAATTCAGCTGATAGTATCACCTATAAATGATTATTTTATATAGTATATGCTCCGGATTTACAAATAGGGATGTGATGAATTAATTATTGATTAATATTAATGCAAATTTATTTTGGATTATATGTAATTTTGATCTCAGTATTAAGCTCACTAATGTGATTATTGACGCCCAACTAATGTTTGATTAAAAAATACGCAAACTGTTTTAAGTTCGCAGGCTGTACAAGTCAATTCTCACAATTTTTTTGTTGTTGTATTGGTACAGTTGTCCCTGACATCTTGATATTGGTAGCCATTAGCGAAGGACAAAACTTAATTTCGTAATGAACGCTTCACGAAATGCATGTTCACCAACTTGAAGCGATCAAAATGAACACTTCATTCAAAGTATGTTGGTACCACTGGTTGTCCCACTCCCGGTGCTGGTCAAAATTGCTTTGCACTTCATATAGTTCAATAAAGTGTCTGAAAAGTGAAGTGTGTAGTGGGATACTTGGCTAAGTACAAACATCATGGAGTATGGAGTGAGCGGCAAACCCTTTTGTCTCTATACATACACAATTTGCAGTTAATTGTGTGCGTTGCTGAGTAAGAACTTTGTTGCAGGTAACTAAGTTATTTGCTAGTATGTGTGAATATGGTGTGAAGTATTGAACTATTAAAGCCTCAATACGATTGTGCGAACTGTGAAGCTTGAGTATAAATAATTAGTTCGTTGAAGTACTTTGTACAGTGTGGACCCATCGCTAGTAGCCATATTTGATGCTTACATTATTGTTAGCTGTCGAAAAGGTTACACATGTTTTGGTGTGCTCCGCAAATTTTTACTTATAGGAAAAGTGGAACAAAGAATTTGCATTAAATTTTGCTTTAAGAATGGAATAAAGTCCAGCACTGTATTGGAAATGTTGCTTTTGGTGAGTCTTCTACGAATAAACCAAGCGTTTACAAGTGGTACAAATGTTTCCAAGCGGGCTATGGAGGCGATGAACACCCTGGACGCTCCAGCACATCAACAACTGATAACAACATCGACAAAGTGAAGTTAATAATTAGGAACAATCGCCGAATCACTATCAGAGAGGTTGCTAATGATGTTGGCATATCATTTGGCTGATACCAAGTAATTTTTTCCAATGTTTTGAGCATGTGACGTGTGGTGGCAATATTTGTTCCGAAATTGATGAATTTTGACCAAAAGCAGTGCTGAATGGACATTGCTCAGGAGTTGCTGAATAAAGTCATCAATGATCCAGAACTGCTCAAACGGGTCATAACTGGTGTTGAAACATAAGTGTATGGCTATGACGTTGAAACTAAGGCCCCATAGTCCCAATGGAAGCTTTTTGAAGAGCTAAGACCGAAAAAAGTTCGATCAAATGTGAAGGTTCTGTTATATTAGGAGTACTACCTGGAAGATCTGTGCCGTTTGCGTGGATCAATCCAAAGAAAATGCCTGGAGTTGTGGCGAAACAACTCATGGCAATTTCATCCCAATAATACACCTGCTCACACTCCTCTGCTTGTTTGTGAATTTCTGGCCAAAAACAATACTGTTATGATTGCTCAGCCTCCATATTCACCGGACATGGTCCCCTGAGACTTCTTCCTATTCCCGAAAATGAAAAAAACCGTGAAAGGATGTCGTTTTGCCAACATTGAGAAGATAAAGACAGAATCGCTGAAGGAGATAAACGCCATACTGAAAATTGCATTCCAGAAGTGCTTCGAAGATTGGAAAAAGTCACTGTTTTAAAGGGGATAAAATTAATATTGATGAATATACAGTTGTAGCAGATCTAGTTCACAATATTTTATGGGTGGATGCCTGAATCGGATTTTATGGGTAGATGCCTGATGTCGGAATATGTGCCTAATCTCAACCATGTCAGAGATATAAGCATTTCTTAAATGTTAAAATTAAGCCATTATTTCCATTAATTGAAATTAGTACAATTTCAAAAAAATCGTAATTATGCAATCATTTTGATTGATTGAAATATTTTATTGTTCCAAATTATATATTGAATACAAAAAATTTTATATCATTGAATTAATTGATAATGATAAATTATGGAAATATTTTTTTCAAAATACGTAGACTTAGCTTAAGCTTAGCACGATTTAATTTTAAACAATGTTTTCCGCAACGGTGCAGATTTTATACATATTCCTTGAACATTCAATTCCACATATTTTTTGATGAAACCTCGTACACCGAAAATGTAAAATTGTTCATTCTGTAGGAGTGTAATAAAATAGTGTTCCATCTAGGTGCCGATATAGGTTATGCTACTAATAGTAATGCTGTAGAAGCACAGTGCCACTGGTAGTTGTAGTCATCTGAACTGGGGGTGCTTTGTCTGGGAAAAAATACAATTTTTCTTAGGTTGACCTTACATTGAATTAATTTGTTTTTCTTCTTTTTTTTAGAATATGTAGAACCAAAGTACACCAAGTAGGATCTCACTACTGCCAGGCTTGTGCGTACAAGAAGGGGATTTGCGCCATGTGCGGGAAGAAGATGATTGATACCAAGAATTATCGACAAAGTTCAACCTGAACACTATAAATATAACTTGGCCCTCCTACAATCAAAGCATTTTGTAGTCTACGCTAACACGGAAACATGATTACATTGGACTTATCTATTCTGTGTTGTGTGCGTGTTATGTACGATTTATGAGAAAGTAAACAATTGTTTTTGTTTAACTGAAATAAATGGTTTGTTTAGTGTATAATGGTAGATGTAAATTATATACATACCTTATTCTTTAACAAGGTTGAGATTCAATTGTTATGAATAACATTTTGAAAAATAATAATAATAATATCCTCCAGTTATAAGGACATTCCTTCACAGAACCTTAGTTGAATGTATGTATATACAATAGTATGTAGTGTACAAATGCAGAAAAAGTTATAAAATATATGTAGTTTTTTGTACATAGTTAATTAACTTTAGGATGAGATATCTAGATTTTAGACATTTTTTATTAATATGTATTAATGTTATCACTTAACTTTGTTTGAGTTTAAGAAAAATGTACCAATAGTATATTTTGTAAAAAATAAATCATCATACAGTTAATTGGTATTTTGCATTTACAAATCTTTTATTAATTTATTTTTTAAATATATATGTAAGCAATACAATTCTCATCCCAGGAGACTAGCGAGTTAGTCCTGTTTTTATATTACAAGCATTAGCTTAGTTTTAAAATTGTAAGAAGGTTGATGTGACACTTATTCCGTGAGTGCATCTCTATTTAAAAAATCACATTACAGGTAAAGATTTTATCGAAATTCATTTCCAAAATGTAATTGTATAGTAATGCGAACTTCAACATGTGAACTTTTAAAGATGTTGCTTATTTAAATTTATTCAAATAAAAAGCACATAAGGTTTCTTCATAACTGCCGCTTGGCAGGGTGCAGGGTCGATACTTTCAATAATGTTTACAGTAGTCACGTGTGATCTTCTTTAACAAGTGTGTGCTCTTTTCAATGTAGCTACATTTTGTTCAATTACTGTGCAACTAATTTTATTCCCAGCACTGCATAATGAACGTTAAGTGCAAGAACCGTAAATGCTGAATGGAACTCATTTGTATGGAGAGGACTTAGATTGTATTATAAAAATAACTATTTGCGTGCCGAGCCTATATCCTCTACCATGAAAATAAGATTACATTTTAAAATTATTTTATTTGTAATCCTATTTTTATAACACACGGTGCAGGCAGATTGATGTATGAAGGTCGCAACTACAACCTTTGGACCTGTAGGTAAATGTGCAACAGGCACGTGCAGTCAGTACATTGAAATAAGCTATATGTAACTGCATATGTATTTTGAACGCATTCTTATTGTGTAATTATTATTATTGTGGTAGTGTACTTCCCCGGATTGGAAATAGAGATCCAGGTTCGTATCCCGGTAGCGCAAAAACAATATTTTTCGACAAAATTGATTTTATATGTATATATTTATAATTAATACATTAAATTAGTATTTAAAACATCACAGACCTATGTTCTGAATAATTACAACTTCACAATAAGAATGTGTTCTCTTTAATAACTTATTTTATTCTTTATTGTCCTTAAAACAAAGAGTTTGAGTAAAAATCAAAGAGACAAATAAATAATGGTTTCAGAAGAAGCTATGATATGAATTTTAAAGTGATGCAAATGAGGCAGAGACAACTATAAACCTAGAAATATTATGAATGCAGACCAAACACCTGTTTATATAGACATGCTTTCCAATCTCGCAATAAATAAAAAAGGTGATAAAACAGTATTATTGAAATCAACTGGTAACGAGAAACCCAGAATTACTGTTATGCTTGCCATACTGCTGATGGAAAAAAGTATTCACCTTACATTATATTAAAACTGGTGTTCTTAAATGTGTTTATGATTTGTAATTATGTAATGTTAAGTGTGTGCAGATCGCGGGGCGCGTGACGGGGCGCATGAACCCTCGCCAAGGAGTGGTGGGGGGGACAAAGGCTTTTAAGGGAAGATGCGCGTTGAAGGCGCTCTCTCTTTTTATTTCCTTCATCAACCACATTCGTAGCATTGATCCTGTATTGCTCATTTATATATTTTATATAATAAATTATATTAAGAGTATTTGTTTTTGTATGAACAATAATCGTCGATAACTTCAGCCGAATCAACCGGCGAACTAAGAGACACCACATAAACGTAAAACAATTCCCAAAGAAAATCTGCATCCTGGAATCATTTTCTGGGCTCAAGAAAAACGACAAGAGGAATTGATTCTAGACTGGTTGAATATGACATGTGGAAAACGGCCATGGTAATACTTGATGCATTTCGTGGCCATTTTTTACGTCTGGTGTTAAGAAAGGAATTGAGGCATTAAATTCCGATCTTGACAGGTTTTTGATGCGGTGTCAATAAACCATTTAAAGACAACTTATAAAAATAATACAATACAGTGGTACCACGGTATACGTCTGCTTTGGTATAAGTTCAACTTGGTATACGTCCTGTTTGGATGCAAAATTTTTTGTTTGACGACGATTCGCATGCGTCAAATGGTACGCGCTTACATCCTCGGTTTCGTTTGGCTGAATCGGTTTTTGGAAAGTGGGCAGTCGTGGCAGAGATGCCACGACTACCCACAAGCGTCATTACGACTGTTTCTACCATTCGATGAACAACGCGTGATTTTGTATTTTTTCGTAATACGAAAAGTACCACCTAACAAAGCCCAAACAAGCCATAATCTGGAATAACCAGACAATGTCACATTTCCCAAATATCCCGAGGAGACGGTAGAAGCAAATTTCTTTAGACAGATTTTTGTACTTAAACGTCAAACCTAATCTTCATTTATTTAATTGCTTTTGTATAAATACAAAAGTATATTTTATTATTAAGCAGCATTTAATATATTTTATACAACCCCATCATTTTTTTCGTGAGAACAGATTAATCATTTTCCCTTTATTTCTTATGGAAAAAATTTGTTTGGTATACGTCCAAAGATCTGGAACTCTTACTTTCAGGAGAATAGATTCCTAACGCCTGGCAGAAAACCGAACCTGAATCGATAGTAAAAGATTTTAAAAAAATGCATTTCTAATAATTCAAATGGCCGTGAAGATAACATTTTGTGGGGGAATAAAAGTGTGAAGAGCATACTGACGATGAAGATTCAACCTCAATGAGTTCCGATTCAGAATAAACATTTCCTTTTTATTTTTCTTCCTCTTAGGTATCTTGCTATCTATATAATTTTATCTTGCATTTCTTTATTTTGTTAAAATGAATGTAAAATACCAATTAAAAAATAATTTTAAAGAGAACACATTATTATTGTGAAGTTGTAGTTTTTTCAGAATTTTACTAGGTTGACATGGTGTAATGGTGAGCACGTTTCCCCAGATAGGAAAAGTTCCTGCCAAAATATATTTTTGATACATTTAATTTATACTAAAAAATAATTGCTTATATGATTGAATTTACTTTATACATATATCGTGTTCAAATCAGATCTTTTTTCTTATAAATATCTTTATGTTAAATCTGTTATTTGGTGGTGCGGGGATCTTCATAGAAATAACACGATCTTCAGGTTCGACAAGACTATTATAAAAAACAACACCACAAACGGGCAACCTAACTAGGTCTCTACAGGAAGCCAACTCTTTTTGTTCTGTGTGCGTGTGCTCGAGCTGTAATCCTGGCCTCTGCCGACGCGACCCGTGGCGCCACTGGCACGCGTATCTAACACGAGTGGGTGAGCCTGTACTGTGTCTCACTTCCACTCTACACGTTATTAAAATTTTCTGTGTCGCGTTATATTCGAGCTAATACGGTAATTGTCATTTCTAAGAAATCTATTACATATTTTCATCACTGTTGTGGAGTAAACTTACACAGATGTCTTTTCAATGACATTTGTGCTGCCCTACGGTTCTCGGACTATTGTCCGCCATTGAAAAGAACCACATCCATTTGCTTCAGTATGATGACTTCAGACTAGCAACTAAGAGATCTCAATGGAAAGTTTTTAAAATTATTTTCAGATGTATGAAAAACATATTTGATTATCAATTTATTGGCCTTCTTAAAAGATATCAGCTGATTCTATATAAAGGAACAATACAAATATTAGATAAATTATATCAGTTTATTCAATGAATGCCTGACTTCTTGCATTGAGTAGAGGAAGGGTATTTGTGAGTCTGTCACCACTCACGGTGATGATCAATCATCCATTTGAGTATTGCCGCCTGAACTTTGCCAATGATAGCTAAGAGCTGTCGCCTAAACCGGCATCAGAGAGTCTGCATGAGCTGCTTCATAGATGTGTAGAGCCATCCACATGTACCAAAAATACTTTTATCAAGACTTTTTCATAAAGTTTGTCAGTTATTCTCAAAATATCATGATAAGCTGTAAAATGCATGTGTTCTTTGTCACGACTCTCTCTTAATCAGCCTGTATTGCCAAAACGACTTTCCTAGAACACCTACATATGTATTGCACATAATATAATATGTACATAGTAAAGATTTGTACTAACATGACGTTGGCAGCGGGTAAGTTAAGAAAAAACAATTAATCTTTTTAATTCAAATTAAATGTTTATTTATAAAATATTGATACATGACTTAATACTTACAGATAAGTGTAAAGATAACTGTTGCGACATAATGCATAATTTCATTGTTAATGTGATCTCTTTTGTATGTACAGCTAAATAATGTATACATTAAAATAATATACATGGTAAATTAGTCATAAACTGTGTCTTCTTTCTACACCCATAAAGATTATTAAATTAATAATAAATAATATTATTAACAAAAATAGAAAATAAGTAGCTGTATCAGAATTGAGAATATTACATTGTCAGCTGCATAGGTACTTTATCTGTCTACGGAATGTACACAAATAGTAGTAAATTAATAATTTAAACAACGTGAGTATCTTATAAAACATAACAAGGTCTTTGTAACATTACTCTGCTTTACTTGCATTACCGGAGATGCTAAAGAAAATTGACATCTTTTGTGTTGCATCAAAAAAGGTCAAATACTCCAACTGTATTACACGAGGCCAGAAAATACGGAAAAAAAATGGTAACAAATGTAACATGTATAAATCTACATATTTTAAAAGGCATGGTAAACTGTTCTGGAATCCTTAATATCAAAAGTGTGGATGGAATGAATCTTGCGAAGATTGTCTTGTAACTATAGTGTGATCCCAAACAGCAGACAAAACCATCGAACAACATGACATTTTAATCTTAAGATTCACGTGTTGGCGCATATATGGCGGATTCATCGTTGATTGAAAAGTGGTATAATATAATAGAAATTTGTGAATTAACTTAATTTACTTCAGTTTATTAATAAATACGTAATAAAAATATAAATAATCATTCTAAACGACTGCTCTCAATGTGATTCATAGATCCAAAACCTAGACTACACAATATGACCATAGAATTGAACCCCTTTTTGTATACTCATTAGGATCCGTGTTAATAAAGCATGTTCAGAGCCTGCATATTAGATTTTTTTTAAATATATATATTTTATCAAAAGTATTATGTAACGTGAAGATTAATCTTCACAATAAAATAATAAACACTTTACAGAATTGGTTAATTCACGGACGGATTTCATAAAGGCTAATTAATACTTCTCATTAGTGATACTGTCAACCCTCTGGTACAGCCAATAGAATGATTGATTTTTAATAATCAATATTATTGAAATTGAAAATATGTGAATGGTCTTATGTGTCGATACATTTATATCTTTTTCCACACCTTCAGAACAATCATCAGAAAGCAAATTCGCAACTCTACCAGTGGGTCGATGACATTTTTAAAGAGGTTCACTAATACATAATACTTATCAATTTTATGACCGATAAAAATTAAAGTAAAAGAATTCTTTGAGAATTTAAAAAATATTTTTTTCATTTATAACGATTAATATTAATACTTGTAATAGTAATATATTCATAAAAATAATTTCAAAAATTTTACAACACTTTTTTTCCACAGTAATGTAAATATTGTATTTAAAAGTTCTAAGATTTAAGTACACTTTTTATATTGCCTTATTAAATTACATATATAAACTATTCTAAATGAATTCCCCGACTATTAACATTAATTCTGAATAACAAAACAAAAAAACAGCAGTAGTGTACTTTTATTTTAAATCATTTATAAATTCGTCAAAAGTTAATTTACCTAGCTAAGAATTGTATACTGATGCGCAATGATCTAGCTGTTGTGTTATATCTTTGTTGAACTATTCGAAAGACAAATTTGTGTTTAGATTTAACGAATGTATGGGAACTTATTTATTATAATTTTTTAATGAAGTCGTCAATATGTTTACTCACACACTGAACTGATTCACAGTCATCAGAATATAATGCCTTAGTCAAAGAGCACGATAACAAAACTTACAATAATCGTTGTTTACGATACATTAAGGCACCATTAGACTTTCTTACTTTTTTATTTTTTAACATGTAACATTAGCGTTTATAATATAGGTACAAATATTGTATAAAGTATCCTTAGTTGTCTAAATATCACTAGAAAAATATTATGTATTACAAATATTAGAAACTGGATTGGAAAATTTCTAAATAAATATATATTCAACAATGAGGAATTATGCAATATTGTTTTTATATTATAATCAAATATTTATAAATATGGATATTTTAATATTTTACTGGCATTGCACAACAAATCAAATCATTGGAATGTAGTATCAATCATTATTGAGTAAAAATTTCCATTTTGGCAATACAAATTTGCAAAATACAGATTTTTGTTAAAATATCAGGTAACATTTTTTATTCAACGTAGGTATATATATATATATGTAAGGAAATAGATTTTAAATATAAACTTTGTGCATCAATAAGTGCATAAAAATAAAATGCATAATATTATTATTAGATTCTTCTTAGATATGTATTAAGTATGTAAGGAATGTATAATGTATAAGGAATGGTCAGAATAGCTTGTATTGCTCAAAGAATGAGTTTTCTTATTGCTTACGACTCCGAAAAGCAAAAACATCTGGAGTCTTATTTCATTGATTGATTTTCGTCTACATCTTTAAGATTTCACAATTATTGCTTTTAATACTTTCAATCTAATATATAATTAAAAAATAATAGCTTTATATTTTTAAAAAATCCTAATAAAAAATTGCATTAGTAAAAAGTAAGAATAATGTAAATTTAACATTTTTTAAGAGAAATCTAATTATATAATTTTTGTAATTATTCTGTCAGAAGAGCCTCTCTCTCTACAAATCTGTTTGGTACATTATTTTAATATTAAATGTCCCAAACAGATTTTTTATATTTGCAGAAAAACTAAAAAAAAAACTAGAGCAACCTGAAGTTCTAACAACATTTAATACATTAAGAAAAACAGGTACTGAATATAATATGCGTGAGTAAAAAAATATCTTAGAAAAAGTTTAAAGGGTGATTATTTTCAAGCAAATGAAAAATAAAAACTTATGGCTCGGATTATTCTACCCAAAATAAGAATCCATTTAAAAGTAAAATATATTATTTTACATAAAATACTTATATCCAATGATTTTTACTTTCAAATAATTCACTTTACAACGTTTCCATCAAATACTTTCAGTAGATTATATCAAATTTTCTGTCATTCAGATAGAGCTTGGCAAACAAAATTATTTGTCCATTATAGAAAGTTTCATAACATCGCCATTTATGGTGGCGAGGTCCGCCACAAGAATCCAAGCAACAACTTTAAATGAATTAATTTTGATTCTCATTATAATAACTTGATTTATTTTCTCGAATTTTCTTGCTTGCCGATTTCTTCAACAAAGAAAACCATCGAGACAAAATAAAGTTTATACAGTTTTAATTAACTATGTTATATTTCACTTCCCGCTCGGATTTCTAGAACTGCTTTTGATAGAGGTAATTGTAATGTTTCCCGTTGCCGTTGTCGGGAGTTTACTGTGGTAAGATGATAGACTTTCTGTGCTAACTGCTTTAGGGCTCTGACTGTGGAGAACTGGAATCTTTGATGGGCTCACAGTCGAAGTTTTGTGTGGGGAAATCGGCTTGTCAGGCAGCTTCACCGGAATACTGCTAGGCTTCGTGGACACGGATGGCTTTCCGTGCGTCGAATTTGACAAACTCTCTAAACTTCCTTTCTCGAAATTAGATTTTAATATTTCTATCTGCGACAATCTCTTTTCCGATGATGTCAGCTTATTTGGGGAAGTTGTCTGAGGTTCATATGTAGCTGTTCTGAATTTGATGTGCGTGTTTCGCGGCAAATCAAAATCGCTGTGTCTCTTTTGTTTCTGATCTTCGTTTGATTGCCGCCTGGAGTTGGAATCTTTTCCGTTTTGGACCATGTCAGGGCTGTAGGATTTTCTACGTTCATACTTTTCAGAATCGAGTTTCTCTTTTTCAGAAAACCTCCGCTCGTTGTTTAAGAAATCTCCCATGAAGGAGATGTCTATTTCGTTGAATAGACTCGGTTGGAAATTATAAGTTGTTATTTTTTCAGAAGTGCGTTCGTTTGATTGACCGACATCTGACTTTTGCTTGGAAATTTTTTCTGTTCTCGGTGTTAGTACCTCGATCTCTGTAATATAATCTTTTACTGGTGTCTCCGTTGATTTAATTTCCATTCTGTTAACAACCGGGCTTTCAAACTGAGTCTCCCTAATAAAGGTTTCACTCTTTGTAAATATGTTATCTCCAATTCTTGTCGGTTCACCATTCGATCGATTGATCTTATCCACCATTCGGTGAACAGCTTCAGAAGTGACTTGCTGGTTTAGCTCCTCTGCATCTTCTAACCTCACTTTTCCATCTGATTCGATCATCTTAACAATTTTAATTGGCTGGTTCCTCATATCATCTTCATCTCTAAACTTGTATGAGGCTTGAGTCATCTTGATAATTGGATGTCCGTCAAATTCATTTCTTGATTCTTCCACTACCATTTTGGTTTCTTTAATAGTGATTCCGGGTGTTTCATGTTTATTCCCCATCATAATTTGAGGATTGCTCCTGAATTTCTCCAGCAAAAGCCTCGTTTCTTCTTCAGTCATGTTGGCGTTTATCGTCATTGTCTCAGTGTTAGTGTAGGTGGGATCTGTAGACATAAATTTTATATTTGGATTCTGATGTTCAATCTCTGATATTATTTTTGCATCAATATTTTCACTGAAATCAGAGTCTTCTATCCTTTGGATGTCAGCTGCTGTAGGATTTTTTATAATTCCAAAAGTGTACTGTTCTACTTCTATTGGTGCTGAAGTTACAGTGTACAAGCGGGTGACTGTTTCTTCTACATTTTGCGTTATGATCTTATTTCCATGTTCATCCTCAGTCACGCTCACTGTAACAGTCTTCTGTCCGGGTAGATTTATTGTTTGCGTATCAATGACATAAGGAGTCATTCCTGCAGCATTCCTTTCACTCCCTTCTACTAAATAAGTTGAGCTACTCGTTGTTGAAACAACAGGAAGTTCTTCATTAGCTTCTGTGGTGGTACCCTTTCGCAATTCAGTTATAATTTCATTGTAAAGGCTTTGTTCTGTTTCATTTTGATCTTTCTTTTTTAATGTGTCATCTTTTGAATCATCAAAACTGCTATTGACTTCAATAGAGTTTCTAAAGTTCTCAACAACATTCTGCAAACCTGACTGTTCTCCTTCTATTGTGATTATAGAAGATGGTTGACTTCCATCGGTTGATATTGTGACAATATTATCATTAGTAGAGAAAAAGCTCCTGCCTTGAACTTTTTCCGGTGACGTGGGGGGATATGAATTATCAAAATGGAAATTGATTTTCGATCCTTCATTTTTGGAAGGTCCTCCAATGATGTTGATATTGCTGATAAAATCTGCTTCAGCTTTAGAAGGATCATTACTTTCAATTAATGTTTCACTACGGTTCTGTTTTATCTTCAAGTTAACAATATCCGGTTGATTTAACAGAGTGAAGGATGTTGCGTTTGATTTAGCATCAATATTCTTATCATTACAAATATCTCGACTGGCAACATCTTTCCCAAGTTCGGCAGAATTGACTTCTATCGGTGTAACACCAGATTCAATCTGCTCATTTTTCTCTAAATCGGTCTGTGACACGCTAGGCTGTGCCGATTTTTCAATTCCTGCACTTAGAGCGGGACTTTGCGCCAAGAGTTTTTTCATCAGATCAGATTTTGGTCTTTCTAAACTGCTCACTAAAGTATGCCTGGATACCTTTATATCATCGGGAATATTGGTATCATAAATCATTGTTAACTTATCCTCAAGCTTGGGGGAGAGCCTGCTGGAACTGACGGGTGTGTTGTCTGTCTTATACTTGTTGTTGGGACCAGATACATAAGTACCAATTTCGAAGTTTGGTCTGGTATCGTATGTTTCAACATGCAGTGGCTTGTTTCTGATTTGAACATCGGGCTTGACAATATTCATCTTTTGGATTTCGACTGAAGATCCAGAAGCAGTAATATCCGGTGTAACCTTCGATACTTCTTTCTGTGGTTTAATTATTTCATTCTCAAGCACATGACTTTGAATCCTATCATTTACTTCATTGGTTTTTAAAATAGCTTTCTCAATAGCTTCTCCTACAACCTCGTTAGAAACTTGCTTTAATTTATTGATTTCATCATTCAGTTTAGCATTTTCATCTTCCAGAGCCTTTGAGATCTGATTTCTTCCACTGACTGATTCTGTTTGATTGAGGTTTTCAACGGAAGTGGCTATTTCTGAAGAACCCGAATGACTGGAACCTGTTAAGTTTTTCTTCATCAGAATAGCGTCTTCTAAGTTGCCCCACTCTGAGGACTTCTTCAATCTGTTCCTTTGGAAAGTATTGAGACCCTCCATTGAAATATTGCTGATATTCAAGCTGAGTCTTGGTTCTTTCGAGTGTACCAACAATTGGCTAACATTTTCGTTTGAATCCAATGGAGTGTCTTCTGGATTATCATTGTAGTAGCTTCCATCGAACACCGAATTCGATTTACGTTTCTTGGGAATATTGTGTTTTTCATTAGCAGTTATTTTTGCCTCTTCAGAAGCAATGTCCAAGCTCTGGGCTCTTTCCAAAGTGCCCTGTGATGGCTTCCTGTTAGATTTGTCAGCCGGTTCCAGCCTAGAGAGGTCTCCCAAACTTGCTGCTTTGCGTTCATTATCATCCATATCTTGCATTTCTTTATCAGATTCATTTGTTGGTGAACTGTGTATGGTGATATCGCTGGAGTTCAACTCGATCGTTGTTGAAGCATTGGCGAGTTTATCCAATTCACTGTTGGTGTTTGAAACAAAACTGTCTTGACTGAGAGATATGACAGAATTTCCTTCAAGGTTTGAGGATATGATTGACCTTGAGTCTTCAAAGTAGTTATTTAAGGAATCATTTGCTTCTTTCTTTTGGTATGGTTTTAACTCATACGTGTCAATATCATCTTGAATATCTATTTGCGACAATCCACTCGGTTTCTGAGTGGGTATTTCTGGCCTCATTCTCTTCACAACTTTTTCTACTTTAGGAGTCGACGTATTTATTTTACTCAGAATCATGTCATCAGACCTGTTAGACTCGTGAAGTGATGTGGAATGATTTCTTTCACCATCCATGAAGGTCTGCATGTCAGACATGCTATGATCATTGAAATTGTCAGTGAAATTCATGCCTGTATTTGGCAATTTGATGTCAACACTTATAACTGTATCTTGAGTGACGTTAGAACTCTCGGTATCACTTGAGTTGGAAGCATCAGGAGGAGAAGGAGCTTTTCCCTTAGACTTTTTATTAGCAGCCAATAATTTACTAGCAGCAGATTCCTTTTCATTTTTGATCTCGATCTTTGTGAGTTCCCTTTTGGGTGGCACCTCCGGCTTCTGCTTTTCAACTACAGGCGCTTCAGAGGAAGGTTTTCTATTACTTCTCGCAAACATGGCCGCCTCCATCATGTGTTGAGGGATTTCTTGCGGTATTCCTTGTGCATCCCTTTTAATACCACTAGAATTCAGGTCATCAGATCTGTCAAATGAAACATTTTCATACTCCATTGTCTTCCTTTCTGGAGAGATGGTTTCCATTTTGATCTCAATATGCGCTGGGCTAGCAACATTATTAGGAGGCAGGACTCTAGCGTTGGGTACTGGTGCAAGAGGTTTCTCTCTCCTCTTAGCCACAACAGGAGCTGTTGGTTTTATTTTTTGCGCTTCAACATCTGTATTTACACTTATATTGTTAGCAAAATTCTTATCAACTTCATCGATACTCCTTATTTCTGCAACTATATTACCATTCTCTGTTCCTGATTTCAAGGCATCGTATTTAGAATTCTTCGATGCAATGACAGTTCCGTCATCTGGGACGTTTGGAGGTAGCACTCTTATTCCAAATTTCATTCCTTTTTTACCCGCATCTGATTCTCTTTTCTGAACTTCTACTTTTTCGACTTTAGCGCTGTATCTGTCACCTCCGTCTTTAATTATGACAACATCGGGAGGGGAAGAGATTCTTTGATTCAAATTTCCTTTGAACTCCGGAGAAACAATCATTTCTCCAGAATTTCTGTTTTTGTTTCTTTCTGGTTTGGCTACTTGCGCACCATCTACTTCAGTTATTCTAGATTTTTTATCAGTTCTTGGACTGGTTTCAATGTGATGCTTATTTTTGGCGTTCTTTTCATTTTCTCTTTCGAGGGTTGTCATATGGCCGTCCTTCCTTTCCTTGGGAGCGTGTTGGTGGTGCTTGAGCCTCTCCAGAGTTGAGGAGGTGTGAATCTTATCCGTGATGATTTTCTTGATAGCACTACTGGCAGAAGTGTTCTTATGTGCGGAGGACTCCAGGGTGGAGTTGGGAGACGAGTGCGGCCTGGTTGGATGGTGTCTTGTCACTTTCTCAAGCTGGAAAACATAATTATTTATTTAATTTTCATGGATGATAATTTCGAAATTGTATTAATCAATGTTTGAGCCCAATTCATAGTCACTAGTTAACAATAACATTTTAAATAGATTAAAGTTTTATAATTCCACAGACAATGAATTCAGTTTGGCAGAAATTCTTTTGATTTACATTTTTATTTAAAAGACATAATCATCATTATATATGGATAAACAATATATTGAAGATATGCACTCTAGAACAATACATAAAACAAAGTGCATCAAAGTAAGTAACTTCAGGGTAACATGCAAATACAATGGAAAACATATCACTTAAAAATAACTGCATGTATAGATGGTTTTTAGCAAAATTGTCAACAAGATAACAATCCTGTTCCATTGTGAATGAATAATTTATGATTCAAGTGTAATGGGTGGCGATAAATTACCTTCAGATGTTATCAAAAGGTATGCCCACCATTTGGATAAACAAATTATAACAATTACAGAGGCTAGTGAGTAGAATGAACGATGTAGGCAAGGAAAGCAACCTTATTATGAATGTCAACAAGTAATTTTGTGATACATATTAACAAAATTTCATTATATAATTCATTTTTGTATAAATAGGAAATTAATTTTGAAAAAAAATTTGATATATGTCATTTTTCAATATAGCGGGGTTCGTTTTAACGAGGTTTTACTGTATATATAAAGTCACAGATTTAGTCACAGTAAGAAAGGTATATGACACAAGTGTTGATGGCACCAGAAGTAGAGGATTGTAAGGAGAATGACGATATTGTCATAGACTTATTAATATCTTCCCATGTTCGATAAGTGTGTTTATACTCGTCACACAGGGTATCAAAATAGAAGTCAGAAAATATTTACTAACATTTTTTTAGGGTCTGGATTAGGATTTATTTTTGCAAAAGTAAAAAGGAGAAAAACTAAAAGTATAATATAAAAGCTTTAATGTTATGTAATTTACTTACGTCACTAACGTCAGCATGTGACGCAGCACGCATCATCTTAGGATGCGCCAGGGGGCTGCGCATGACATCCGTTACCACATTGGCTCCGGAGGCCGGGCCTTCCTCCACCTCCAGACGGAGCTCGTAGGGGCTGGCGTAGGACAGAATGGCCACCGCGTCCTCGTAAACCATGTGCCGGAAGGATATTGTCACGCTGTTTATTCTGTCACCTGCAATATGGACAATTATTATATTGCTTTGAGGAAATTGCTGAAACATATTTTTTTAAGTCTAAAACTATATGAATTTATAATATTTTATATATATGAATAAAACACACAACATACAGAAATTATCATAAGATATGAAAAAAAAACTTATTTTCGATTTCGTTACATTGGCACTGGATGTTTAAAATTGTCTTGCAAGTGCCAGCGAGTTCCTGATGAACCTCGGACTCGATGCAAAGAAGAGTTGTTCAACTTAGCAACACTTGCAGCAACAATAGTCAATTTGAAAATCATAGAATTGTTTGTCTGTCTGTAACACCAATACTACATCATCATCATCATCATGTCAAATTGCAATGATATTTGTACAGAATAATCTTTAATTATCTGAAGACATGCATGGATGTTATTTTAATGGGAAATTCACAAGGTTGCATTTTGACTCGCGCCATCGCACGCGCACGACGCGCAGCCAATAACTAACAAGTTAAAAATGTTAGCGATTTTTTCACAAAAATATTTTACACTTTCCACATTTGTAAACAATCTTTCTGTCCCGTAACTTGCATAATACTACAATAATTAGGACTCTGAGAATACATTAATTAAATACAGCAATTAGCGGAAGCCGGTTGTTTTCTGCTAGTAAATAATAATCTCCAGTACTCGGTAATCGGTATAGATTTGTCATCTTATCTATTCTTTTTCATAAATTTTTTCCATCGTCGATTCTTTCTGCTGGAAAGGTCAACGTAAACAGTCACGTGAGAAAAATTAGTTTTACTGAAATTTGCAATCGCTCCATTGTGGATCAAATGTATTTTTTGCATCCTTAGTCGGATCAGCCATACCGCTCCAAAAGGTCCATATTCATTGTCTCACGCAAAATACTCTTTCTGATAGGAACCTCTTTCATGTGCGTATTTTTTTAAAAACAGACGTAGTGAAAATAGCACCGGCGTTACGCACAGGCGGAACAGACGCCCGCCTGTGGCGGCCGAATCAAGGGGGCGGCCCTGACGTATTTTGTAAAAATTAAAAACAAAATCCCACGTTGCAAAACGATAATAGTCTAGGAATAAACAATCCAAAAAAGCAAATCTAATAAATAACATAATGGTTATTTACTAATAAAGTAGTAATTTGTAGCGTCCAGAACGTCTGTTGGTAAAAAACCGCCCCTGACCTGTGCGGCACGCGGGCGGCCTATTTAGGGGTCGGCGTGGGGATGGTTTTAATGTATTACAAATATTGAACAATAAAATTCACTTATGATACATAATGGGTAAAAATGATTAAAACAATTAATTACTAATGTAATTAATATTATTTATGTACTCTTTATATTTTATTTACACATTAAATAATTAATATATACATTTTTGTATTTATTAACTATCTAATGTGATGTATATTTGATAATACTCCCATCTCCCACCTCCCACTTTGGTAACAGGCTCGTCCCGAGCTGTTGCCGCATTGAAAATTGTCCACAAAGTTTTTTTTACATCGCTATATTTTACTAGAGTGAAAAAAAACGATTTTGCCTGTGGCGGCAAAAAGTCTAGCGCCGGCGCTGAGTGAACATAGATCGTTATCCAGTTGTCCGATACTAAATACTAGCTACGGCGGCACAAAAGTGCAGGAGGTAGCCGGTGTGCAGCGATCGATGACACTGCCTCCCAGCACTTGCCCGGTCTGCACGCAACATACTACCGGCCCTGCTTCTGCTTACATCGCAGATCCAGGGGACCGAGTGCCAGCCCTGGCCTCTGTGGTGCCCTCGGGCGAAATTTTTCTGGTGTACCTGTTAAATCATTCTCTCAGATTCCTCAGCTACAACCTCCTCCTGCGACCAGACCCTCTTTTCCGTGATTCAATCGTGTGCTTGATGATAAGGTGGAGTGTTGTATTACATATATCGCTCAAGTTTCGTTTCACATGGGCTAAATATTCCAGTTTCTGAATCTTCATTTTTTTCTTAGCTCATTTCCCAGTTATTATTAAGATTACAGCTAAGGTGAGTTTTTAACGACACTCCATAAGCTGTAATTATTATGATACTGGAGAATCAGCTGCCATTCTCCAGGGCAACAGTAGAGCGGAGACGTTTGTGATGATATTTAAAGAAGCAAATGGATCTTCTGGATCTTTATGATGTTCGTCTTGCATTTCTTGTATTATGTATTTTGTAATGCTCATAAACGTATTATTTTTATCAAACTGTTACTCTTTCTCCTTTTTTCGTGTTTTATTGCGGCTTGTTCGGCGCCCCCGTTTGCTTGTCGCCCTCGGGCGGAGCCCGAGCTCGCCCGCCCTAGGGCCGGCCCCGAGAAGACCACGTCACGCATTGCGACGTATCATTTAAAGTTGATAACTTTTATGTCTATGTAAGTACGACTTTAACTCCAGTGTTGTCCATGCCTGACCTTTTGTCAAATCCAGTTGACCTGTTACACACAAGAACCCGCGTGTGTGGAGACTGTGAACTCACCAGGATGTATCCTGCCGCTCTCGGCTGCCGGGCCGCCCCTCAGGACGCTGCTGACGTGGATGCCGTCCCGCATGCCGCCGGTGACCTCGAACCCGAGCCCCGTGAAGTCGCGCGACCACAGCGGCACTGCTGAGCGGCCGCGCACGTTCTGAAATTAAACACACTCACTCAGCCGATAGAATACACACCTGGCAAGATGAATAAATATTCCGAAAATAAAAATGTTTGGCCAGCAGCGAATACAATTTAATACGTCCAAAATATCCTACTCGATTAAGATTAACGCGAAATCAGTACAAAATTGCACCATTGCGGTTGGTGGACCAGGATTTTTACAGCTCCCCAACCAAATGATAATTGCTCTTCAAAAACAAATTTAAATCGCGAAAGAAATCAACTCCACAAACTGCTGCAAAAGGAGAAGTCTTCATTCATTTCTCTTTTTTCAGAAAATAAAATTTTCTCGAGCGATTTCAAAGGCGCCCTTCCAAGCCAGCAGCGCGTACTTTAGGAACCGCTGCCTTATACCCTTTTTTAATATATGTATAACTCATTATGTTCACATGTAATGCGACCATTACGCGACCTTAAAGAGTAAAGAGAATATGCAATTGTAATGTCCGGGTCCGCACTAGGTGAACAATTTTCATATAAAAGGCAAAAGTTGTCATTTAGTGTGTAACGCGCGTAGAGAAATTTGATACATTGGATTGAAGTTTCGAAGAATTCGAAATGCGTGGATGTTTTCAGTTTTGAAAAGCGTATTTCTATTATCAAAGTTGAAAACAGTAATATTTCTGATGCAAATTAAATTAATCAATTGGAAAGTATTTAGTTGCTACTGAGATTGCAAACTAAATATTAAAAAATAGTATAAAACTATGTTCTGAAAATGCAACTACACAAAAAATGTGTTTTCCTTTAAATAAATGATTTCAAAAATGAATAATGTACATATAGATTTTATCATTGTTTTTGGATATTCAAATTTCATATTGTTTTGACCCGCCTTACGATGGGGAAACCAGCAAACTAATAAACAGGTATATTTTGTAATGTAGTCCCCCTCCCCACCAACCAATTGACGGTTACTTAGCTTTCTAAAATGAAATGAAAAATTATTTTTGATTATATGTAATATATTTGCAATGTGGAAAAGTGCGTGCGGATTATGTCTCACGTAGCAGCTACAAGGTTAGAACTGTTAGAACAGCACTGCTCACATCTCAGAACAGACCCAGCAGTTGAATACGTGCACATATCGGGATTCATTATAGTCCGGAGCTGAGGAGCTGTTTGCCTAATTTAAATGCTAAGTGGCTCCGAGCGACTATTGTCAATGGACACCTGCGCGGGCGCGCCCTGCAGACTATCCAACTCCATAACTAATTCAACAGCGATAAAGAAAAATTTAACGAGTTTCTAGAATAATCCCTCCGCAAGATAAGGCCACGAGAACTATCCACCCAGCAAACTCGCCAAGTAAAAAAATAACCCCTATATAATTTTAAATCAAAAAACTTTACCCCAATAAACTACTAACGCAATAATTTAAAACCGACCAAAACTTAACATCCCGCAGTCCCCCTAAATACACATACACAACAAAATTACTAATTATAAAACTAAACTTTTTTGGAGATATTTGTTTTCATATTAACATACCTACATACACAGACATGAGTTGTGTCCTTACCTACATAAATAAACATCTTTAAACAAACCTACCCCCCCAGTCCATCCCACAATCGCACGCCGATGTATAATAAATAAAAAAATAAAATTCCCTTTAACCCCCCATATAAAAATACTAAAACAAATTTGAAACGAAATTGCCCACCTTTTGCCACTCCTTCCTTTGAAATTCTGTAGCGAAGCAGGATCTACAATAGTTTTAACAATACCACATTTCAAAATCATCACTAAACGAGTTATTCAAATTGGCTGCCCAGCCATTCTGCAGCCACAACACCAAGGTTTTTGAAGAATCGAAGTAAGAACTAAGAAATTACATCTGTATAACGATTCATAACATTTTTTAAATTAAAAATCAGTGGCGTAACCGAAAAAATTGGGCCCCGATGCAGTATCTAAGGGTCCTCTGTATTATATTTAAGTTATATAAGTATAAGAATATTAAAACCCGGTTGTGTAATCAGTAGTAAATATTTACTATGGTAATTTATTACAAACGCCCGTGGTTAAAATCTTTTGCGGGTTGTTCAAACGTCAAATTTACTATTGTCAAAGCATAGATGGAGATGTCTATAAGCACGACAAATAATCATGAAATATGAGTTATTTTATGCATTATCCGTGGATTTTTTTCGCCTAGGCGTTCAAAATCTGTCACTTTGGTGGTGAATTTTTTTTCGGATTATGTGCTAATGTATATCAAACAACGAGATCATCATCGGACGAACTCTTATCACTAAAATAGCGGGATATTGAATTATTAATTGTCGCATACCGCAACTTTCAAAGTATCAATGTGTTAGTTGACTTTTGGAATAGGTGTGAAAAATCCGCCATATTTAACTATCGATTCTCGTTTTTACTATCGGATATCGAAGAGTAAAATGAGTTTACTACGGGATGTATTTTCGAAAAATAAATGTTTTTTTACTAACGATCAAAAAACCGGTTTTTCTAAAAAAAAAAAAAAAACTGTTTTACTAAAGTAAAAAGTTACTACTGATCACACAACCGGCCCTAAGTAGGTAAAAAATGGTTTAATCCATTAAACAGTGAGAACAAAATTGTCTTATATTACAAACAAGAAAAAAAACAACGATAAAATTTTTTGTCGCTTTGCGGTGATAATCTGGTTTCTTGCGGGGTTCATCGATAACGTTTTCACGTGTTTTTGTAATGATTGTAATGACGCGTGAGAAATGATTTTTTAAATTTATTAATTGCATTTCCATGGTGTGACGGATTATAAAATATATTAGTCCATATTAGCGCTACGAAAAGTATCAATACCAAATGTATCGTAAGGGCGCTGACCTTTTGGATCCCTACCTAACGTTTTCCCGATGAACAGAGCATTGGCGTGGTCACGCCACTGTTAAAAATACGATAAATCCGGACTATAAAAAAGAACATTTATAATACATACATGGAAAACATAAAATAACGGACTTAATTATACTACATTTAAGATAATAAAAAAATTGATTAATTTGACTTGGCATAGTTTTGATACGCCGGGACGGACGCACCCAATTCATAAAATAAATGTGAAATGATATTAACTATCGAACGATAATCAATTATATTTTAATGAAATTCACTTTACATCACAGATAACCGATTGCTTTTTGCTGGCAAACATTTCACTTATTTGTTAGGTTAGGTGTGAAGAAGACGGAATTCATCAGACGCTTAAAGTACTGCGCGCCCGCTAGCTTTGCTTACCTCTTCAACGAGCGTCGAGTGCTAATGATTTTAGAGAAAGAACAAAGCAAGGTCAACAACAGCATTAAACGCTGTGAAAACAATCCGGACTCCAGACTGATGAGCTCACACCGAGTAAAACAATCCAGACTCCAGACTGATGAGCTCACACCGAGTAAAATAATAATATTAATAAAACCCTCAATTAACTTGGAATGTAGGTAATACATAATTATATTAATTAAAGAAGGCAGTGTAGATACCACGGTTGAAATAAAAAATCCAGGAAGTGCGAAAACGTTTGTTTTTGTTTTCTCCCACAGCAGCCCGTCCACATAGGCTGTGTTGATGTAATCAAATTAAGGCTCAATTTAGAAATGTCGGATCCAACTCACCTCCAGAAAGGTGTCGTCTTTGAAGTCGGGTCTGCTGGGAGGCAGGGCGGCCACGCCGCCGGCCTTGCCGCCCGCGAGCGTGGGCGGCGCCTGGGAGCGCAGCCAGGCGCCCTCGCTGCTCTTGAAGCCGGGGTTATCGAAGGCGAACTCGTCCTTCACATTTTCGGGGTCGGTGGCGAGCACCAGATGCTTGTCTGCAAACATATCATTTGAGTCAGTGCGGTAGTAGAAATTAAGAGCTAGCAAAACGGGACAAAACCTATTATCTATTTCTCTCAGATGATTAAAATAATAATAAATTTGACTAAGCTCAAAAATAAATACCGGCAGATACCTGATCAAAATAAAAACAATTAATCAAAGCTAATTACGAGAAGAGCGGATGACCCGTTCACCCTCAATCGCAGCATTTGTACACTTCAAAATCTCCCAGCGGGACACCCACACACCCACAAACCCTTGAAAGTATCCGAAGTTCCTTTCATTCCTCATAAGGTCAAGTTGAATTACTGATATGCATAAAGTATCGTCTATTGGCTAGTCTGCCGGGTCTGTCCACATCTTTAAGCTGCTGTCTTGCAACCGATAAGGCAGAACGATATTTACGCATTGTGAAGATGGTCGCTTTTTAACATTTTTATGACGTTTTACTTTTATTTACCTTTTGAAAATCATAAGGAATATAGTACAGTCAACGAGATCGAGAAAAGTTCGCTAAAGTGGTTTGGGCACGTACAACCAACGGTGGATAAAATATATTATATATAATTATTGATTATTCTAAACCTCCTATTTCTTGATCACAGATTATAATCGATGAGCGATGCAAAGGTATGCGAATGAAGAGGAATGGTTAAGAAAGACAAGTTAGACAATGTTATTTGGCCAGTTCCGCATATCCTTCTTTTCTGTCAAGACCAAGAAACTTTCGTTCCCTTCCAACAATCTCCCCTCCCGTCCCTTCATACAACACTGTAACATAGAGTCGCGAGCGATCGCGCCGTGGAAGCGCGCCGTCCAATGCGATTGGGGTTACTAAAACTGCGATGGAAGATAACGGCAGTTTAACCTCACATTGACAAACCGGGTTCTGGTTAAGCTACCGTGAATATTCCGATACTAGTTTCTAGCTTCATTAGGCTCTCGGGGTCCCCCTCCCTCCCCCTCGCTCCCGCGAACTGCGCTTCATCGAAATACCGATGCAATCGTCAAGCTGACCAATGTCAATGCCGACTTTCAACTTTCAAGACATTAACGACCGAGAGTCCCCGTGGCCGGTGGCCGGTGGCCAGGGTCTGGTTTTATCCAACCATATAAAACCTCCGTGTCATGCGGCTGTAGCTCGTCAATTCCGTCATGGTCTTCCGCCTACAATATTCATTTATTTATGTTGAAGGGCAATTAAAACTACGGATACGAATAATAATCAACCAAAAGAATCAAAACAAACAATCAGATGAATTCAATCATTGAAACATTGACATTACTTTTCAACAGCAATAAACTATTTTTCCGAAATATCTTAATCGTGAATAGTTTTAAGATGGACTTTAATAAAAATGTACAAATATCTGTATTATTTATTTTGTTTCATATTCAAATGTTTGTTAATATTAATATCGACATTTGAAAAAATTTAACATTTTGTTTAGGTCGAGACTTTTTTGGAATACTTGATTATTTTTATGTGCTTTTAATTTATCGATGTTACATATTTATACATATAGCTCGTGTTCGATGTTCGTGACCAATAACGTGTAAAATTTCTCATACTTAATTGACGTACACAAAAAAATGTAATTATTTGGATATTGGTGATCTCAGTTTACTTGAAGAATTCGCCCATATTAAAATGACATAAAGGAGTATTCTTTATGTGGTAAAAAAAAAAAACTGGGTGCACAGAAACAAAAAGAAAAAGAGCTGAATTCAAATCAATTCGTTTATATATTATCTTAATGCCGTCATCATATCGATATAAGTAAAGGAAGATAGATAAATGGGAACGAGATACTTTTTCTTTCTTCAACGGCTCGTATAGAACGCGGTGTACAGAAAATTTATCCAGAAACAACTATAATGCCCCACGTCCACGGAATGAAACACGATAAGATGAAATTTATTTCATGAGATTTATCTCAGAGATTTGGTTAAGATAAATCTCAGTACCATGTACATACATGTGAGTTTTTAATCTGAAGATAAATTCGGAAATAAGTATGAGATTGGTAGAAAAAGACAAAATTCAAACCCGTGCACACGACGTTCGATTTTATAGCGAGAGTCAACGCGTGAGCATAAACGTCACTTAGAACCATAGATACCAATGACTACTATATATTCTATTTATCTTGTAACGGTAGATAGACGAATGCAATAAATTAAAAATATTTCTTCCGTTTTAGGCGCTGCTGGGGAGATTAAAACTCACCCAACTAACGAACGGAACATCAATGGTCAATGACGAATCTCCGAGTGAATGCGGGGACTGCGAAAGCCGAGAGCTGTCTCCAAAGAATCTCATTGGTGGGTTATTCGATGTCTTAATTTTGAATTCTATCTCGCAAGATAGAATTCAAAATTCCGAGAGTAGTCCGTTCGTTGGGTGGACTTACATGCAAAGTACACCCAGTTTTATTCAATACTGACTTCATACACGTCCAATGGATCCCCTAGTCTAGAGCTATTCAATCTCCGCCTATGCATATATATATATATATATATATATAGTTGACGTCAATTTTGATGCAATAATGGCTAACATACATACTATGTTTAACAGCAATTGAACACTTATGGTCATGTATAATAGTGTCTAGAGTACCTTATACATGATACGCTTTATCACTTACTTACTGTCCCAAATTCCGTTATGGCCTTACGACAGGAAGCTACGAGAAATATAACTCCTTCAACGATCTTTTGTGTTTCGACATTGTTTAATCAAACATGGTGCTGGACTTCGTGCGCTTATGCAACGGACTAGTGACATCATTACTCTGTAACAATACGCCGACGGAAAAGTGCGTAAACTTACCGTTTTTTTAATGTTTATGGTCATCCAACTATACGCGGTGACAATGTTGTCTGTTGAGCTGACCTGACCTGGGAGAAGCAACACTACATCGCGAAAATTGGCCCAATTTAAAACCACCTTTCAGATGTTGTAATTATAAAATTCTTCTTATTTTAGCGTTTCATCCCTATGGAGTATCCTTGCCATTGTCGAGTAATTAATGATGGATTTATATATTATATTGAGTACTTAAATTTGATGTTTTATTATTATTTTTAACATATACTTATTTGAGTCATACGTTTGATTTTATTTTAATTTCGAATTCGCATCGTTCTGTTAAAGTACTTCAATTCTGTTACGGTAGGGAGAATATTTTACTAAAAAATATATACACACATACACACACACTTATATACATTCATATGAAAATTCATTTGCATAATTATTTATAATACATTAAACTTTTTAAGATGTATTTTGTTCATCTATCCTAATTCAAACATAAACGAGGTGTGACAATTTAATTCCCAGAATGCAACATTAAAAAATATACAAGTGGAACTGTATAACGGTGGCTAATATCGCTTTCACAGTATATAGATGCACTACTCATTTTCTTTGAATATTATTTCTATCAGAAAATCTTTGTCCCTTCAGCGCAGCTTATAATTTTGAAAATAGCCAAAAATCGCAGCTAATAAGGCCGAGATAAATGATTTTTAGGTCTAAAAAGATATCTGTCCGGGAAACCTGATTATCTCATTAGCACTTGTTTATATAGAGTCTCAATTTTCTGCTTTCTTCCAACCATTTCTTCTTCTGATGTAGCGAATTAAAATTATACCCGAGATAGGAAATCTTTCTGCCTGCAGTTTTTACTGCTTTCATTGCATTTTCAGAGGTACCCCCTAAGCATTTAATTAAAGTCATAAACTTCAAGAGATTAACTTTTTAAACTGTCCATAATTTACATATTTAATACAAAAATGAGTGGTAGGTGTGGTGGGAGGGGGAGGGTTACCATAAAATAAAACAGATTATTTAAATGTGCAACAGAACGGTTAGAGATATTCTCTCTGCCTGTCTCTGGCAATGCGGCGTGATGGCGTGCGCACTTAATACGCAGCCAATAAACAATGTCCGGTGTGATGGGTTGCGAGCCTCATTGTCGCATCAATTAATGCACCCATAAATCTCGATTACTGGCGAGACTCCAGTCCAGCCAGCATGGCGGCACGAGAGTCGTGCAGATAACAAAATAATGAAAAACTGTTTATCTACTAAATTAACATTAAATTATTAATTAACTAAATTATTATTATAAGACTGTTGTAAATCTTTTAACGCGATTAATTTAAATTCTCAGTTATGTTTTAGAAGTCGTCTGTAGATACAACCACATTTCTAATACTTCAAGCCGCTTTGGCTTCGTTTCAGTGAGTGTCCATAGTATAGGGAACACGTAGCATCGTATATTTCTCATTCGTAATTCACATTATTCAAATAATCAACGAAAATACAATAGTTAAATAATTTAAATTGATATATGTACATCATCGTATTAATGTTTCTATAAATTACACGTTTTTTCTTCTTCGACAACGTTCCACATTCTAAATTACTGTGACAGATTTGTCTGCTTTTGTTTTTTAAATTATTTACCGAAGTATAATATTATTATTGTCCAATTTCGAGAGGACGACAGATGGGCTGAAAAGAAGTTAATGGAAGACGAATTGCGGGCAAGCCAAAGGTCCAGTGGACCGATGGCAGACAGGCAAGACGAAATGATGTTGACGATGATGTATGATGGTGATAATTTAATTGCTAAGCGACACGCGGAACCGTAGAAAATCGTAAGACTTTTATATACAATACATATGTAGGATTCCCTTTCATTGGTTCTCATCTTTCCCATTTACAACACTACATATTTTACATTAAATATCTTATTGCGGTGGTTTTTTCCCATACACTTTCACGTAGACTTCCTCTAGCGTGCTGATTCCCTCGCACCAGCGCATGTGACGCAATAACTGTATCGGTTTTTTTTTTAACTGGCCAAGAGTCGAACGGTTATGAATTAGGACGACAAAGTCCAGCGGTCTAGAAGCCGTTTATGGTGAAATTGGTACACTTCTGGTTACCACTGGCCATTGCCGGCCCCGGAGCCTACTACGGTACCAGCAACGGGACGGATGCAGCACTCCGCACTCCTCACTCCTCACTCCGCACTCTGCAGCGCGATAAATTCATTGTATTTAAATATTCATTTTAACGGTTGTCGTTATTCGGAAAATACCGTTTTAAACAACCCTTATTTATAATAATAACACGTTTGTTTCGAATAAGTTTGTGGTCTTAATTGGAGTGTTATTCGTCATTATCATCGTTAGCTGTCTGCCCCCTGCAGACCACATAGACTTCCCTCATTCTTCTGTACTCCTCCGGTGGGCTGGTGGGCTGACTTGCCATCCGACTGTTTCCCGGAAAACGTCCAATCCTGTTCACGTCACAATATCTTATACATGCATTGCGTTTTTTTTTTATCACGCAATGTGATTCCGAGCATCGGTGCTCCATTGCTCTTTGGGCAACTCTTAATTTATGTGTGGAGTGCTTGATAAGTGTCATTGTCTCAACTCCGTACGTGGGTACTGGCAAAAAACACTGATCGAAGACATTACTTTTGAACTACTGCACGATATTAAATATGACATTTTTTCAAGAACCTCTTATCAAATTGGTCGGTACATAGAAAGTATTATATTATGACCCGACTAGTTCAACAAAAACCCTTCTTCGTGTTACTCCAATGGGAACAGTTGTGATCATGGAACTGCAGCGATTGGCGGATAATGATCGGGACGATGCGGGCGACAATTTATCTATGATGATGATCGATGATCACATTTTGGTCCGTGGCATTTCTTGTGCACTACAAAACTAATCCACTGATAATTTAATCGCTTTTATGTAACCTTTACAATTGAACACGACGATAACCCACGCACACAAGAATGTTGAACAAGTTGGATTACAACAATTATTATGAATTTTTTTTTTAATGAGTTATGATTTGAGGAATGCTACAGAAATGCGTTTTTGCTCTAGATAGCTCGTTTAATTGCCTCGTGATAAACTATTTTTGATTGAGATTTTCAAGAATTCGGTTTGTTTCCTTCCAATAACTTAGTTATTAATCAGTTATCATTGTGTAAAAAATTCTCATGTACATTCGAACGAGTTTATTCACAACACAATTAATAGACAACTAGCAGAATGAACCGGATATCGCTTTAGTTACCTAACTCCGACCCTCGAGGGAGCAAGAAAAACAGAGGTACATACATATGGAGGAATGGCGTTGCAAAACGCACTTAAATAACATCTTTAATAGGCTGGATTTTAATATCTTAACACATGTATTTATTCTTATACTATTTAATTTGAACACATACGTATTATATATATTTTTTCTATACTATTGAATCACCCTACACCAATTTGAGAGTTCATTTAGCGCGCAAAACAAATGTAGATGTCCGATACCACCGATAAAACGGCGTAAACTGGTGCTCATTGGCTCATATATTTCTCTCTTTCTTTTTATAATAAAATATTTTTTCTAAAAACTGTCTCACGAATCAGACGTCGTCCAAAAATACGGTACAGATTGGTGTGAAATGTACATAATTAATATAATAACACCGAGTATATCACAGACACGGGTAAGCCAAACATTCGCTTGTATATGTAAATTTAATATCTTCTTCAATCATTATTAATCCTCAGTAAAGATGTAAAAAAAATCTGTAATTTCCGAATTTGTGCGTGGATATTGTTATTTTGAGGGAAAATTCATGATAAAATGATCAATACTAATTCAAGATTCCCAATAACACATAGTTCCACAAAGTTCCGCTACTACAATGCATTCAATTAAACGCGAACAATAAATGGCTACCCAGCGACACGCTCATAACGTATTAGTACGAACGACGTACATTTAGAACGGCCGATTCTTGGCTAATCAATTGGCGTATCAATAAAACATTTGAAAAGCTCGCGAATGGGCCAATTTCTTGGAATCATTTTATTAGCCTAGCGATTTAGTAAAATCGCTGCAAAGATCCGGACCACCGCAGGTGTATTATTAAAAACCACAATGATGATTTGGTATCGCCCAGACAACTTTCTTACGCGTCGAGTTTTCTGGGTTGTTATACCGTGTTTACTTGACCCTGTTTCCGACTTTTGGGAGCGCGTTGCAGTATTCGCTACTGGGCCTTTTGAGGCTGACGGCCGAACAATGTAAACAAGTTTCTTGCTGTCATTGCATATTTATAATAGTTTATTTTGTGCACTGTTGACGGTTACGATCTGATTTATTGTCGTTTTCTTCTCCTTCTTCTTTTTCTCACGGTCGGTCCGCCCCGTACACCGTATTCCGCCATTCATTCGAGCGTCCGCCCTTCCTCAGTTAGTATCGTCTCACTCGTCAAGAGCTCTCGGGTGCACTGGACTTATAACCTGTGACAATGAGCACTCTGGGAGATGGATCACATCACATTCACACTACGAAACCTGGTCTGATCCCCATTTTTCCAGGGTTTTTTTTAGTACGTCTATGTGGAGTGCGAATTCTGCTTTCTTGATTCCCCAAGGTAGACTGTTTCATTCGCATTTATTAAAACATTTCAATTGTCCGTTATATAAATTCATCGAAAAGTCGCTCATCTGCTTCGTATCATATATGTATGTATACATGTGCCACGTTGCTGGAATTGGAATCAATATTCACAGTTCCATTAACGTAGTAAATATATTAATCAACAACAAACAAGGCTGGCAGATACCTATAAAAAATGTTCTCAATCCACTCAATCAATGTTGGACAAAACCACCACTTCTCTATGGTGTCTGGAGTCAGCGGCTTGAACATTCCATTTCCACTTTGCCGACCTCGGCAATCATCTTTCACAGAATCTCCATGATGTTCCTTAATATCTAATTGGGCAACTGCTAATCTGTGGCCGTCTGCAACATCGAACCTTATTCCCTCCACAGTAAATGTCCGAACTAGCGAAGTCCACTATTGGAAACATCTTGATTGTTTCCGGGATGGTTTTATTCCGGTTTCCATCCGATCCGGTGATCCCCAGCTACTAATGGAGCAGAAAGCTATCTCCGCAGTACGGAGAAGTTGTTCATATTTTCAACAAATATAAGATATCTCATAGAGACAAATCTATTTGGAAAATATATGGAAGTATGGAGTAATTACAGGGCTTACGACCTGTCTTCGGCTGGCTTAGCTGTGCCCAGATTTTAAATGCATTATTTTTAACCAGATTCTTATTCATACTGTATATAATGAATGATTTATTTTATTAATAATAATAATAATAGTTTTTTTGATAATTTTATACATAGGTATATTTCAAGAGTGAATATAATTACATGATCTGAGAAAAATAGGACCAACGTGGTAATCTCCTGGATAAGAAACCATCAGGCTCTTTGTCCCACGGACAAAAGAATGTATTCGTATTTGCATTATATACATCTATTTACAATGCTTAATTTTAAGATGATTTATTCATATCTTGTGCACACCATTAGACGACATTACAAATTTAATTAAATCAAACGACCGATTTGGTACAGTAACGGTACAGTTTCATTAATAGGTAACAATTTAGGTTAACAACAGACACATTAAGTGGCGAGTGCAAGAACAATAAAAACCTACTATAAGAGTGTTTTAGAAGAAGCGAGCACCGCTGTAGGGATTTCTTCCCTAAGCGAGATGAGCAAAAAAGCAATTGCAATTTATTACAACGAATAATATTAAATGAACAATGTTTACACTATCTACGAACTTATAAAATTAAAAAATATTTTAATGCCAATGAAGAGGTACTAAGACGCATGAATAAGTCAAGAGCACCAACAACAACTGTTCAAACACATACTTCGGACACGTTTTCCGGCAATGAGAAATATGATCTCTTATAATAGAGGCGAAGATAGAAGGCTGGAGAGGAGAGCAGGTAGAAAATGTCATCTTGGCTGCGTAACCTTAGAAAATGGCTCGATGTACATAATGCCGGTGATCTTATACAGAATAAATCAGCATACCAACCTTCGATAGAAGATGAATTAATGGAAATCACAACGCACGAGTATTTATTTACCACATCATTATTATCACATGGGAAGTACTGTGTTTGCGGTAAGTGATCTATTTTATCGGTTGAGGTACAATATGAGAGAGAGGCTTAAAAACGAAATTATGTACGTACGAAATTGTGCACGATCGATACGCGTTTGATCGTGTTATACATGCAGATTTGCACTATTGCGTTATTGATATGTGATACGCGTATCGATATCATTAACCCTGGAAACAATTTTCGTTGCAATAATAACATAAATTTAATATATATTTATATACACACACACACATTTAAATACTACAACATTTTGAAATGTTTTTTTTCATAATTACAGGCTCAGCTTTTCTTTTTGTTAGTTTTCTATTTAATTTAATATATTACTGATATGTCATTGGAGGATAATAAAGTTCTAAAAGTCTGGTGATTATATAATTAAAAATAAAATGGCTTCGTCACCAAATAAATACACAATCAAAACGAAATATCTAAAATTACAAAACGATTAGTGTTTCCGAATGTCGATAGCCCACTTCAAATATACCAATCTTACTGAAATCTCTACGGCATGATGACGGATAGCGATTCGCACATTATATAGAGATAAAGGTCATTGTCGCATGTATGTCGCTAACGGCATTCCTAATAATATTCGCAATGTAGTTCTTACGGCTACAAACTCGACAAACTACCTACATTTTTTAATCGTGCCTGTGCCAAATCGTGCTCAAAGGGGGGTCAGATGTTTTCCTCGATGCCTAACCTCAAAACAATTTTGGTCCTGTGCTTCGATGCAAAGACAAAAGGCGTACCGGGTATGCGGAGCGGTGCATCCTTCGTCAAATATGGTCGCGGAGTTGTATATGGAAGCGCACTCGACAATGAGGAATAATAATTCAGTTTTATCTTTCATCTTTAGATACGTGCTTTTGCGCAACCGTCGCTGCGCGCCACAAATTTCCTCTTTGATGACCACCGAAAAAATAAACAAACATAAGAGTAAGGGGAAACAAAAAATAAACGTAAATAAAAATAAATCTCGTTACATTTTGATTTTCATCTTTTTCTTCTCGTGCCTTATCCGTTTGCCATCATGTTGGCTGTTATGATTTTGTTTACTGAGGACCGGAAAAGATGTACAGAAGAATCCAACTATTGCCTCAGGTTCTTCAACCACGATGTTTTCACTCTTCCAGGGCCCCGATTTCCAGTAATCTTTATTATTATTATTTTTAATTTATTTATTTATTAGGAAAACATACAGGTTAAGATAGTGACAAAAATAATAATGAATTCAACCAATTCAATGTTTTCTCTGAATTATTAAATACATTAACACAACACAGTGAAAAGAGTGACAACTATCTCTTCTATTGAAGAAGTAAGAAAATAAGGAAATTAAGAGAAGTAAAGGGAACGGAATGGAGAAAAAGAAGGAAGATGGAATAGGGGTAAAATAATGTGTAATAATAATAGCATGTAAAGCCATAATGCTAAATTGGATTTAATATCTTCCATCAGAGAGCAAGATATGTTTGTAGGTAAAATGATTGGTTTAAATTGAAAATGTAATTAGAAAAAGTAAATTTCTGTTAACTTGTCATGATGATATTTGCCGCATTGCAAGATGCATGATATGATACATTTCTACACGTCCGAGATATAACATTTATAGGTTTTTATTGTTTTAATTATTTATATTTATTAATTCATCCGAAACATTGGTATCTCTTCTATCCTATCCATCGTTCCCTATCCATCCAGGTTATTTTGAGCATTTTTATATGGATCCATATCTCAAACTCTTCATGTCGCCTTATCATTTGAGTACCAATATTAAATAAATAATACCGACAAGTAACTGAAATGTACCGCTGAGGAAGGGTGGAATTACATAACCCGTGGACAGTACGATGTATGAATGCGTCAATATGGCAACCTAGAATTTTTCTGACCACAACCTTAGAACAAAAATGATCTGGAAAAATACCACGACGTAAGATAGATGTCTTGCATCTGGCTCTAGAAACCAGTTGTGAGAGCGATCCAAGGCCGAGATTTGCGGAGGTGCATTACGGGCCGTGTATCACCTGATTAAAGCCATTATATGTAAAGAAAGAAAGAAAAAAAAAATGGTAATGAAATGGGTAAACTGAGTGCTATTTAGATACAGAATACACAAGCTCCATGAACAAAATTGAAAATTTTGAAGTGCGGTTCCACGGGGGAATGCATGGGCAGCGCGGATTACAAAAGGACAAGTTCACAGGAAGCAATGACATTGTAAAAATAAGAGAAAACAGAGAAAAACTGCATAACTTCAACACATGCTTCATAGTAATTGCTGCACCCCCAAGATGGTCATGAAAGGACGAATACACAAGCAAAGGGACGATGTAGGTCCTCTTGACTGAGTATAGAATGTGTATAAGTTCTTCCAGTCGCCAAGATTCTATGAGAATACGACACCCACAACAAGAAGGGTAACAAAATGACTTCAGTTGTTCGAGGGTTATTCGCGGAATTCTGAAAAAGTCCACATTCCCATCTTCTGGGTCATTTCTTGAATATTAATCGTGAAAGTGTCGGGAACCATCTCGAAAAATGTACAATGTATGCACATCGTAATCCATTGAAATATTTATTAAGCATCTTGAATCGTAATTGAAATGGCGTATCGAAGAAAAATTGTGAGTCAGAAGAGGATGACTTTAGCACGTTCCGAAGAGCACAACAGAAATTTGCACAACCCAGTCATCAGTCATTGGATGCAGTAAGCCCGAGTGTTGCATAGTAATGCATTATATTGTTGCAATTCTGCGGTTTCGAGGTATGTGCACCGAATGCGGTTACCGCAGCTGTTTGTGAAGATGTGACACTCGGTCAATAGATGCACAACTAACTCCATTATTACTAAGGTCAACACCTTGAGGACAAAAGACAGTTTTTCCAGTGGGAATAATTCGTTATAAACGGTAGTTGTCAAGAGGGAGCTCGTGATTAAATTTAGCTTGGATTTCGACTCCCTTGTTTAATTAAGTAAAATTTAATAACTCTTCAAAGCTTTTTGGTGAAACTTTGTGGAATTTCATGATTATTTTGTAAATTGAGTTAAAACTCTGTTTTATTCCACTGTATTTTTTATTATGTTTAATGATATAACGTTTTTGGGAACATCTTTCCATTAACAATATTATAATTTAACTAAAATTAAAACCATTTTCAAACAGTATTTAGAGTTAACGGAGGTGGAGGTGGGGGTTGACTTAAAATGGGTAAGAAAGGAGATGTAATGGGCGGTATTTGAATATTTATTATGTTTTTATTGTTATTTTTATTATTAAATATTTCTAAATTCTCTAGAATGTCTAACTTTCGTCTTTTGGCGCAACTATGTATAAGTTGTAAATTACTATTATCTAATTAATGGCCCTCCATTCTCCGTTAACTCAAAACACCATATATATATATTACTGGCTGAAAGTGGTTTTAATTTTAGTTGAATTATAATATTGATAATGGAAAGATGTTACCGAAAACGTTCTATCATTTAACACAATAAAAAATATAGTGGAATAAAACAGTGTTTTTACTCAATTTACAAAATAAAATTTAATATTTTCAGATCATTTCGACTATTTTTTTTTTAAAGTATTTTTTAATTTCTCGTTAAATTTTCCATTGAGCTTCGAAAATATGACAATGCTTAAAAGGGCTGATGTTTAATATAATATAATACTTCCAGATATTAGGATAGTGGTAGGAAATTTCTGCCTTATTTGAACATAGGCCTCCCTCGAGCCCTGCTACCGATCCCTATCTTCTGCAGTACTCATTCATGGCCAACATTTATTTTCAGGTCGTTAGACGTACGCATTTCTGGGCAACCTCTGCTTCTACTGCTATGGACCCCACTGCAAAATCCTCCAAGTTCATCTCTCATCCGCAAGTCTCGCTACATGACCAGTATTGTCCCACTTTCTGATTGGCGTTCGTCTGGACAATGCCGATGACCTACGTTTTTGTCTTATCCATTCGTCGGTCTCACTGCCTGTCTCTGAGTGCGATACCCAAACATTGGACGATCCTATATGTTGTGTGATTCCATGCGATCCGTACCCACGTCAGTTCAGGAAGACCAGAATAGCATGCACTGATCACACTCGTGTCTGGAGATGGTGAGGATCATTCACATTAACATTGAATTCATAATATTATGTAGGTTGGAGCAACATTATTGTTCAATATTTTGAAAATGAGTGTACCATAAAATTGTGCTTGAAGGTGTTTACACTCAGAAGTTATATGCGTCGTTGGACAATAGAGATGAAGTATAATACACTGAATATTTATGTTCTTGATACAGAAAGAGCGTAATAAAATTAGGTTCGTTTTTGCGCAACCGCAAGAATAACAAATCATTGTGTTGTATTTTTAGGGCTGCGCTAAACTTTTTACATCTTTAACAGCGAAATCTAGAAATCGACTCCACTTCCCTAGAATACGCGTCTCTCCATAGGTAATATTTCTTGTGCATACTTTTTATCTTCGAGGGGTTAGAACAATTAAAATATGAATAGATAATACAGGTGAATATTATGTTCCAGGCCGATTTTGTTCGGCCGCCATTTTGGTTTGGCAGATATTTGTCAGTTCGCATTAGGTAATCGTAAAGAGTAGTTAATTACAATTTATTATAAATCATCTAACGCCTCGATAACGTATTGAAGTCATTAAAACATTTTATCAAAATAATAATGGCAATGCTGTAACCATTAATGGTGATCGCTATCGTCACATGTTGTAAAAACTTATTGGCGGCCGAATTGGGTCGATTGGCCCTGCAACACATGTGATTTCAACAGGACGGTGCCATCTCACTCACAGCCCAAGCTACGCTTGAAATTTTGCAAGAAATTTTTCCCAGCCACATGTCAAAAAGCCTCCTCGATCACTTGATTTGACGGCTCCCGACTATTTTCTGTGGGGGTACTTGAAAGGAAATGTCTACGCTAATAAGCCAAGAATAATTTCAATGCTACAGGACAATAATCGAAATGAAATTGCTGAAATAACACGCGAAGTGTGCGAGAATGTTATGAAAGATATGGTTAAAAGAGCACGCATTTGTGCCGCTGCCAGAGGCGGCCACTTGGCCGATGTCATATTCCATACATAATTGTAATAAACCAAATAATAGATAAATAAAAACCAAATTAAAAAATTGTGTTTCATTTCTTAGTTATTCAAAAACAACATCGGCCAGGAACATAATATTCACCCTGTAGCATAAACGGATGCAAGGAATAATTATGTAGACTATGAGCAAGAATCAAACATGTCAACTTTTACGTATATATTATATATAGAATATATTTAATTGCTATTTTCCGTAATGAAACAATAACATCAGCCCCAAGCACTCAATCAAATACTCGCTACAATGGGATCTCAGACTGAAATATTTTGGCGTACTGGGGGTACTTTCAGAATCTTATAATAAAAATCACAGTACCTAATCAACCTGCAAACCCAGGAAAAGATGGTTGGCCTGTATCAACACAGATACCGGGGCAATAGAAATGATAATGAGATGTGGAGAATGCTGAATGCTGAAGATAGTCAGGAATGTCTCGAGGAGGTCGAGGCCCGCCCCATGCCAGTGATGTACGAGTATTACATATGTAATCAACTCCTGACTTGGATATTCACAAACGACAAGAGCGCTCAGTGGTTGAGATTAGCAGTCACCTCTGTCCTGAAAACCTGGCTGGCTCTGTGAAAAAGAGGGCAAATCGTATCGCTAACAACCCATTGTTGACTAACAATACGCAATCTCTGCCGGTGCAATAAAAAGTCCATGTTAACTACCTACCTACACGCTCGCACTGTGAGGGCTACTCTTTAGTCAATTTTGACTAATTCAAATTCTACTTTTTAAAAATCTGCTTTTAACTAACTTACCATCGCGCTGTTTCTCTACGCGGGGTAAGCAGAGAGGATAGAGCGCCACACTCTTCTGTTCTGTAACACAACTCTTCCCATCCACGTTCACAGATCTTCTCGTGCATTCTTGTCAATTGGTAACAGGACTATCTGGTTTACTTGATCATGCAAAATCTTCTGTGGACGCCTATCTTATGTTGTCGTCTTCAGGTGCCATCAACACTCGCGTCACATACCTTCCTTACCATTGTCTTCTCATTCAATCGTTTTACATGACCGAAACACCTGAACAACCCTAATCCTGTTTACTACGCTATCTGCTTCTACTATATCGTTAATAAAACATTGTGATTACACAAATATTTTAAATGAAATCTATTTAACTTACCTATATAAAAAACCTCAATATGTGTCACACGTAAGAAAATGTGTCAATTTTCTTTGAAATGTGAATGTGTGATCTTTTTGTTTTGAAGGTACGTTCTTAAAAATAGTAAACAAAATAATAAACTTAATACTTTTTTTTTGTAATTAATATTTTTGATACGAATATTGTGCAGGTAGGTAATTATTATTTAATACCAAATACATGATTTTTAACTTTATTTCTAGAAATACCCTCATATTGATAACTAATTATTTTTCTCAACATTTCAAGACGTCGGTTATTAAAAATTATTTGAGGTGTTTAATTAATGCGGCAGATGATCCAGTTCAGAAAAAACAACGCTGTAACGATGCCCCCTAGGTCAGATTTGAAACACTATTTCGTTACTATTAAAAAAAGGTCATTTAGTTAAAAGTATATACTACATTATTGCTTTTCTAAAATTGCAAAATTTTATTGGAAAATTGTTCGACACCGATATCTACAATGTTTAATAGAGTTCCAAACCGAAATAACCTCGACAAGCCTGTATGTCCATAACGCTAGAGACGAAGACGTTAATGGCGGAAAATTAATCAATCTTTAGTGACGCTAATGATCGTTTGGCTACATGAACGACTTCGGGGAAGTACCGGATAATCAATAATGTTATTTTTTTATATTGGAGACGTGACTTATCTCTATAAGTTTATTGTTTCCACAATGAAGTTATGTTTCTTTACGTACTTGAACATCCAAAAGGCACATTGTATAACATAGAGAACGTGCAATGAGTGAAAATAAATGCATCTTGTAATATTTGTAACAATAACTTTACATACTTTTAAAATTAGCAATATTAACTTTGTGGTTAAAATTCATATTTTTATTTATTATCCACTAAATTGAGTTTAAATACATCTACCGGTTTCGAAAAATACCATTTTCTTCTTCAGGATGTCATAACTAACTAAAACATATATTATTGTTTCTTTGCCAGAATCTATTTAAAAAAAAAAAAAAAATTTTAGTACCTAACTCAAATCATTACTTAATACAAATTTTAGTTGAATTTAGTTGGTTGTTTATAATTTTTTGATTAGTTTTACACGCTTTATTTATCTCCAACGATTCCAAATTATTTCATTTGTGACCAACACCGTTTATATGCAAAATTGACAATCCCAATTTTTTATCAAAACCATGACCATTTTCTATCAAATGATTAGAAAATTCTGAAAACCCACTATTGTTCGAACATCTCAAATGCTCCCTTACTCTTATATTAAAATTTCTACCCGTTTTACCAATATAAAATGCAGCACAATTCTTGCAACTAAGTTTATAGACACCAGAATTGTTAAATTTATCATCTTTGTCTTTAGAATTTATGAGTTTGTATAAAATGCCGGTCTAATGTTTCGCGGTAGGTGTTTAGATATTTGATTCGAAAAGTTATTTATGTATTCAAACTCAATTTAGTGGTTAATAAAACAAAGATAATAAATAAAAAAATAAAAAAATAATAACTTTACACATGTCGAATGAATTAATTAGAAAAATGTACAAAAGAAATCTACTCATCTAAAATATATTTTGTAGTAACCAATTAGAAAGATATATCTTTCTAGTTGGTTAATTTTATTTGTATTAAGAATGCCACAGAACTAGATTCACATTTCAAACACCACGAATATATAATCTAATTGGAAATAATATCAATAATTTTAGGTGACACTAGAGCTGATACTGAATTTAAACTATTGTCTATCTAAACTCTTTGTAACTGCATTACGTGGTTTGGGATAACAATTGGTTTATGAATGAACATGTGTATATGTGAGCCTGATGTTGTGTTATTGTGTATTTGATGACGAGATGTAAGAACATCCGATATTGTTGGATATGCATGTAACGCACTAGTTTGCGTTCTTTGGTTGACATATCCGAGTACATGCTATGTTTTTAGCACTGTACATAATTGATATCTATCCTGTACGTTTGTTGATTATACTGCTTTTATAAATAAATAGCAACGTGCCCCAAAACAGGCTTGCCCAGTGGGGCAATGCAATCATTATTCAGAGATGTTATCTGATTAATATAATTATGTAATGTTTTATGTATGTATGTAATGAAAAAAATTATTCAGAATTTGCAAAAAATTGTTTTAATTACAAATAATATTGCAGTCAAGTAGTCATCGCTATTCTAAGGACTTTAAAGTAGTCTTATAAAATCCGCTAGATGGCTGTACAAATTAGCAAATGATGAATATGAATGCTCATTTACAATCCTGCCGCATTGTGCAATAGATGTCACCCATATCTAATATTTGATAAAACTGCTGTGAATAATTCTTAGATATAATTTTGGCATTGCAGTTTAAAATGGTTTTACACAAAATTCGTATTCTTTTGAGATTTTAAGTTAATTTATTTACCTGTTAATATTATTTAATTTCTTTAGGTTCACTGTATCCTCCGTGTTTATGCTTTTAATAATTAATAATTATTTCTAACGATAATCACATCAATTTAAGATCGCTCTAGGTGTACATATTACTAATATTTTGTTTTTCTTAATGGAAATATAAATAAAGTACACTACGCGGTGCATTGTTAAAACAAAATAATAAGAGATTTTCGCAATGAAATGTAGTTTTTACGGAAGCCCTGGCCGCACAGCGGTCACCACTGCTAGTTCTTTACTGATGGCGTAATAATAATAAAAAACGGTGACCAGGAACTTGTATACCTGATGGAGTATGGCGAATATGCAACTGCAATATAGAAGAGGAAAATAGATGGGTAAAGTTAATAACATTATTGATCACTACAAGTGAATCCAATCCCGGGCTAAAATAGCAATCCCGGGATTTCGGGATCCGCTTTTGATGATTTCAATATCTGTCCCGTGACTAGAAAATGCTTAATTGCTCATTAATAAATAATTAAAACAAATTAAATGTATGTAAGTAAGGAATCTTTGAACAACTAACGTAAATAATAAAACAAAATTTACTAATAACAAATTAAATTTGCAATAATTGCATTAAATATAATTTTGATACCAACATATTAATCCCGACAGTTTTACCGGGATTCATAAAAATTGTAAACTGGACCGGGGGATCCCAAGATTGAATTCCCTAATCGCCACTTGATAGACTCGCGATCAATCTCATCGTAAGAAATTGAGGTAAGCCGCACATCGGCGTTCATAAATCCGTACCTGTGGTCATGCATCAGGGAAATAGATGAGTGCACCTTTCTAACAAGAACTGTCTTGTTTACCAGTTATTATCATTAATAATAATAGTCATTATCATTATCGGCCGTTTTCTATCCGCTGCCGAATGAAGGCCACCCATATAATAATAACTTCATCATCGCTATTAAAGAATTATTAATAACATAATGTAAAATTGCAACTTGAAAATAAAAATTACATTTCATTAAAAAAATATCCTCATCACCTCGCATGCGTTACTCGTATCTAGATTATGAGAGATTAAAAGATGTGACCTTCTAATAGAATATAAAATAAATAATAATAATAATAAATAAAATACATATAAAATCGAAATTTCGACATTAATTTAAACGGTTGTCATAGTGTAATTGGTGACTCATTCTTCCGGCAAGAGAAAGTTCCCGGTTAGACAAAGTACCCGGTGGTAACTAACTAACTTACCACACACCGTTTGCCCACAGGGGTATGCAGAGAGGATAGAGCACCACACCCTTCAGTCCTGACACACAATTCTCGCCTCATCTACATTCATACATCTTCTCACACAAACTCATCGATTATTGGGGCTTCTATCTTACAGTATCTGGTTTACCTGGTCGTGCTTAGTCTTCCGCGGTTTCTAGTGTCATCAACACTTGCGTTATATATCTTTCTTACCATCCTCACCACATTTATCCGTTCCATATGAACTAACCACCTAAGTGATCATTTCTTAATCTTACTCGCTATGCTAAAATCAGCTTTACATTATTTCGTTATTTCTTTATTATTTTCTATTATTATTTATTATACTCTATTATAAATGAATCTGCCACATTTACTCATTTCCACTGCATTCAGTCTACTTTCGTAACTCTTCTGCCAGCCCAGGCCTCACTTCCATAGATCAGTGTCGGTACCAGGACCTCATTGTATACCGCCAGTATAGTTACTCGGTGGTAACTATATATAAATAGTTCTTTAAATGTTCTTTCTGACTGATTGTTTTAAAATCAAATATATTAGGCAAAAAACTGTAAATAATAATAATATATGTTCAGATGGTATAATGGTCACCGCACTTCCCCGGATTGGAAGGGTTTCTGGTTCGAATCCCGGTGGCAACAAAATATTTTTTCGATAATTGGTATTTTTAATTGATACATTTAATTTGTATTCGGAACATTATCGTATCACAGAACTATGTTCTGAAAAAGTGCAACATCACAATAATAATGTGTTCTTAAAAAAAATCAAATGGTCATTTATGAACTGCAACAATTCACAACGCTTTACAGTACTGATAGTTCTTCTGAGTCATTGTTTCGTGTCTTTTCTGGGAGCAACAACACTCGTGAAACTTTAGCCAAAGCGGAGACTCCCACCAAAACAAAACGCACGGCACAATAATCTAGAATAATTTTCATTGTTATTTGGCGGTCGTTAAAATCAAATACAACACATCATCTATAAACGGAAGATGATATGGATTAATATTAATGTATAAATCTACATAATAGGAACACCTGATGCATTAGATAAGTATGCACACTCGGTGCCGGGCACACGCTGTCCGTAGGATGTGATGCGAATTAAATACGTGAGAATATTCAAGACCAACCGTTGAAAGACCGCATCCGTCGCTGACCTCGGTGATCGGACTGACGGAACAAGTACAAAAGAGCAACCCGCCGGATTGGTTCCATCTTGAGCGCGATCTCTTCATTCAACCCGCCGCAAAATTGCACATAAAACTGCTCTTTGTCGCGGTTTAACACGTTCGCGCCGGTAAAATTATCATTATTATCGCGTCTCTTCCTGGGCCGAGCGGCTACTGACAGAAAGTTAATTGTGGGAAGGGTGTCGTTGCCCGGAGCTCGTCACGGAAATGATTGGCAGAGAAAAGGATAGAATAGATATGAGATGGAGCGTAACAGGGAGCTAGAATTGATCGATTTCTTAAATGGACAAGTCTCGCTCGCGTGAACTGGAAGAACGATTTCTGCAGATTTCAAATAGAGCAAAAAATGTGGGAAAATATATAATTTGCTGATGAATCTTGTGCATTGTCTTCAAAATACTTAGATGGAGGTGGTTGGAGTCACAAGATTGGACAAAGTTCAAAACGTTTATATCCGTGGCTTTTTTTGAAGGTGTTATATATATCATAATCATACAGACGATATGAACATGTGATGAGAAGCGTGAAAGATCACATGACTCATAAAACCACGAAAGAAGGATACCAGCTTCAATCAGTCGCGATCTTAAAAATTTGAATATAACCAAGGATGCGGTCTAAGATAGAATAAAGCAGGATGATCAGAGTAGTCGACTCTAGATTTTAATGTGACAAGGCGAGGATAAAAAAGAAAACGACTCGTAGATTTGATATCTTGTGTCACCTGATTCGTCATTCTAAAACCTTGAAGCAAACTTTTCTCTTGGTTTCTTACTTGGTCTAACATTGTTTTCCACGCATTCATCTGCTTTCATTCGTTAGCCTTTTTTTATTCATTCTACTCCTAGAAGATGAAGTGACACTGTCGGCCTCCAATCATCCCATCCATTCAACTCAACTCCGTTCCAATCTTTATCGGGCTGCTGGCTGCAAAACAGTTTAATCCGATTCTATCAGTTTTTCCTCGAAGGTCCAGGTTTTCTTGAGTTTAAGATTACTCTAAAGCTTCTTGATCTTAAGTAAAGTCGGCTTTTACGCTTACTTCAACAATAAACCAACACTTGGCAACGTTTTAAAATACCACCTTCATGGCCGCATATATTAAGAAGCCACTTCAAAAACAAGAAAACAAACAAAAACATGAATTACAAATGAGTAAGTAATTAAGCATGTTTATTTATAGAGAGACACGTCAAGACCATAAACATATATTTTAAATAAACTAGAATTAAGTATAATAACTTAATCGTAACTAGAGAATCCAATCCCGAGATAACAATCCTGAGATTAGTACAGATAATCCCGAAACTTTTTGTTATTTTATATTAATATTGGGCTGTCAAAAGTAGATAAATACTAAACACTCAATGTTTTGCATCTGGTATATTATTCATAATAACAATTACAATAAAATTTTGCAAATATTTCATTATTATTTTACCTTATTTTTTGTTAAAATATTCCTTACTGACTTAAATATCACACATTAACTGTATTTGTTCTTTTTGGCTTTTTTATAAATGTAAGATTAATGAACAAACTAACTTTTTCTAATCCCGGGATCAGCGAAATCGAATCCCGGGATTACTATTTTAGCTGCTCGAGATTGGATTCACAAATCGTGGCCTATCTTAAACTTTATTATTTAAATATTTCCTATCTATCATATTGTGCAGAAGTAAAAATAGTTTAAGTCTCCATATTAATTTTATTTCGTTTATCTTAAAAGAGAATGGGATATTTTTTTATATCCTACAGACCGGTTAGTAATTTGTCTACTGCTCAACTGCTGATTTCTCAGTATTGTCAGATTTCAATAAACGGGTATTCCCTCCGAGTATTTTCCTCGTAAACGGGTTCAATAGGTCGATTTATTTGTTTTTTAGATTATAGACCATTATAAGAATGCAACAAACAATAACGGTAATCAAAAACTAGCCACCGGTATACAATTTCCTCTAAACTGCAAACAATCATTAAAATTATATTGGAAATATTTTTTTTAAAACTTACAAAACAAGGTAATACCGAATTAAAACATTTGGGGCTCTAAGTAAGTTCTTAAATCCGGGTCTCTTTTTCTCTTTTAGTCAACATTAAAAAATAGACTGAGAACGCAGACCTTTACATTCGTATGTTTCTATTTGAATACATATTTCGAAACAAACCATCATCTGGCAAAAGTCAATATTTCTAACGTGGCTGCAGAATCGGCTCCGACACTGTTACATATGAGTTTGTCACGATCTTGCACATGCAAGAAAAGTGACCTTATCAGCATGTCGACAGTGATGGTATTAGAGAAGGAGAAAAGTATGATAACGTACGAAACAAAGATAGGTTACGAATGTAGTTTTTTTTAGATTTGTGTAATTGTGAATTATAATTGGTAGGACTAGAAAGCTGAGAAACATATCGAAAGGAAGGTGACTACAAGGAATAAAGAGAATGGTGCTTTGCATATAATTTATATACTTGATTGTCTCTAAAATGCTAGAACCCCGTATCATGGTGCAGTTATTGTACAATACTGACGCGTCGGCGAGAACCGGTCAGTGGCGCAGTGGTTTGCAACGCAAGGTTGAGAAATTAAAATCAGATTTAGAGGCGGCAGAATCAAACCCCGATCGAAGTTCATTTAATTTAGCAAATGCACAAACTGTTTTATTCAGCGAAGTCTCCCTTTTACTTTTTTTTTGGCGGTGACTGTTTAAAAGCAGGCTTTGCATTATTGCGGTTGTGGTCATGCGGTGGCCGCTACATTTTAAAAGCACTCGGTACGGAAACACTGGCCGTGGAAGTGAATCCATTCTGAGTAAAGAATGGAATGTAAAGCCAATCTTAAATATAAGAAAGAGTCACATACTTTGAAACTGTGGAACGAATGAATGGAAAGAGGATGGTAAGAAAGATGCGAGTATTGATAGTACCAGAAATAGTAGACATCCACGAAAGACCTAGTAAGACTAAGAAAATCAGACATCGAAAGAGGTCATGTTAGTAGTTCAAGAATCGACGAGCATTTATGAGAAGATGTCAGTTCGGACGTGGATATTTTTCTCAACGCTTTATTAACCTTTTAACTACCAACTTTGAAATGGAAAACACCGCTAGGGTAAGAATAGGCTTTAAAGATCTTGACTTATTTATCAAAAGCTGTGACCTGTCGTCCACAGACGGCAAAACGATTGAAATTATGAGTTTAATCCCTGCAAGTTTGCAAGGTGTAAAAGCGCATGTTAACACGCTTATTTCGTTCGTTTATTTTCATTTATTTCGTACTGTTGTATCCTCTTGATCCAACAGGAGTATATCTAGTGTTCCAAGCAGCTGAGAATATCAAAATATTAATACTTTTTAATAGAGATGAAAGTTGTTTAGTTTTGTGGGTTAATGATATCTATGCAGCATACAGCTTACACAAACGTACATGTCTGCATATATATTAAAAAATAACACGATTGGAAGGTACGATCGACTAATATAATAGTGCGCGCGTGTGTGTGTGTGTGTGTGTGTGTGTGCATGCATTGTGTTAAAAACGGAAGAATCGATGATTGCCGTGCTGATGTCACTGTCAGCTATGACGGAATCCAACCAATGTCAAAAGAAAATAGGTAGTTTTGTAATTTGCCGGAAAACTTAGCGCAACAATTCACCCGACGCCGCTGCACGTGATGCAGTCGGCGCTGGGTCCGCGAGCACGCTGGTGCTGGAAATTACAAACATGGACATGGAGTGAGGAGACGATCCCGCATATTGTAAATCACGTTCCCCATCTGAGTTATTCGTCAATCAACGCTGGCGTGCCTAAAACTATTATTGTGTGTGTCATTGAATTATCCTTGGATTAATAAAAATGATTGTATTATACAATGATATGGATAGGTTATGAGTAAAGACGTTATGGTTCGAATGAATATATGTAGAAAAACAAATATTTAAAACTTTGACGAAAAATAAGTAGATACTTAAAATAAATAAAAATTTGTTGCGTAATGGCATAGATGCCGGAAGAAACAGGATTCGGAAGGAAGTTCCACTCACTACTATCCGTTCTGCTAGCACCTCCAAGGTGGACTGTAATTTAGGTTTTGACACTATCTCCGTTCAGGATCTTGAATGATTCAGATTGCAATAGATGGTCACACTTCTCACTCTATTTTACACTGCGAAATCCTTTGTAACCGTACCGGTTCAGGGTCGCCGATCGACTGGCCCGGTGGAAGGTGAGGAAGGGGGGGGGGGTGGACGGCACAATACATCGTCCTCGCTCAAGCACAAATATGTCCCAAACAAATATGCTTGATGTTTTCATACCCAGGTTGGTCGGATTGAGAATCGATGTCGACGTACTCGAAGTTTCGGAGACGGACACTCTTTATAATTACACTCAATGACAGAGTTATGTATAATGGAACATTTTCTTAATTATAATATACAGTTCTCTATAGTAATTGTACGTACATAACAACAACACGGCTGTCCACCAGAGAGGAACATATAAAATGCGAAAGCAGATAAAGAAGGGAAAAGGGAAATCTGCCATTTCGGCTCAGATTGCAATAATATATTTGTGCAGGAAAATTTGTAAATATCTAAAAGCGTGCACGCATGATTTGTAGCAATGCACTTTTGTAGCAGTGTATATTGATAAATACAGATTAAAACTTTCGATATTAACTTTACATTTTGGTTTGTTAGCGCATTCGATTATTATTCGACAGCGATACATTACTCCAATTAATATCGCTAATACAGTTTATCGGAGCCACTAGGCGTCGAGCCGGTCGCCAATCGGCTGTTAGCCGTCAAACCTCGTGTTATGTACGATATCTACGTTATACAACTTCACATTACTTGACAAATTTCAATATTGAAAAATAGGTTATTATATTTATATACATATCTCAGCAGCCTGGATGTAGTAGTATGTTATAAACATATAAACTCTAATAATTTCGTACGAGGGATACGACATAAACTGTTTTTACGTCTGTTTTATCAACATGGGAAATTTCCCAAATTGATAATACCTAAAATTGCCGCAAAGCGGCACACTACCCGCATTGGTATAACAAGCAATCGGCGACAGCAAATTACTTTCTACTAGTATAAAATAAAGTAGGTAAATGATAAAGATTTGCGGCAGAACGTCGGGATGACTACGTTAAACATAAAATTAAATGAATAGTTTAATATATCTAAGTCAAAACAATCTCCCGAGACGTGGACACCCACCAATGTCATGCGCAAATTAAAAGTTGCCCAAAGAGCAATAAAAGGGCAACGCTTGGAATAACTCTGAACGATAGAGTATCAAACGCATAAATTCGCCAGAGCCAAAGTAACAGATGTTATCTGAAAAATCTGCATGCTCAAGTGCCAAGCTATGTATCTGTCGAAACTATGATGGACGGTGAGAAAAAAGGATTAGAATTAGTGGAAGAAATGTTAGTCGTCCTCATGCCCTATGGAGCGACGACACCAGAAGAGTGGCGAAAAAGGTGAATGAGAAAAGGGAGAGACTTGTGTCCAGTAGTGATGAGGCATAGGTTAACGATGATGATGATGGTGGCACATGGTCACTATTTGCGTAGAAATTCTATGTATTCTTGCTATCAGACACTTTTTCAAATATCTTATTGTGTGCCACGCGCGCACTTCGCAGATTTAAAAAGACGCGAGGCTTCTCAAACCATTATCATCAGGCATAGTATTATAATGTAAAGTGTTAGGAGAGCACACAATGTGGGAACGAAAGTGAATTCTGAAGCAGCCGGTGCAAACTCCTGATCTCTTGAGAAATACCCGCAGCGATGATTGCCACAACAATCGGCGAGACGACCCCGCAATGCTGAATAGAAAAATATGATTTAGAGTGGCCCGCACGCCGCTTCCGTACGCGATCGTCAGATAGCGCGATAACAGAAAAGAGTTATTGTTTTTCCGTTCCTTTCTTTATGATGAGGAAAAAGATCAAAAACATTACAATACCGTGCTGCCGTGCAATAGCGCGATCTTTCTGCCTTAGGAAAGGTTGCAAAAGAGCACCTGGAGAGCTGGGGTGGACGCCGAGATGGCAGATCCATTATCCATGATTTAGTTCGAAATTCCGTTAATGTGCTCAGGTAGCGATCTGTCATCTCGGGATGATCGCGGCTACAACTATTCTATCGAGAGTATACACGGAAGAAATAATAAAAATTAACTACTAAGTTGACATTGCAGGTTTTACAGTAGACATAAATATAGCAGCATATTGCAGACACAACAGCAGACCTTATTACATAATAATTCCAAAATAGTCCATTTATATTTTACAGTTAGGAGCCGAAAACATTCATGAGCTAATTTCTGGAGTGGGCAATTGCAGAAGCTATCGAGAAGTAAAAGATCTGGCACATAATAGGGGTCGATGGAAAGAAGTACAGCGATAAGAGAATTTCCCCTGAAAAGAAGTTGGATGAAGTGAAGCAAAAACCGGAAAAATTAACAAACGAAGACAATCGCACATCAGACAATATAAATAAATCTAGTTCCACCATTTTTATAATTTTTTGATTAGTTTTACACGCTTTATTTATCTCCAACGATTCCAAATTATTTAATTTGTGACCAACACCGTTTATATGCTAAATTGACAATCCCAATTTTTTATCAAAATCATGACCATTTTCTATCAAATGATTAGAAAATTCTGAAAACCCACTATTGTTCAAACATCTCAAATGCTCCCGTACTCTTATATTAAAATTTCTACCCGTTTTACCAATATAAAATGCAGCGCAATCCTTGCAACTAAGTTTATAGTTTTTTTTTTTTTTAAAGTATAAAACAAATTAGATTGAATTTTAAAAAAATCTATCAGAAAAATATATTTACTTCCGGTGGTAGGTAATTATATATAATATAGGTATAGATTATTTTTTTATTTAATGTAAGTAATTCATCTAATTTGTTTGAATTTATTTTCATTGCTAAAATTGACGCAGTCAATATAATCGTTTGTAGAAGAATTTGGGTCTATTTTTATTTTGCGAGGTTCAAATTAATAATTTGCGCACATCACATGACGCAGGGAAAACATTATAAAACTGATAATGATTTGGTCGAGTGGAAGAATTCTATCACTCCACTAGATCTGTCGCTTGACAGATTAAATGAAATCTTCAGGGTTGTGTAAAAAATTCAATGAAGCTGAAGATACGACAGGTCACCTGCGGGATGGCGCTGATAGCCAAGAAATGCTACAACAAGAACACGGCGAAAATTAAATCGTCTGAGAGAACCCAGTCAATACATTTATTATAATATTAATGAGAAAACTGGCATGAATCAATATTAATGAAAATACAAGCATAATTTTATAATTCAACATATTTAATTTCACTTGGCGAGTGCAATAACCGTTGACGGATGCATTTGACCAAATCATTCCACATATTTGTTTTTACATCACTTAACGACGTCATAAAAAGTTACTTTTAAAAGCTTTCACCCGTTTTTGTATTGAATTTTTTGTCAATCTTAAGATTTAATGAAGAACCATGTTTTTGTCTGTTTTCCCATTTGTCCGTTTTGTTTAAGAAAGTAAATGAAAGTGTGAGATGGCGGAGATGATCGAAAACATGTGTGTAATTAAGCCCAGAGGTCGTATGGAATGTTGTGACCTTTTACATACGTACGTTGTATATAATAATATTTTTTCCTAACCGTAACAATTGCAACCCGGTCACGCATATATAATTAAAATTAATTAATAGACACATTGAATTTTTATTCCATCCGAGATGAATGGGCGATCAACAATGATGATGCGCAATGTTTAATGAAGATGAGACCCAGCGATAAATATGATAATTTTTGAAAAAAAATCTGAATCACTCGAATACAATATTGGGTTCATAAAAGTTTACTTACTTTCAAACTCGACATTATCATCATAAATGCTGGATGAAGGAATGAAGAAGGTGGATAAAAAATGCCGCTAAAAATAGTACACTTGTGGGGTAATCTTTTAAGGCAACGCCTTGACAATGGCACGTGTTGTGTGTAGGTATATATAAAAATACAGTATAAAGGAATCTAATATTTTATATATTTTTAAGCTTGAGGTGAATTTTTTTTACAAAAATTAAGCTATATAAATTATCCTATGTTATTAGGTGTATTATTTATCTCATTTTTTTTTATAAAATTATAAAATATACGTAAACGGAAAAATTCCTACAGTTATTCCGTTGGGTTCTACCTACGTGTGATCAGTCTAAATAAGAAATTGCAATATACTCTTAATCATCCATTCAATAAAATAATATTTTATTTACGATTCTTATAATTATTTTATCTCTTTTTTCGTTAGTCTGTAAAGTCGGCCATTTCAGCTAGCAAACATTGCATTTATCTCTGAATACAAATAATAAGTTTCGTTTTACTGATAGCTCGAACACATTAGGAAATTTATATAACTCTTTTTTATCTAATTGGAGCAAGTCTACAATATGATTTTGTACACAAACTATACAAAATAACTGTGTCACTAAAGAATCAATAAACTTACGAGATTATCGTACAGTTTCGATCTGAGAGACTACATGACGTATGTATGGACTTAGGATTGGAGCCTTTTCCCTTTAGATATATGGTAGACAGGTAGACCATAATTTAAAGTGCACATATGTTTGTTGCCCTATAAAAATATATACCTGTATGTTTGATATTGAGTCACCAAAAATGGGTGCTATCTAATTGGATCAAAACCCAGACAATTAGTTCAACCACTTCAGATAGGTTTCTGATAATGGTGTTATACTGTGTTTCGTAAATATGTAAGATAAATAAATAATCAAAAGTTCCATATGCGAGAATATAAATGCAGTTCTGTGTTATGAAATTTATTAAAATTCTACTGCTTCTTTTTCAAAGAGTCTTCATCATGAGCGCACGATTTCATAAAGCAGAGGGGAGACGGCGTATCCGTTGGTTGGACAAGATCCAGAATCACCCTAGACCATAGTGCCATAATTATGATGCTGACAACAAATTCCAATAATTATTAAGTGAAAATTCCAAGATAAATAAACGCCCTATTTGGTAGCATTAAATTAAATTGAAAAAATGCGGTTGCTAATAACTTCTTACATCCGATCTGCCATTCGTGGAATTGGACGATCATTGTGTATCGAATGCCAGTCATCATAAGACTTGCAGAAACATGAATCATTATATTACTCTCTACAATAGGATTATATTCAAAATTCCACCGTGTTACACGAAATTGACTGCATTGCAAAATATGTGTACTCTCTCAAAACTCATATAAATTCAACGCAGAACTTTTCTAAGTGCATGAGATGGCTCAACTGCCGGGGTGACGAGGTCCAGATAGCTGACGGATAAGCCAGCTAGGGGAGTGAGGTCTGCCGGGAATGCCTCCCAGACACGTGCGTGCAAGTCTGTAGGTTAGGATTTTATTCCCTCGAGGTTTAGTGGGGAGAACAGCTTCTTTTAAACCAAGAATTATTTAACACTTATCTTAGGGACGTGATGAAAAATCACAAACATCGATATGATTGGTTCGATTGATACGATCAAACAATCCCAAACATCGATATGATTGGTTCGATTGATACAACCAAACAACCCCAAACATCGATATGATTGATTGACGTCGTCGATGTGATGCTGAGCAAGATTTATACACCTCTAGTTTAAAAACAATATACATAGGTAGTTACAAATATTTTTACTTTTAATATAGGAAATTTACTCATATATTCTAAAGACAATGATGATAAATTTAACTATTCTGGTGTCTATTAATTTAGTTGCAAGGATTGTGCTACATTTTATATTAATTTAATATAAGAGTAAAGGAGCATTTGAGATGTTTGAACAATAGTGAGTTTTCCGAATTTTCTAATCATTTGATATTTTATTATGTTTATTTTTATGTAAAAGTATTTATGTTTATCAGTCTGTTTGAGTATACTATTTTTTAGTTTATTATGTACTACGTATTTAATTCCGAAGAAACTTCACTGGTGTTATTTTTATATATTATGTAATTATCAGTCACTGTTTGTTTCTCTAAAAATATAAAATAAAAATAAAATGGAGATGGTTTTGATAAAAAATTGGAATTTTCAATTTTGCATGTAAACGATGTTGGTCATAAATGAAATCGTTGGAGATAAATAAAGCGTGTAAAACTAATCAATAAAATTATAAACAACCAACTAAATTTAACTACAAGTCTCATTCTAAAAAAATTTCCTAAAAATAGATTCTGTTTAAGAAACAATAACATATGTTTTTGATTAGTTATTGACACCCTAAAGAAGAAAATGATATTTTTCGAAACCGGTAGATATACGTACTCAATAAGTGGTTAATAAAACAAAGTTAACAAATAAAAATAACAAAATGTTTTTATTTATTTTGACATGCATTTGTTTTGTGACTTCTGTTTGTATTTACGTTGTATTGTGAGTACGTTCAGTTTGTTCAGAATTCACGCTGACTTTCCCGTTAGCAGCGCTTGTTAAACGAAATTTCGTCACCGCCAGAGTGTAAAACACAAAAATACACGCGGTGAAAAATAAATGCACCAATTATGAAACATACATAAAAAAGATTTAGATAATTATTTATAACTAGCTGCGGGGGTATCCTCCCGCAAGCCCCGCCGTCAGGAGGTTAGAGCGGGCGGAACGTGGAGCGAGAGTAGACACAGTCGCGTAACAAAGCACACAGCCCGCAATCCATTGAGGTCGAGACCGACACATGTGTGAACAATGTCGAAACGGACATGCGATGGGTGGGCGAGTGTTTAGCAGACATCAACAATAAAATAATTCTCACTGTATGTACGCCGGTCACAATGACGTACGCGATATGCACCGATATTTATAATAAAATGATTTTATAATCGACGGACACATTGTCACTTGACTGGATATGAAAAATTATTATTCTCTGGATATTCCATTTTATGAAATGAACCAATGATAAATGCTACGTGTTAATATAATTTAATTCAGTTGCTCTTGTGTAAATTAAAAAATATGTTATTAGGAGAACACATTCTTATTGTGAAGTTGTAATTATTCAGAACATAGGTCTGTGATATTTTAAATACTAATTAAATGTATTAATTAGAAAGATATACATATAAAATCAATTTTATCGAAAAATATTGTTGTTGCGCCACCGGGATCTCTTCCCAAACCGAGGAAGGTGCATTATCCAATTATGTTACAGCGGCATTATTTTTGACGACAAACTTTCGAACCTGTATGTAGTTAGTATTTAAAATATCACAGACCTATGTTCTGAATAATTACAACTTCACAATAAGAATTGTTAATTCTGGCGTCTGCCGAAGGTATTTGAGATTCCGTAAAAACAAAGTAAGATGGCTTTCAAATAATGGAACGACAGATGTATTAATTTGAAAAAGTGTAACATACAGGTTCGAAAATTTGTCGTCAAAAATAATGTCGCTGTAGCATAGTTGGATAATGCACCTTTCCCGGTTTGGAAAGAGATCCAGCAATATTTTTCGATAAAATTAATACTTTTAATTAGTATTTAAAATATGTTTTTTTCCTGTCAATGTTGATGGGCTCTCACTTGTATACTTTCCATAATGTATGTATGTTAACAACAAAGCAAAGTTACCGTGTTTCGTGACACTCCACATTAAACATCGTACGGAATGAAAGACATTTTATAATAGCCTTACATTAAATATTACAGTTAAAGCAAAGAATTCAGTCAGTCATTGATATGATTGTGCGGTATCATCCTCCACACGCGGCTCGTCATATAATGGATTACTTAACGAAAATTTCAAAACAAATAAACAACAGCTGTTCAGAACGATGACAAACAATGTTCAAATTATTCAATTATGAATTACTTGTTCCGCACTTCCTGCCACACATTTTCTCAAGACGTGGTGATCAGTGGCGAAACAACAAATTGCCGGGCGCCCGCCCGGGCGTGCGTGGTGCATAACTGACATCTACCCTCCCCTAAAACCACAGTTTCAGAAAGATATCCATATTATTATTGACTTAACCTCATCACTAGCTATTCTCGCTCGTTGGACTGACTTGTAAGTAAATGTAAAATGATTTAATTTAAAATATCCCTATTTAATTTATGTCTTACTGCAAGCATACTTATCTTGTTGGACACAATTTTTTCAGTGTGTGCCATCTTTAGTGAAAAAACAATAAATACGTTCCATATACCTATTAAATGTTGCAATTTTCGATACTCGAAATACTTAACATATTAAAACAATATACAGAGACTTCTCGAACAAAATTTAAAAGTTGGCACCATTATGCCACTTTTTGGTACTTCATCATTTGGTAAACCCCCACCCCCCCGAGCGGTTGCCCACGCAGTAGCTACGCCACTGCATAATAACATCAGTGTGTTTTTAACCGTTTGAGAACCTCCATCAACAGTGGATGGAAACGACATTCGCCAAATTTGAATTTAAGTGTGACATATATTGTAGTGTGTTAGTTTTTTTTATACAAATCCACACAAAAGACCCACGGCTGAGAGCTTTGAAAGAGAATGAAAAACATCCCTAATTTGTCGAATTTAAATATTTAGAGCACATGGCTTATCCTACTGCAATTTTCTTACGTCCGCCCGCGCATCCGTCTGTGTCATTTAATAATTAAATCATACAATTTTAATTAAGACTATGGTGATAGGTGTTTAAAATTATCTTGATTCGTTAGGGTCACCGTTAGGGATTAATTGTGTTAGGTGAGAATCGAGGGCCCTATACCTCCTCGCTTTTCCCGTATGTTACAAATATGTGTTTGTGGCTAGAGCGGACGTATTGTGAATGAAACATTACTTACGATAATTGCGTTTATTTACAGTAAAATCACAATTGAATTTATACTGTTTGTTATATTATACAATGTTCAAGTTAAACGTAGTTCACTGAAGGCGGTGCCGAGGTGTGTGCGTGAAGATGTGTCCGAGGAGCTGGCCAGGAGAAGAGTGAGTGGTTCCGGTGGTTACTCGGACTGATTCGATCGCAGTGTATTGCTGCCTGCAATTTGGCGGCTACCAGGCGGGTGTATGGCTGTTGAGTGATTTATTTATGCAAAACTGTGAGTCGCGAGTAGGCCCACCACAATACTATTATGGTTTATACCGTCATTATGGTCGGTTTATATATATATATATATATTACTTTTGCAACTTGTGTAAGATATCATTACATCAATAACCTCTAATAAGTATCTCAAATGATGCTGAAAAACAAAAGTCAGACAAATGATAAAAAATGTGCTTTTGAAATGTGGGCTTTCAAAGATGATACAATGATAATTAACTCTAATGAATTTTATGAATTGAAACATATTTTCTATAATTCTAAAATTCTTAAGCAGTTATCATAATGCCAAACAGTCAAAAATAATGTTGAGCATATAGCACTTAAACGTTTATGTAAATCATAACTCCATTAATAAATATTTAACAAAAATGTCACTTGTCTGGTTTTTTTATCTCAGTGCCACAAATAACAGTTACTTGCGAAGCAAACGTTAATCCAACCAAAAAGTCGTGTCACAAAAAAAAAAATTATAAATGTTGTTGAGGTACAGAAAAGTCCTCTGGCCGCGATTTTGAAATAAACACAGAAAACTTATCGCTAAATTATAAATAAAAAAATAAAAAAGTGTAATGCCTACGTAGATTATCTGATAATAATTATATAATTATAAACTGTCACTGACCTTGGTTGAATAAAAACAAACATAAACGTTAATATATTTTCTACCCACATACGTCACATCCACTGCGTCATTGAACTCGAGCACGTCAGTTCATTAAACATTACTTTTATCGCCTAGTTACATTAATTAATCATATACAAAAATAAACGTAGTATATAGTATAGATATATTTTGAGCCATCGCCAGGCGTCTCTATCCTGGATCAACACACTCTCCTTAAATTATCGCTCCATTCTGATAAAGATCCGCATTGTTTTTGCAACTCTTGAGAGATTTAGTTCTGCATTTATGTGTTTGGTGGAAGCTTCCTGTGAAGAGATCTACGGTACAAGGTCAGATCCAGGTTCGCAAGGTAGAGCCTCGACTAGATGTATCTCCACAAGAAGTTTCTACCAAAAACACAACTGCAGAATTAATTTTCACAAAGAAGATTATAATTTAAATGTGAATAAAACTAAATTGTTTTATAAATTCAAATAATTTGGCCAGACGAACGAATGTCTTCATTCTTCAGGAATTTCTATAATATGATGGAAAATAATTCTTACGTAGTTTGAGCATAGCATGTTGCATCTGTAAACAAGGCCCAGGATTACGGAGAGTGGAGGTAAACAGTTCGCTGCAGAAATAGACTAAAACAGTACGATGCTTAGACATATGGGGGAACAAAGTAGTGTGATGTTTAATGTGTAGGTATAATATGTCGAGATATTGTTGGATCACAAAAATGTGCTTTCGCGTGAGTAAATGAATGCCCTATTTTATTTCACCTATGTACTCACATGTTCGTTTGAACTATAACGCGGAGTGTGTGTGTGTGTGTCAGAGCAGGTGGAACAAGAAAAGACAACTTACAATAGACTGATGTTCATTGATGCTTGAAACATAGTTACGAAAATAAGTATAAACTGTAAAAGGTCTACAGCGAGAAGCATTTGTTAATGAACTCGTCTAGAAGGCTGCTGCGAGAAAAGTGAAAAAAAAAAGAAAAAAAAAAAGTTTTTCGGTCAGTGCCGGCGTGTTTAAGGTTGACGAGAGCTCAGTGTATGCAGGGTACGTGCAGATCGTGAAGATGATAAACCTCCAGACTGAGGGAGAACGAGGGATTTGATCTTGCGGCGAGATATACAACCAGAGACCAATCATGTGTCTAGTAATAGTAGTAGTCATCTATATTTGAAAATTAATCAGACATTAATTATAGCACAAGACTTTGGTACAGTATTAATTTGCTTCCGCAGTATATTAATTAGCGGCAATAGCAAACATCAGCTAATTATGTATTATAGCCCAACGTCTGAATCTACAAGAAAAAAAAAACCAAAATAAACTTCCAACATCTTGCTCAGCGTCTTCCGTGTCTTTCATCTCCTTCGATCAATCATTTATTCAAAATAATTTATTTTCGCCGACAAATGAAATCAGACACGTTGTAAACATTAAACTGAACCAGATTATAATGATATCGTGGGCACCGACATAAGTGCTATGTAAACCTGTTGCCCTCGATGCGATTTTCGTTACATAATAGCTGTTCGGTATATATATTATACTAGATCATGAATTATGCATTAGCCCGGGACGATTTTATTAAAATAACCAAATTTGCATACTCTGCCAAGAGAGAAATAAAACAGTATATAATTAAACCAGCTGTCATAAAATATAATAATGTATGCACACCATTTGATGCCGAGTTGCGGAATTTAAATATGATATGTTATATTTAAGGTTTTCACGGGTAAAAGGATAATGGATTATTATCTGGGGGACCCCGCGTCAAATAATCTTTTAGAAGGACTTTTATACTCCCGACATATCGAGTAAATATCTCAATCTCATGGGCCTTTTATTCTGGATCCTACTTTAAACCGTTTAATGCAACAAAACCAAAATTAAAATGAGTTCAAATCTCAGTAAGTGCTTACGTCACCATGAACTGTAATCTAATGGTAATGAAATGTGACTTGTAATCAAGTTATTTGTTTAATAGCCGCTTTGTGCGCGCTGTGTGTGCTGCTACCTTGCTAAGTTTATTTTTATTTCAACTATATTATTATTATAATTTTATTTTTTGCCAAAATGCATATTACACGGTTCTTTGATTATTTTGTTGGTTTATTATCAATGACGGGTTTTTTTTTTGATGGATGTATTTTTGTGGACGGCTGTATCTAAGATATTTGTCCAGATGTGGGAAATTCTTATGGAGAAAAAAATCCGTTATCTTTTTACCAGTGAAAATATTCATGTCAAAAATAAGGAAGTTCATGAATGCAGAAGAAGCAAAAGATGAAGGACAGAAACATGAATATGAATGTGAACGCCTTTTTTTGAAATGCGGAATGGTATATACGTACACTGTATGTTCTGATTATTATTTATTCGATAATTTCCGTATGACGATGTATCCGTTTATTACGCATCGGAATTTTTTTTTTAAATATAGATGCGTGCACCGGACACATATTTTTACTATTTTCAAAACAATGTGCAATGAACACAGGTCTAACCTTATGACCTTTTGGGACGAGGCCCGAACACACGACCACGGGTCAATTAAAGTATTGATTACGAATTTAATATAATTACTATTAAGTAAAATTCGAAGTAATCGCTGTCCAAATAACTTCCACCGAAATGACTTTGTGGACGTACCACCGGCGTGCCATATACAGAAGTACGTAGGTTGTTCCACGTCTATTCATCCTATTACAGAAACGTCAAACGTCGCGTGATGAAAAACGTCTCTTTTCTCGACTCGTTAATGATTCTTTTCGACCCGAAACGGCGCGGACCTTTCGGGCATCTTCCAGAATACCAGATTCAGAGAATAATATTCTGGTTTTTCATTCATAGTATTTCTTGTATTCGTAACCTATACTAAGAAGTCCGCTATTACCTCAACGGCGGACGTAGTTGGAAATTGCCCAGTCAGGTAAAATATTTTAGGAATTCACTTTGAGGTTACGGGCAAATCGTACGATCGCCGTCTGCATCTGCGTCAACCTTCATCAAAACATGATGGTCAAGAGAGACTGCTGGACCGTGGACCATGGTAGAAATCACGCAATAACATTATTCTTCTCGTGGCTCACTCGTTCAACGGACGTTGGCTGCCATTGCTGTTTACTGCGGTCCAGAAAAGCTCTACAGTAGACTTGGCCACGATGTTCTTCTTCCAAAGGCTCTTCAGCCATGATGTTTTACTTCCGATTTCCAGCATTCTTTCTCGGAGGTGAGACGTACAGCGGCAGAGTGGCTCGAGTGAAAACTTTGATATTTTAAGTTACATACACTAATACGCTCAAAATTAATTGTTTTGTAGTGACAGCTGTTTCGGCGACTAAGGCCATTTTCAAACAGTGGATAAACCACATACAATCGACTTATTTAACTGATTTTAGTTACGCCTTCCTCTATCCGTGAGCAATTAGGTGGTTTCGGCGAAACCGATGTATATTAATATTCCCAGAAGCACTACCTAGCGGAAGGGGTAACTAAAATCAGTTAATAAGTCGATTGTACTAGGTTTATCCACTGTTTGAAAATGGCCTTAACCACCGAAACAGCTGTAGCATATAATGCTTGCGCAAACCAGCAGAACTCAATAATAATATTAATAAAATTAAATATAAAGAAGTTCTACAAACTAAACACAATAACAATAAATAAACTTAATTGAATACATTAATTTTTAAATAAATAAAATATGTAATTTCGTCGTATTTTCAATCACTTGTATCTCCATTTAATCACTTTGCAAACGAACCATTCTACCGTTGTGCGACCCAATCATGAGATGAAACTTGTGTTAGTTCATTTATACCATAACATCATCATTTGTAATACCCATCCTGCTGATGTTGAGCATTCTCCCGTATACCACATTTCAAATGCTTCGAGTCGCCTTATCATTTCTTCGTTAAGTGCCCAAGCTTCTATAAAATAGCACCATCTACAACATCTAATCATTCACATTCGCATCATGCTCGATGTCTTCGAGATGTGATGACGTTGGCAGTAATATTTCAGGAACTACATATTGAAGAATTAATTATGCATATTATGAATATTAATTAATGTATTTGCGGATATAAAACAGAGCAGGAGGTCGATCACCGACAAAATGTACCTACCATGTTCGAGATATGACCTTAGTCTATGCACAAGTGCTCTGAATAAAACTTAGGGTCGCGAGGTAAGGAGACATGTGTAACAGATTATTTTTCTAATTTTTAATAATAAAAAAAAAGTGTATCTACCCTACTGGCGTCTTGTACAAAGGCAAGAATGTCATTGACTGTGAAACCGCCTTGCCTTACTTAACCCAGTAGACCACAGCGCCTGAACAAGGGTTCAAAATAAAATAAATGGATGGATTAAGTAAATAGGGTATGTTACCTGCTCTTGCCTTTATATTTACTTTCTTGAACACCCCTCACAAGAAGAAGCACTAGTTAATGTATTACAGGTCGATTTTTTACTAACGGCACTGTAATGTCAGCCACTGACGAATCTGTTGCTATTAAGTATATATATTTTGTATTATTACAATATAATAGTAAATAGATTTGTTTAAAGTTTAAAAATATTTTATGGATAGGTAATGTAGTAATATTAATCACATATTAACAATAATAATGAATCTATCGATGACCTTCATCAGCTGAAACTAATATGTGAAGAAAATAAATTTTGGTTAAAAGTGAACAGTATATTTTATTATATCAATATAATGGATAACCACCAAGAAATATCGGAAAGTTTTAAAAATAGTTTAATAATAATTATTATCAATGCGCGCGGTGTAACACAAGCGATATTATGCGTCAACTGACGTCAAGTGCGTTGTTGCATTACTTCTCTAGCGTGAAGCGGTCATATAACTTTGTCTCTTTCTCGTTTAGATAGCCCTCACGCACGCATTGACGTGTATCGGTACACAACACATTCTTGAAGTGCCATGACCAAAAAAAGTCAACCTGTAGACAGTATTTCTATCTAAGACATTAATAGTATTAAAGTTAAGCTAATACAATTACAAATAAAAAATATAAAAAATTACATTCTTCAAATAATTTACGACCTCATAAATGACAATGGTGTCTAGACACAAAGAAGCGGAACTCTACGACTCGTATATAGATGCCAGTGTTGTAAAATCAAATACTACACTGGCCGGGGCACTTACTCATAAAAAAGTAGACGGCCTACACTCAACGAGACATCAAGTGGTCGAGGGTTCGAGCCTCGTCTCGAGAGATCAACAAGTCGGTACTAGTTTAACAGCACATGGTTTTGAAATAGTACTAATCTACTTCTTCTTCTTTAGCAGCCTCTTGGAACTTGAAAGTCCATGACCGCAGTCACTACAGAGCATCATCCACCGTTGAACATCGCCATTGTGGTCCAGTCCGCTGGGCACTCGCCTACGTCAAACGGTACAGATATTAATGTGATAAGTAAAACAAATTAAATGAATCAATTAGACAGATATACAGAAAATATCTATTTAGCTGTTACCGGGATTCGAACCTGGACCTCTTCCTATCAGGGGAAGTGCGTTCACTATTTCGCTATTTTTGAGAAATTTTTAACTTATCTTTCCAATAAATAAATCTATTATTCCATTTTTACAGTGATAAGTATTTATTAAAAAATACTCAAATATGAGATCTCTTAAGGGTAGGCATATGTGGAAAATTCATTTATGACAGAGAGAAGAATGAAGAAATAATGTAAAGCCGATCTTAGCATAGTGACTAAGATTAAGAATGATAGAAAATAAAGATATGCATACGACGCAAATGCAACAGAAATAGAGGACGTCCGCGGCAGACTTGGCACAACTAGGTAAACCAGATACTGGAAGATGGTCCTGTAAGAAGCTTCAATAATCGACGAGCTTGTATGAGAAGATGTAGATGATGGTGAAAATTGTCTGTATTGTTTGTATCGTTCTAAACCTCAAATTCATCAATATATTTCACCCAGTATAAGGTACAAATAAATAAAAAGGAAAAAAATATAAATAAAAAAGATATAAAAAAATTATAATTTCCATACATACTAATATATGTGAGAAAGTCGGGCCGTAAAGCGGGCAAGGACGTGTCCCATTTTTTTAAACTACGTGTGCGGTGTCGGGTTGCGTTTGGGTCCGTCAAGTTTTTTTCCATCGAGATTCCAATTTCTTCACGGTCGAAAAAAATCCAAATTCAATGAAAGGTCGATGATAAAAAAAAACTCGATTACGCAATCTCGACTGCTCATCTCGGCGGACAGTATGGGGATGGAAAAATGTTACTAGTAAATAATACAGAATCTATAATAATGCTTTAACCTTTACTATACCATGACATAAAATACTCGTAAGCAGCCGTGCTGTCAACTCTTGTTACCGTAAAAAATTAGAGTTCTATTAGTTTTTGAAATGTGAAAAATGCTTTTGAAAAAATGGTTAACGCCATAAATTTTCTATAAATATTAAGCATTAAATATAAAAAATGTATAAAATATTATAATTCGGAGCATTCAAGTCCTGTATAGGAGGTTGTATTATATAATACAACCTTCATTTTTATTTTTATTTAATTAGTGAGAAATAGACTATTATATTCGTACATTTGTTATTCTTTTCACTGTGAAATTAATATGTGATTTCTTTCTGTCTTGATACGAATATAATTTTTGTCAATGTATTAATTTTGCAACGGATTGAATTTGAAAGATAATTATTTATGTAGGATTCGCCTTACATACTAGATTTTTCACTAGTCATTTCTAAGCGTAAATATTTTCCTTCAATTTAACAAAAATATGAATTGCATGTTGCGTGTATTTATCGAAATATTACAGGATTAATTAGAGCGGTAGAACGATGTTACTGCACGGTTTGGGAAGGGTTAAATTATTTTGTGAACAAAATTAATAATCCAGAGATTTAAATAACAGTACTGCGATAATGTTCCATCTATGTTTTTTTTCGCGCTCTGTAAGTCGAAAATGCACTAAATATTTTGAGTACTGGTTTTCAACTAACTAATAAAACAATGTATCTTGTGAGGTACCACCGTACACCTAAACGCAACTAAATCCTCAGAATTATGTATTTATACTCGCGCTAAGCAATTTGTTTGTTATCTGTGAAGAGTCATAAATCTTTTTGACAAAAATAAATTTGAAGAAATGTTGTAACCCTTTGAGTACCAATGGGACAATACGACCCACGAGCAGATTAAAAATTACCAACATTTCAGATTCGATTCACAGTCGCGAGATACATCTTCCCACCGGTTACGTCTATCTTTCTCTCTAATCCAGCGCGTCAACAAAATTGTACAAGTTACATTTTTTTGCGTCAATAGTGACGTATCCGTGCTAGCGTTCGCTTTACCTGCTGATGTTTCAATAGATTTTGAAAGAATCGTGCAGTTCTGCAATATTTATAAATATATTTTTTATAGTCCATAAATCCAAGGAGAAGTCTGCGTACTACTAAATCATCACAACAAGGAGATAAGTAACGATGGCAGCGATTTTAGCAGAGCCGAATCCTATCACGCATCTCAGGAAGAGGATCAATCTCCGCCAAATTCACCACAACTGCTTCCGAGAAGTCCGGGATTCAAAGGGAATACTGCCACCTCTATCGTACTTTTGTCTCCAATCCAACTAAGGCAAACTCCATCTACTGTAGTACGCAAACGATTCTTCCAATTTTTCGGCCCCATTTGCGTCAATGTTCTAGGTAGGCGTCACAGCTTGAAAATGAAATTATCCCAAGCACAAGTTTGGCAAGAAAAAGTCATTGAAGGATACTATAACAGTGGATGGGTCGTTGCACCTGGGGATCTGCATCTGACTGGAAAGACAGTTGTGAGAGCGACCCAGGATCGTGACTTGTGAGCTATCTGATTTAGACCACAATGTGTCAATACTGACTCGAAAGATACACGGTGAGGCGGACTACTGGTGTCACCTGTTGATGGAACAACAAAGCGCAGTGTAAGTTCAGAAGGGAAATTGAGAATAGTTTTGTCCGCAGAACAGTTGATGTCGGTTGAATCGGTGTCGCTATTTTTTTTTTTTGAGTCTTTTAAAAAAAATACTATATTAGGTATAAGTCACCGCTATGTATGTATTGTCATCTAGCCATCTTTTGACATGAATATCTAATGGTTGTCACGAATGTGTAATCTTTTAGGTGATTCGTGATTCACGGACTCTACAATTTGTACAATAAGAGACCGTACGAAAAAAATCGTACCCTTCATTACGGAGGAATTCGGGACAGGTGATTTGGAGTATCCCTCGCCGCCTTCTTCCTTCCTCCAGCTTCACACAGGCTCACCGGGTTTTTAAGTGCGAGTTGTCAAATATGTATATACTTAAAATTAACCTGTGATAGTAGCCGCCTCCCAGATAAATTTATTTATATTTACCTTTTCTCACAAGTACACTTCAGTGTTGCGTATGAATAATTGACTATTGTCAACACTTAGATATACTTGACCAAAAATGGATATAATGTATCGTTCATTTTAGCCGATTGCTTACTCCAATTGTGACCGTTTGGCGATTAAGACCATTTTCAAACTGTTTGAAAATGGCGTTAACCGCCGAAACAAATATAATATTTAAATAATGCTTTATATACGCAAACTAGCGAAACTCGATAATAATATTTATTAAAATTTCATTAAAAAATAAACATGGAGTTCTACAAACGAAACACAATAACATTAAATATATAAATACGACAAATGTTAACATTACAACTATCGATCATATAAATTTTCTTCTTCGATATTAGCAAAATTAAGGCCATATATAAATAATAAGACAAAACACTTTGTTTAAACCACTATTTATTGATAAATCGACACGTTTCGATACCATAGGTATCCTAAATGTATGTATACTAAAATTAAAAATACAAGCATAGATAAAAACAAAACTATAAAGTGTAAGTGGTGGGTAATTAAATAGCCAACTATGAAAACAAATTTATAGTTGTTGCTAAATAGCTTTTTTAAACAAAAACATGTTGTAAATATGAATTAAATATATTAATTATAAAGATATACATATAAAATCAATTTTATCGAAAAATATTGTTGTTGCGCTACCGGGATTCGAACCTGGATCTCTTCCCTAACCGGGGGAGGTGCTTTATCCAACTAAGCTACAGCGGCATTATTTTTAGCGACAATTTTTCGACTTTATATGTTACCTTTTTGAATTCAATACATTTAATCGTTCCATCATTTGACAGAGCCATCTACCTTGTTGTTGATTATTTATCTGTCTTATTATTTATCTGTTTCTCTTTGTAGCATTTGTAACTAGTTAATATAGAACGATTATGATATAAGTAAGTACATACTTTAATTTTATTTAGTGTAGATATTTCTAACCGTTTGATAAACTAAGCCGGAGCCACCAGACAATGTGTAATTACGGTTTGTACCTGGCCGCAGCAAAGGGAGGGTCCGGAATGTTGAAAGTGAAATCATTTGAAACACAATTCGTAGATTGACCGAAAAAGAAACAAGTGAATCGTCACGACACGAGGCGCGACGATCCAAATTAGAATTCAAATTCAGAATCTTCCATAATAGAATTGTATACGCCTATCTACACAAAATATTTAAGTATGTATTTCTCGTAAAATAAAAAGATGCGATATTAGATCAGCTGATGCACCATACTGTGCATCGTGAAATGGCCGACGGGACTGCCTGTACGCGACGGTTAAGAAAAATACCAAAAATACATTTGTGAGCTAAGTATGCAGATTTATGCAGAATAAACGTTTCTATTGGATAATTTGTATAGCGCCATTTTCGTAAAAACTTTCACCTCAAGGGCGCTTTACACATCAACTGTTTATAGTTCTACATTATCATTGTTTTTAAAATTAAAAAATATTATTTTAATTTATGGAAATGATTTTTTGAAAACGTGTTTTTAGTTTATTTAAAAAAAAAATCTCTACTGTTCTGTTTCTTATGACGGAGGGCAAAGAGTTCCACGCTTTTGGGCCTGCCACCGCAAATACCCGTTCACTATATTTAGACTTCTGGCAACAGTTGGTCGGTACTACGACTCTTCCTGCGGATGAAGTAGAGGCTGACCTAAAAGTTTGACGTCTACCAATCAAATTATTTTGGATACAAATCTCTTAAAGATACAGAGGCGCAATAGATAATAAATAATTTTAATTCAACTCTTTCAGGGAATCGGAGCCAATGTAGCTGACGTAAAAGGGATGTTATATGAGAGAAATATAAAAACACAAAAATATTTTCTCAAGAACTGCAGGAATTTAATTAATGTAAAACAAAACGCACGAATCAAAAGTTAAAAAATATATATACCGCTAGGTTTAACTATGAAGTGTATTTAAATGGGAAAATGGCAATTATTCATTTTAGGTATTACCTTTAATTAATTAAAATTCAATCCCCAATTTCTCCTGAAAACTTGACAATTTTGTAGATAAGTTTTGTGTTATTAAGCCTTGGATGAATATAACAATTGCTACAAATCACAGCTGTTGACGTACTCGGATCTTTTCTCAGCTATGTGAGGCACTTAGAGATCAAAGATTTGATCTCCGCACCTGACACCCATACATTAAATCAAATTTAATTGCGTAGGGTAATGTAAATAGTGTAATGTGAATATATTTAAAGACAGGTCTTGAAAAATGATTATTAGGCATGGTGCGGAATGTCGCACACTTGATCCGTTCAATTTGGGAGTGGGTGCCATATTAAAATTTCGATCTAAAATGTTCAACATGTATGCGCATAACGTCGTGGTTCATATAAAAGTTATCACTATTGGATGAAGGCCTCACGATCCACTCTGACACTCTCTTCGGTCTTTCGTCAATCTATTCCGCGTCAACAACATTTTGGACAACCTCTAAGTCGTTCTCATCCCGTTGATACGGTTCAACAATATTATTTGTGCATCGATTATCTGTGCATCTTGAAACGTGGCTCACCCATTACCGTTTATTTTATTCCACAAATTAAATTTAATTACATTTTGGTGAGAATTGTATCACCAATAGTAAAAAATATATAAAATAAAAATTAAATGTATGATGATCTTATATGTTAATATTTCTAATTAATACATTTAATTAGTATTTAAAACATCACAGACCGTCTGTTCTGAATAATTACAACTTCACAATAAGAATGTGTTCTCTTTAATAAACAATATATTATTATGACATTTATATTACGATCCTAAACAATATATTATATTCGTATTATGAATATATAATATAAAGACACCTCAAATATATGCACAAAAACGGAAATCACGCTACAGAACGTAAATAAATCTGAATGTATGAACTTTTTTTTTTATACGTGCTTTGCATTTACGTATATTTCTAAACTAGAGACACCTTGTTCAAATAAATGGTATACATTAGCAGCGGATCAAGATATCACCAATTTCTATACCATTTTACAGAAGTGACATTTCCACGAATCACAGCGCAATCAAAATTATAACGATATTGGCATTTCAAGAACATTCTGTTTACTCAGCTCGTTGACAACCGACCCCATCTATCGACGACGCATGGAGACGGTTGTATGGTGGTAATTATTTTAGCAAAAACGGTTTGTTTGATAGTAGGTAAAAAAAAATATTCACTATTGTAAGTGTACATAGCGTAGTAAACTCATTTTACTAAAGTTTCAATTCAATATTCCGCTGTTTAATATACATTAGCACATAATCCGAAAAAATGTCATCATCAAAGTGACAGATTTCTAACGCAGAGGAGAAAAAAAACCATAGATAAAGCAGCATATTTCATTTTATTATTTTATTTATTTTTCAATGGTAAATTTGAAGTTCAAAGACGATTTTAACAACGGGCGCTAGTAAAAGATTACCACTGATCACATAAACGGCCCTTAGACTAACAAATAAATCTACTCACATGCGATGAAAGCTTGGGTGTGATATTTGAGCTGGTGGATGTTTTGAACATTTAGTTGTCAACTTACCTGTAACAAAAAGATACATAAATTAATTAACACATTTTGCATTAACATTCACAGACATGACATCAGAAACATGACGGAAGAATTCGTAGAATTTAATACTTAAAGAAAAACTATTCCTGTCGTGGTACAACACGGACCGTATACTGTGATGGAGCTTGTGGTATCATTTGAGTATTTTATATAATGATAAAAGGTGAGACCAAGGGTGTCAAAGTTCAGCAGTGTTGAGTGTGCTGTGAAAATTTTCAAATAAAAGGCTTCACGATTAAGTATTCTTAATGTTTTATTTTAAAACATTTTATTTACTATCATACTCGTATTTAAGGTTTTCACGGGTAAAAGATAACGGATTTTTTTCTGGGGGAACCCTTTCATTTTGGCTCTCGCTTCGAATGGTCGAATTTAGAGCATGATTCGGGATTAAAGGGCCTTGAAAATGAGTAATGATATTTACTCGAAACGTCGGGAGGATAAAAGTCGTTCTCAGGACTATTTGACGAATAATCAGTTATATACATATATATATATATATTGTCACGTCACAGAATTTAATCCCTCAAGTGTGATTTTTACAACTCGCCACATTTACAAAAGGTAAACACCGATTCGGAGATAAGTAGGTCGGTCGGTAGGCTCACAGCGCCACTCGAGCTCGGGGAGACGCGCGAAGCGGTGCCTGGCACGGCTCCATTCCTACACGATCGGAGGAACAAGGGTAAGAATAATATCTCGTAGATACTAGTGCATCATCTGTAGATTATTATCAATTTTCTTTTCCGGGCCACGGGCTGAGGACACCCGGTCTTAATGTGGTGTTGGCGTCACGAATAGCCGAGATGTGCGGTGAATGCTAGGCTCCATTTGGGATGGGGGCAGTCATCGGGCACTTCCAGCGTGACGGCCGCGATCCAGTGCTTGGGGATCAAATGGACGCGTCGGATTTGAAGCTTACGTGACCAGTTGACTGTAAATCCATGAGGACGACGGATCACCATCAGAGAGGTGGAATTGATTTTGTTACAACATTCTATAACTTGCGCATGCTCGAGGTGACATCAGATCTAAAAAGCTTGCCGCCGGAATTTTGATTGGGTTATACCTTGGTGTTTATTCATTGTTCCATAAACGTTGCTATTTCTTTGTATTAAAAAATCTTCTAATAAATTAACCTCTCAATTATTAGTAGCTTTGATTCCTAGTCCGATTACACAACACTGAAATAAATTTACCACGGGTGAAATAAAAGTCGCCGGCTGAAGATAAGTGTGCCTAGGACTATATACCAGCCGAACCCACATTTCTCATGTAGCCACTGTCTAGCCGGTGGCGATGTTCTGGATCTAGCCGTAGGAGCCAGAACGCACCGTAACAATATATATATATATATATATATAGGGTTATTATAGTGTTGTTTTAACAACGCCCAGAAACCAAACATATTTTCAATAAGTGATTATCGAATTTAACAATCTCAATTAAGTCGTCTAACCCGTTATTTTTTTTATTTTTTTTAATTTGTCACGGTTTGTATGTATGTATGTAAATAAACCTTGACTCAGAAACTTTCAGAGACATGTTTTCCTATCAAGAAATCCTGATATTAAACCCAAATTATAATAAAAAATATTTCCAATTAAACACATGCATCAGAATAATTTTCGCATTTTTAAAAAGATCGATACACAATAAATAATGGCGTGTCTGTTCTGTGGTGAACATTCTGTGTAAAGCGATTATTTTATCAAACACGACAAATCGCGATTTAACAAATGATCGATAGCTCAGAAGAAACTGTAACCGGTAAGTCAGCTAGTTTGATGCGAAACTGGTAAGACAATACAAATTGTTTTTTAATTAAATTTAAATGAATAACGTGAATAGAATAATGTTTTTTTAAAATAAAACAATACGTACAGGCTTTCTGCCATCATCACGCTACCAACTAAAGTAAGAATAAGGATACCGGTACAATAGTTGATACAATTGGCGTACCTTTATAATACTATCTTCCACGATTGACTCCAAACAAGAGAGTTAAAGTTTTTTTTATTATGATTAGTAAATTTGCTTTTCAGAAAACACAATTATGATAGGATTAATCAAATTTAATTATACATTTCATCAAGACTAGTCGGAAATAGGCAATAGTCAAATTAAACACCCACGTATTATGCTTCCGATCATCGATCTGGTGTGTTTAAACCAGTCCTAGAACGAGCGCGACGTATTTGGAACATTATTAAAAATGAATTTGTTTGATTTCTATATGAAAAATAATAGAAATAAATGGTCATACAACCACATAATTCAGCACTCCAATGTAATGTATGAATCCTTTCAAATGTCCCAACGCGTGACGCGAGGGACATGGGATGTTATATTCAAAATTGCCTAAATTATACACAAACGTATAAAAACAATATTAAATAAATATAACAATATTAGGCGTATAATAAATTTCGTGGTTTCATACAAAGTGATTGTTATTTTATTTAATATAGTATGTCAAACCACAAAGTGATTGCTTTCTACGAAAATATGAAACAATATTATTTCTCTATCAGATTAATTAGGGTGACCTAACATTTTAAGACGTATGTAGATCTTTTTCTTCTTGCGCAAGAAATCTGACATAACAAATTGTGTCAAAATACCCAAGAAATTATGTCAAAATAACAGCTTGCTAAAATTTGCATCGCGCCCATCCAGCAAAATCCTCCACGTTTATATTATTCTAATTTGCCTCGTAATGCAGTGAGAGTGGTTACGGAAAAACGGCAAATGCCACCATTCGTATTCCGCGCGCGGCCATCTTGAATTGCGATTGTTTACGGCGGGAAAAAACGAAAGTGGGCATTTGTTTATTCCGAATGTTGGCCGCATTATGGCGGGAAGATTACAAAACCTCGCACCCCGCGCAGAATTATAAAATAATTGACGAACTTTTGCGCAATCGTGTCGGTAAAATGATATTTCTGTACATTACTATTTTGGGTAATACAATTAATACCGCTAGGCATGTGGGTTTTCTTTCCCGATAAAACTGCAAATCAGAATTATTATTATTATTATTATTTGTTTTAACATTGAATGTGGGTAGGTACTTACCCAGGCACGCGTTCATTTATATTATATTGTCGCCGCATATACAGTATCATGATAACTCATTCATTTTCTGTTATTATTGACGGACACGACTTACAGCTTATAGACTTAGTTTCCGAGATGTTTTTGATATCAAAATAAATGTCATTGTTAATTTCATTTGCACAATATTACAATTTAATGAGTAACGTTTTTCGGAGAAATATTATTGACACGTAATATATTATCCGTTGGGAATCAGATATCGTCTACGAGTATTGGCTATCTTGATAATTGATGTGGGACATTGCACCGAGTTCGTCAGAAATGGGATCCCGAAACGCAAACAGATAATAGGAATTCGGAAATAGTCAAATATGTAATTAGGTACAAGGTATTATGATATAATTTCAGTGAGACACATTTAAGTAAAAAAAAAATCGAGTGAGCACAATTAGTCGGTACTATCATGTAAAGGTCGCGCGCGCGTGAGTGTGTGTGCGTGTGTACAGTTCACTGTGAAGGAAGGAAGGAAATAATGAAATTTTATTACATTTATTTTTGAAATTATAAACGATAGCTTAAAGGGAACACTGCCTTCCAGGACGTGAAGGACATATTATATTTTTCGATTACGGGAGTGCTGTGGCTTTTCGAATATGTGAATTTCAAAAAAGTGTCAAAATGTAAAAGTTCATGGGTACTGAATAAAATATTTAGTCACCATGAAAACGAGTATGACGTAATTCTTTGGGCACTTTTTCGTCACACATTTTTTGAGCACAAAATTTTGTGGGAGGGTTGAGAATAATACGAAATTTAAGATGTTTGCACGTCAATTAGTATTATCTCTTAAGTAAAGGATACAAACAAATTGGACGCTTGAGAGCATTTCAACGCAATTACTTAAAATTGCAGCGCTATTTGTTATCTGATCGACTTAAATTTTGTGTGAATTAATTACCTTGAGTTTTGACGGCATTATTTGATTTTTTCAGTTCAGAATGTGTCGTAACATCTGTTATAACCGAGTAATTCGGACACAAGGATAGGACATTTTCTCTGGCGGGCCTCGTCTTCCAAGGTTGCTGGCGATAAAGCCATCTTGTTTACGTGCAAATAGCGATTCATGAAGTAAATACTACCCAATATTTATTAAGGTATACCTGGGATTACAAACCCGATCACCCACGTATCGATGTGTCTCTTCAACTGGAACGTCTCTATACAAAGTGCATACTTCCCAAATAAACTCTCGCTCTACGTTCTAAGCATTATTTACTTGTAAGATGCGTGTCTCGATACTTGTCTGGCGCAAGATTTACGACCCAATACGTGATAACCTAACCGGAACCGGAGAATGAAGAAAAGGTTAAAGAACTTGGAACTGCGGGAATGGTACGCCACTCCAGATATCCTGAGGAAAGTGAAAGCATGGATGCAGCAGTGTGCGGAGCACGCAGCGAGAGTGAATGAGTCCTGTCAAAACCTTTCTACACAAGTCAACAGGATCAAGAATGGGGGTAAAGAAATATGTAGATGGGCGGACCTGTTAGGAGTGCCCAACAGACTGGACCACAACGTCGATGTCAAAAAATGTATGGCGCCCTGTGGTGACTGCGGTTATGAATGTGGTGTTACGGTTATAAAGAAGAAGTGTAACCTCGATCGTGCGAAAGTAGACATTATATTTGAGTCTGTTGTGATCTTTCACACACCCAACAGACATGGTCATGTAAGGACTCACCTAACAGCCATATTGATCCGAAACCAAATTGACCAATCAGCACATGCAATACATCGTGATGAACACTGCCCTAGGAGCTAGCGACCACTTCTCCACAGACCTTCCTTTCATACTCGTCGAACCTGCTTTAGTATAATTCATCCAGCAATAAACGCCAACTTTTGTAAGTGCTCTTTCATTTTAATGCCTTACACTAGACATAACATAAATAATCACACACGCACACCATATACACAGCGACATGCACTAACACGCGTGAGACTAGGATAGGTTAGGGGCTTCAGACTCACATCCACAAAATCTTCTGATACAATCACAGTCAATCATATTCTTCAACCACAACCCCTACAAGCCTATCAGTTGATTCAGTATGCTCGCTTAGCAATATGCAAAACTAACATTTAAATAAATCAATTAATTAAATATGCATGATTGATTTCGCTATGATTTATAATTATTTTTAATTTTTATTATTTAATTTATCTACTAATTGACCTATATTTTTCTAGTGACACGGGCACAGTCCAATCACCATTACATATTAATCATATAGATAAGTAAATACATTAATGTTTTGTTTTGAATTTTTACTGTAACAGATATTGTTTTTAATATTCCTTATTTAAAAGATTGCATAACTGATTAAAATTCTTAGTAGTTTTTGGTGTCCGTAATTAATTATTTTTGTATTGTTTTAAATGGTAATAAAATAATGACGCTGACATTTCAGCGGGCCGAAACAATGATGTCCCGGCCGTGACTTTTGATTTCAATGAGAATTAACAACGAAGGAAAAACGACAAAATTTTGTCGACGTGAGTATCCATGTTGGCAGGTACATACCTATTTGTAGATATATATAAAAAATAATATTATATACAGTAAGCCACAAGGTGTACATAACATCCTTGATTCCATTTACCGCGCTGATATTTCAAACTGCGAATTACATATGCTAACTTTTAATAATAGAACGATCGAATGGCGTCTAGACAGAAAATTGTTGAAAATCAGGTCTAAAGGGCCATTGAATAATATTACTAATTATTTTCAGATTAGTATTAACAATATCAAGGTAATTAATTATAGGAACAATATTCGAATATGTCCAACAACACACAATTACTGGATTTTCACCTCCAAAGGCATTGTTATTAAACAAATTATAGATATCTCATAGACATTACATACATACTTCCCATATAATATAATATAAATAGCTTCGTCTCTATGAGATGTCTATAATTTGTTTAATAACAATGCCTTATATGAGGTATAAATCCAATAATTGTGTGTTCTTGGACATATTCAAATATTGTTAATATAATATACTGGTATAAATAATAAATATATATTGTCATATATACTGATAAAGAATATAGCTTCTATATTTCTAAAAATAAGATTCTCATTAATGACATGTATGTTGTTTCAGGGCAATGAATATCTAAATTTCAGATCATAAATGGCGACAGTGAAGTTGTAGTTAATACTCAAAGTGTTTCTACGTGATAACATACATATAACTTTCAAAAATTTGATAGATATGGAGGTTGATTGGGTGGAATGGTGAACGTTATATTGTGTAGTGATCATACCATACTTCCATACTTCCCATATAATATAATATAAATATGTGTAATTAAAGGAATGTTTTGTAGAAGTCGGAAAAAAATGTTAATATAATTATTAAGATCTTTTAAAATGTATCTTTCAAAAACACACATGTCACATAGAATATGTAAACATGTGTATAACCCACGAACCTTTAACAAAATGTTAATAAATCATTCAATTCGCTATTTTTAACACAGTTCTGTGACACTTTTTACACGGGAAGCCTCCGAAAAAACATATTTTATGTTAAAATCCTATCCGAATCATGTGCTATCAAAATCAGATTAAACTCTCGATCTTTGATCCTGTAAAGTACGCACTGACTAAGATGACTAGCCATAAGTCTAGCGTATTGTGTTATATCTGTCCTTTCTGGTGTTAGTGTATGCACTACGTATACTCGCATTATATTTGCTTGACACACGCCGTGACACGCTTTGCAATTGGTTTGCAAAACAATTTCTCTTGTGAAGACGGCACATATTATCACGCATTTGTTGTTCCTCGTTCTACCATATTCATTTTAAATTTCAATTCAACATGTTTTCGTCCATCCTGATATAACTAACTTACGCCGGATTAACTTACGGAATCTCGGACATTTCCGGGATTTATTAGGGTGTGGGTCTCTCGCTGGGGGTTGCTAGGATGGACGATGTCGGGAAAAGCAGTGGCTAGAGAGACCTAACGGAGCATTCTACTGGCTCTCCCTCGCATCTCTTGCGACCTGGACAATGAATTTTTGCCGAACTGTGACAGAGTTCTGCGACTGCAACACATAAATGTGTCGTCTACCCTCCCCTTTTTGGGGGTGCATGATTTCTATAACTTCTCTCTGGCTGCCCTCTGAATTTAATGTGATAAAAGTTTCACGTCAAATTGTACAGGTATGGCTCTGGTACGATGATACCGGAGCCAATCTATGATGGTATTAAGAATGGTAACTGAATGTTATAAAAAAAAGTAATATTGACGAATCGAAACGAGAGTAAAGTAGACTACTCTCAAAACGATTACGGGATAGGGTGTAAATAAATAAGTGACGTACGCCGTAGGCAGAGAGGATAGAGCTCCACACTCTTTGGTCCTAACACAATTCTCGCCTCATCCACATTCATACATCGCATGCAAACTCATCGAATGTTGAGGATTCTAGTAGGACCGTCTTCCAGTATCTGGTTTACATGGTCGCGCCAAGTCTGGTGCCATCAACACTCGCGTCATATATAATTCTTTATATTCTCTCCTCATTCATCCGTTCCATGTGATCTAACCACCTAAGCGATCATTTTTTAATTCTATTCATTATCATAAGATCAACTTTACATTCTCTCCTAATTTCATCATTCTTTACTCTGTCATAAACGGATTTGCCACATATATGCCTAAGTATTTCTCATCTTATAGATCTCATTTCCATTGCATTCACTCTTCTTTCGTTCGTCTTCTGCCAGCTCCATACACTAGTGTCGTTACTAGGACTAGTGTACCGCTAGTCTTGCATGGGTTCTCATATTAATACATTTAAAGAGCCATCGTCCATACTTACATCATTCTATTAGACCATCTTATCTGTTCCTTGCGAATTCCAAAAAAATTTCAGCTTTATTTTCTTTTAGATTGATTTGCTCGGATTTACGGAAACAATAATCCCGTGGAAGAGAAGTAAATCGACTGCAGTTCTTCGTCTTCTCCAATCGGTTCCATCATTGCTGAGAATCGTGAACTACTGATGTCCTTGACGACTCTCCTCCACTTTTCTCTGCAGCCCGCAGTTCGGAGAGCCGAAAGCGCTTTAGATCTGATCGGTTCAGATTTCTTCCCCTCTGGCTTTTTCAGTCATCATCTGGTTTTCACCAAAAAAATTGAGGAATGCATCTCAGACAGATCGTGGGCAATATGGATGCAATTGTTGGATCCAATTCAATTGTTCCAAAATTGAGGCGTATTGCTGTTCATGAGATTATACGCACTCGCCTCATTTCAAAGGCGTAAATTTACTTTGTCGCATTTGCTCTCAACGTCTATATTTCTTCTCCGTAAAGACATACGGAAAAAACAAGAAACTTAAAACTAAATGCATTTTTGTAGACTGCAGTAAAATTCTCAGTATAATGTGTGACTCGTGTGCATAATATACGCCATAAAATTTTGTGGCGCGCTAAAACTTTCCGAGTATATGCGTCATGGACACCTTTTATAATCGTCCTAAAATTCCTTGGAAAGGATACAAGGTGATGGGCTGATTGTGACGTGTGATGCGGTATCCCATCTCAACGGAAACTCTCCACAGCGGCACGATGGTGAGTATGCACCCGAAGTCAGAGTGCCCACCGTGCTAATTGCCACATTAAAGTTGGAAAGTAATTTTGTCGGAGCTAATAATGATTGCGCCATTACGCGGTGGGTGCGGCCTCTCGACGCGGACGCGTAGGAGACAAGACAATGCCTCAAACAGACAAATTGGAATTCCATTCATATCGACAGAGATTACGCAAGCGCCGAGCACCAGGCACCTCGCATTCCTCGGGAGAAATGATCGACGGACTCGCCCGCTTGTCTCCATATTCATTTCAAGTCGACAATACGTCGCGCTGTAAAGGTGTCGGAAATCTCTCGTCGCCAATAGCAATCAGCATTAGTACCAAAGTGTACCGTGCAGTGTGGTACCATGCAATTGTTGAATTATAATTCAGTTGGAAATAGATAATGTAGAAGATGCATACATAGAACTAAATTATCTAAAAAAAAAACACTTAGTTACGATCATTCCATTTATTTATTTATTTATTGACATACATACTTTTGTTATAACAGAGGTGAATATATTATAATATAACATGGTAATATGTTTATTGTGTGGGATGCAGTAGACTCCATCTCTGATACATACAGTGTTGTCTTGGTTACTTTGCTAGACCAATTTTTTTTTTTGCCAATTCCTTAGAGTCTACGATACTCTGAGTACTCTACATGCGGCTAGACCGCCAAATCTACTACTACAAGTGCATCAGCGCTAATCGCTTTGACACTTTTTTTAACTACCTTATTATAATAAACATCATATGTGTTTTATATTAATACATTAATTGGAAGGGTAAAAAACCCTCTAAACAATTTACTGGAAGTTAAGTATTTCAAATTAATTAGGCGCGACACTTTACGTACAGTGCCGCCTTATTCTAGCATAATCCTTAAATATTTAAACTAAAATAAATAACTACTAAACTTAAAAATATATTGTTTTATTGTTGTTACAGATCATAAATTGGAACTTTGCTAGACTGAAGTCTGTAACTCTAAAGTAGCCAGTTTTTTGTGCTGTTATTTAAGATTCGACAGGAATAAAAATAGAGATAAAAAAATAAATATATATATATTTATTTTTTATCTCGCAGTATTAGTAGTTTACCATGGTAAAAAGTCACTACTGATCACACAACCAGCCCTTAATATCGCAGTAGGGTTGTCTATAAGGTTTCACATCGATCGGTGTTTTGAAACCGTTCCACCGCACGGAAGTAGTGAAATGAGATGATGGTAATCACCATTCACCACAAAAGCCCCAACGGTGGCATCATCGTCGTTTTACAGCGATCGGATGATTTCATTTTCCTTTTCCTCATCTTCAACACGAGAGGCGGTTTTAACGTCGACACGAGATCTCCACCTTCAGCATTCCCCGATGCCTACTCGCAGTACCACACTTTCTGCAACTACCTGTTCAATTTTATAACGATCGACCAATTTAATTTTAATTTATATTGGAACCGTGGACAGCACACCTTGTTCATTTTTTGTCGTCACGCGACACAGAAATTGTATAATATAATGTGTAGGACAACGACAATTTCAATAATAATGATTAAAAATAAGTGATGAGCTCAAAATCACGAATCGTGAGTCGATCGCTGATGCCTTTGAGTCACACTCACTATCAGTGATTGAATATTTGGGAATATCGTGATTTGTAATTCATAATTTTATTTATATTTGGTTGTGAACCGTAATTTGGCGCATGCGTATATGAAACGAAAATATTCAAGAAGGAATGACGTTATAATTCGTGATAAGCGCCAACTAGTAGATTCTGTCAAAACGTTTGACGCGAAACGCAGTTCATTTGACCCGAAAAATAAACTCACATTTTTTAAGGTTTTTCATTATCTTTGTGATGATATTAAATTATATACGCTAGAATATGTTTTTTTACGGAAATGAAGTTTGAATAATATAAATAAATACGCTCAAAATACTATTTTTTTATTTATTTCGTGTATTGTGATATCGTGCGGCTGTAATCACAGTCACAGCTTTCAATCACTGATATTATCAAATATCAATCACAATCGCACCAGTGAGTCAAGAGTAGCATTTTTTCTCATCACTATTAAAAAAGAGCACGCGTAATAGCGATTCGTTGCAACCAGTCAGTGCATCTGATAGAGAAATGAAATACAAATAAAAAAAACAAAGGTTCAAATATTATACAAAAAATACGAGTGGAATAAAGCAGGAGCCGGGAATGTTAAAGAGTCCGCGGCCCACGCACGCCGCGCGCCAGCTTGTTTAATTTTAAACGGAAGATAAAACTAATTCAGCGGTCAGCCCGAAGCTGTGAGATCTCCGCTCACCTGACCGACGCCGGTCACTTCTAGCGCTAATGGAGATTTCACCGTCGACAATAAAACACAGCAAAGTGAACAGCGACCGACCAGAATCCAGAATCGCCTTTGCGACAGCCTTTCTATTTCGTGTCACTCGAGATGTTTTACGCCGACTCTCGAAAAATTGTAGAAATTCAGCTATAATACTGGCTAGTCGATCAACTACTGTCCCGATATGAATCTATAACCTCCGCATGCTAGACGAGAAATATAATAATCATTAATTATATATATTTGGTATAATAACTATTAAGCTGGCAGAATTACCTCGGGTCTATGATTACTGACGGCGGTAGCTGCGAACCAGAAATCAGACGACGCTGAGTATGACGAACAATTATATATCCATAAAAGAACGCGGTGTATCTAAAACAACTGTGGTTAGATTTGTACTCGTATAGTTTCTGGTGTTTTCAATAACGGTGTACAATAAAAGTAAGGGAAAGAAGCTGGATCGAAGCCTTTAACCTTTCCTTTACGGTGTTAAAACAAAAACGAGCGTTACGGTGCTGTAAACTCAGTGTACATGTAGACTTTCTCGATTTTTAAGTCGGATAAATATGAATATTTTACATTCAAATAATAGTTGACACATATATAAGTGAATAGTTACATCAATTATTGTGTAAAAGTGCTAAAAATGAGAAAAAACATTGATCATCACAAACGACAGCATAAAACACGTCTAACTCGGCCGGCGCACGCTCTGCCGCTAAGTGACGGTAGGCATCCGCCACCCCGCGCCCTGCGCCGTCCGCATCACCTCCACACGTACACATACACGTATTGATAAATTCAAATCGGGTTCTTGGAGAAAATATTTTATATTGTTGCGTATGGTAAGTAATACTGTAATTATTTTATCCAATACATAAATACATTACGGAGGAATACCTAAAATATGAACTCCGTATTTAGTATATTTATAGAGATATTCAAATAATTAGAGGCAATGTCAACTCAGTTTACATCATCGGAGAGGAAAGGATAAGGTGTGGTGTTTAAAGAACATGCTGCTCATAGCGAGACGTACAAATTCTGCACAAACTACACTCTAACGACATAGTTTCAACCGTTTTCCTGAAACGTATCCTCAAATTTTTAATCTTAGGAAAAGGAAAGATCGCTTGAAGAAGCTTGTTGTATTGGACGAGGAAGAAGCAACTCCAGAAAGAGAAAGATCACCTACCTCTTGGACTGACCGAGAACTTATCTGGTGAGAGCTCTCAGGTCTGCGAGATGTGGACAAAATTGAGAAACATAATCAAGAGGACGTGATTTCATTAATCATCGTCGATCCCCCAGTCATGAGAGAACAAACTAAAAGAAACCTCGTATTTAGTCACCGGTGTTATATGTTTTAACGTCAACCGCTTTCGGAATACTCGTTTCTAAAATGCTAACGATGTATCTTCTAGTTTGAAAATTAATATATCCGACCACTATGTTACAGCTTCAAACGTTAATAATAAAACATTATTAAAATAGCACAGAACAATGTTCTGCAAAAACTGCAACATCACAATAATAATATTAGTTGTATCAAAGTTTATCCAAAATTTAATAAAAAGGAATTGATTTAATTTCCGGTGTCTCCTAGCGAATAATATTACTCAAAGGTATTTTAGATCTTCGCAATAAAAGGTGACAGCTTTTTGAAATAATCATAAAATAAAATTTTGAAATGATAGAAAAGTAGACTGTTCATTTTCAATTTAATTTACAAATCGTTACCTAAGTTACACCGGCTATTTCATTTTTCATCACATTTAAAAGACGAATTATTAAAAATGAATATTAAAATTGTTAAAAATGAATATTGTAAAAAAAACATATTTTGAAATATTAATCATGAATATAGTGTAATATTAACGGGAACACATTTTTATTGAGATTTCTTTTTTATGATTTTGATATTTTTTTTTATGAAAGGTAAATAATTACATGATTTATTTTATCGAAATAATCCTGTTTAAATATCTCGAAACGAAAGAAACATGACTTTCCAGACCACTTTCGTAATAATTGGCATATTTGGAATAATAAATGTATCAATTTGAAAGAACAGCAGCATATAAGTTCGAAAATTTGTCGTCAACTTACTCTGTTGGTGTGGTGTAATCGGTTAACGCATTTCCCCGGATAGGAAAGGATCCAGGTTCGAATACCGATAGCAACAAAAATATATTTTGGATAAATTGAATTTTCCTATATATCTTTGTAACTGATACATTTAATTTGTATTAACAATAATAATAATTTTAAGATCAAAAATACACTAACATCCCATACTAGATTTTGAAAGTAGCATTCACACTCAATATGATTAAAGATATGAAAGCGAATAGAAAAGCTATAGTAAATTTACATTGAATTTTTATTTTAATGTATGTATATATTTATCTACACAAATGTGAATAAATATAGCCTCACTTCTTATTATACATTTCCGATTCACATGTGGCCTAATTGTCAATCCTCTAATAGAAGAAAGCCTACAAACCACGGACCACAATATCAAAGATTTATCCCAATGTCCTTTCTTTTGTATCAAGAAAATTTGAAAGGAAACTGATGCGTATCTTTTGAAGTGAAGTATCTATTTATTTGCAAATATACGAAGTAGGTGGATATGTGACATTTTTGTTCTTAACGTGTAAAGAAACAAATTCACTTTTCAGTAATTTGAAAATTAGAACATCGTAATGCTACTGTACATACTCTAGGTAGGTAATTATTTCAATTATGTCCTTTACAGTGCAACCTAAGTTGCAGTGCTGCCTAAATGCCTGGAAAACGCTCAACAATTTCACCGATCGCAACATTCATATAGTCATAAAAATCTTAGATTAAATAAAAACCACAAAATTTAAATGTAAACGATTTAGATGTAAATGATGTAAAAAAAAAAGTGATTTAATTTAATATGTCAAACCACAAAGTGATTGCCTTCTACGAAAATATTAAAAATCTTAGATTGAATTACGATCGAATAGATTAACTAGTCCAAAGGTATGTATATAATAATAAAATATAAGTAAACAAAGTCTTTAGGACTGACTTTCAATATAAGTTATTATAAAAAAAAACCGATTACTCCGCCTGTAAATCATATACGCTGATTAAACCACACTAAGGTGACCCTGTGGTTAAACAAGGTTTAGTGACCAGGGCAGTCCATGCCGACCGCCGATTAGTGGTATTAAAAAGGGCCTCCCTTCAATTTTAGAAAACAAGCTCCATAAAATATTGCATGACAATAATAAATTACAATCGCCGGGCTGCTCGCGTTTGTTTGGTATTCGGTATAAGTACGTCCCACCCTCGGAACTTCTATTCGTTATGGGCGTGTCAACCTCGAAGCGATTCAAAGTTAATGACTAAACAATAGTTGACAGGTGAGCGAAGATATCTACAATAAATACTACGCTAAATGCGATAAGCACATAGGCTGTATATGAGAACCGTCTTTGAAAAATCAAGCCGAATAATAATATGCAACTCTCTGTTGAATACGTGCAACAATAACACATTTTGATGCTGTTGTAGATAAAAAAAATCTGGACTATGCATTGTGTATGCAGGTTAAATAAAGTTAAATAGACAGGGTGTGAAGTCGATATCCGAAGAAGGAATGGCGCGGTCATATCTGATAGAACCCGCCGACCGAATTTGAAAAATGACAATTGTTACAACACCCGGGACCGAACAATGAGATGAGCTGTTGTATATGCTCACACATTAATTGATAAGACTAAAGAAATTGAGGATATACTTACTTGGAGGTTAACGAAATTGAACACATTTAGAATTTCGATTGGCAAAACAGACAGCACCCCTGAATAGAATATGCTTTTCTGGCCGGTCCCGCCCCATCTTCTATACAGATCATTGTATTTTGTTTTAGTTTTTTTATGACCTAAACTTATTAAACTCTTAATATCAATATTAATTGACGTTCTTTTGTTTTGTGGAAATATTTCTCCCTCGCTGGTATTTACAAAGACACTAAATACCCATTGTTTGGGACATATAATTAATTATTTATTCATGAACGTAAATAATGTACTGTGCCTTCCCCCTCCCCTGCCTCTCCGCACCCAGCTCGCCACTGCACAAGTCGAAAGGCGACCTTGAAACGGTGCGGATTACCGCAAATGTTCGAATCGAGGAATGGTATTAAATTGAGACGTCGTGTCTAATACAGTGCATTCTAAAGGACTAGGACCCCTGAACGAAGATAGTGATAAGTTTACAGTCCACCTTGGAGGTGTCAGAAGAACTGGATTGTGGTGAGTGCAAACTTCCTTCCGAATATCCTGTTTCTTCCGGCACCTATGCTTTTACGCAACACCCATAACAACATTCACCCGCTAACCTTTTATAAAATGTTACGCACAATATTAAACGCAGTTTTATGACACCTTTTACATCGGGAGCCTCTGAAATAAACATCCTACGTTAAAAAAAAAAAGTGTGACAAGAATGGGCAAAAATCCTCACGCATGACACCGACCAATGAATGGCTGATAAAATTTCAAATTACTTTCACGCGATTCGACCGCACTTCGGCGACATCGGATTCCCGCGCGAACAAAGCTACCCATTATTAACGTCAGCCATCAAATATTTAAATCCAAAAGAATTCAGCGCCTACTTATTGAGCCCGCCTCAATTTCTTCTTACCCCGCATAATTCCTTTCTTTGCATGAGACGATAAAAAAAAATTCTACAATATTATTAATTCCACTATTAATTGGTTTCGTGAACAATTTTACAACAAAGTTAAGAAAATATTTTTTAGTTAAAAAAGGCTAATTGGCCGCTATCCGCGCGCCCGGGTAAAAATATGATTAAGGAAACAATGAATAAGCTTTTACCACGCTAACTCTAATCTAATCACATATTTGACAAGGCGGCATAATCCCGAATGCGTCCGTGTCGGCATTATGTCTTCACGAAACTATTATGTATTTCAATTGTTTTTTTCAAAACTCAAATCAAGCCATTCACATAGCATCACACACTAATTGTGTTTTTAACGATTAATATAAAGTGTTAATGTTGACACGTCTTCCGCGCTGTTTTTAATGAAGTTTTATTTATATGTGAAATAATATAAATATTCCGTCCGAGGAAAATGCAAAGAGTGCAGCCGTACCCAGCCCCGCGTTCATGACAGATAAATAAATAAAAACTAATCGTTCAAATAATAGAACGACAGATGTATTAATTTGAAAAAGTGTAACTAACATATAGGTTCGAAAATTTGTCATGAAAAATACTGACGCTATAAACACAATTGGTAGTGTACTTCCCCGGATTGAAAATAGAGATCCAGGTTCGTATCCCGGTAGCGCAAAAACAATATTTTTCGACAAAATTGATTTTATATGTATATATTTATAATTAATACATTAAATTAGTATTTAAAACATCACAGACCTATGTTCTGAATAATTACAACTTCCACAATAATAATGTGTTCTCCTTAATAAGAAAAACTAATCTTAGCAACACTTGAATATGTCCAAGAACACACAATCACTGGATTTTTACCTACAAAGGCACTGTTATTAAATACATATCAGGTATCTCATAGAGACGAAGCTATTTATATTATATTTAATGGAAAATATATAGAAATATGGGGAAATTACAGGCCTTACGACCTGTCTTCGGCTGGCTTCTCACCAATTCTTACTACTCATCTCCATTTTTGAAAGTTGTACATATGTTAGTACGTGAACTCGATTCAAGTACCACTATACCATCGCCATCTATAGACCAAATGTGATCATTCATTTTTCCTTTAAACAGCATATATGTCAACTCAATACGAATCTGATTTTTTTTTTAAATTACTAAAGCAATATTCTTTATCTGTAAAATGTTATTTAAACACATTATCTAGAATACGCCTGAAAAATCAATATTTATTAATTATATTATATATATAAAGTGATCACTTAAGCTAGCCGAAGACAGGTCGTAACCCGGGTAATTAATTTATATTTCTATATATCTTTCATTAAATATAATAAAAATAGCTTCGTTTCTATGAGATATCTGATATTTATTTAAAAACTAATCTATTCAGTCCCATCCTAAATCAAAACGACGCCTTTTAAATTTTGTTATGCATGTATTTTTAAATAACACTTTTCGGGTGTTATTAAAATATACTACAGCTTGATGTAATTTATGATAGACTAGGTATTATACGATTATGGATAGACCAAATTGTGACTATTTTTGTTTTACATAAATGGGTCATTTATGTTTGAGAATATTCGAGAAATACTTTCTTTGTTTTTCGCCCTGTTTTACGCTTTAGGTAGAAATAAGTCAATTAGAAGGCCCCGCGTCTAAACTTTGCCGCCAGCCCCGCTATACTAAGTGCAGATGTATTTTATGTACGTATATATAATATGTGTACACCAACACAAATTACTTTCTAACTTAATTTCTTAGCGAGTTCGCGCAACGAGCAGGATGCTTTAACCAACATTATCTATGGACTTCCGCCATTTGCATTTATCTGTCAAAACTGTGCAATACACGAAGAACGGGTGCTGTAAATCTTAGGATCGGATGTCATTTAGTATTGCCCCGGTACAGTCACGAATCAAATAACTGTAACGAAAACATCGCTACAGTATACGCGGAATTTACCTGGAAATCTAGAAAGTGCTGGAATTCTGCACGCTTCCACACTTTTACCAACACATCCAGATAAATTATGAAATAATTGTTCCGATATATAACTGAATAATTATTTTAGATAGCTGTGGAAAAATACCGAATTGTCTTAATACAATTACTTTATTACACAAAGTTATAAAAACAACATTAGTATTATTCACGGAGCTATTTTATTAAGGTTGAATCAGAATTACTTTTATCATTATGTACCTATTTACACGAAGCTACAACAACAAAAAAAACAGACATCATTCGTAGAGTTATTATTCAAAGCGCGAGAGTGTTGAAATCGGTGGCAACACGATGTATGCAGTTTGTGCATTAATGTCGTTTTAAGAAAATGTTTTGTTGTGCCGACAATTGTATAGGTACGACAAAAATGTTTTAATTTCGATCCCAAAACAAAAACTGTAACGATACAGACAAGATGTGACTCTCATCGCCCATCTGTTAATATCTAAATCGGCCCATTTCAATTAAATTTAATAACTGTTCAGATTGGGAGCATATTATAGTGTTGTCATTATAATTTATACTACCATGGCGAATGCTGGAGTCGATTAATTCAAACATTATTAGATCACAGAGGAATATTAGATGTGCATCAGCATCAGTGGAGCGTGTGTTCAGTTTAAAGATATGATATAAAATTATATATATATAATTCAGTAATATATATACAATAGTCGGTGACAAGAATGTGTGGGTAGTTAGGTAAGCACAAATGACAAATGTTTCATTTTGCTTTCTACCCACATCGAGCAGCCACTTTGTTATTTTTGGTTTGAAGTCATTAATCACTTTAGACCCTTTAAGGTATAGAAAAAGTTATGTGAAAAAAGTATAATCACAAGTTATTATTGAAAAAAAGTTATAAAAATATTATTGTCAGTAATATACAATAGTGTGGAATGTGTGGGTAGTTAGGTTAGCGCAAATGACAAATTGGTTTCATTTTGCTTTCTACCCACATCAAGCAACCATAATCGTATATATCAACCCAATTAAAAACACGTAATACAATTGGACAACTAAGATAGATACAAGAGTTACAAGTGTAGCTGACAACAATGGCTGTGAAGTTGAAGACACGAATTAGGATGGCAAAAAATGCAATGTTAAACTAAATACAAATAACCACAAAAATGCGTGTAGTCCCTTTTCCATGTGTCTCTAGCCTCTAAGGAATAGAAGTGAGAGAAATAAATTTGACTCTCCGAAGCTCCTCACCTCGCCCCGCCTCGTCCGCGCCCCGACAGGAACGGAGCGTGGACGGAGGAGACGAGACGTGCGAGGCGAAACGAGATGGCACAAGATGACCCGTGTCGACACGAGAATAGGCGATGCAAACCGAGAGCTGCAGTCCATTCTCATGCTCGGCTCCTCTCGCCGTGCCTCGGCGAGAGTGGACTGCTGGCATGAAATGTAATACTGGAGGCGAATGCCTCTAGTATAGCATCGCGCGCTAATGTCTCAATTTTGGAACATATCGCCTGCACAAGGTGGTAGTGACTGAAAAGGTAGAAGGCCAGTGGCTGGAGAGAAAGGGGACGATCTAATCTCGATGGACCGATCAGATCAGACACATCGCATTACCTAATTGCAATAGCTACGAACACTGTAATTTAAATAAGAGCTAATAACATTACTTTGTTCTAATAAAAAAAAAAAATGTTTGTTTTTTTTTAATATTAGAAATTATAATACAGTAGGATATATATATATTTCTTTTAAAATTTATTTCTTCTCTGTGAGAGTAAGACTCGTGTATAGAGAAGGAGTATATACGAGAGTCTCGTTTATGTTTGTTAGTCTGTGTACATATTTTTTTTTACTTCAGATACAAATTTATCTGTGATCAATTATTTATAATTTTATAATTAATAAGAAATTATAATTAAGATGCCAACAATCCTAAATACTTATTGCACAAAGTAAACATTGCAAAGTCATCAGTCTGTATTTTATTTTTACTTCATATTGTTTTATACTTACATGCTTGTAACTAATTGAAAACTTTACCTGTCTCGACATAGATTTTCTTCCTACGACAATAATTACCTGTATAAATTGTATGGTTATAAATAAAGTATAACATTTAAAAAAAAACGGCTATCCGAAGTGCGGGCTGCAGAGAGAATCAACGAGGACATCAGCAGGGGGGTCACGATTCTCAGTAATGAGGGAATCGACTGCTGACGGAGAAGAACACCCAACTTCTCTACGCAACACATGTCCAGAAATATTAATTCAATCCACAAATCATCAACTATATTGACATGAACAAACGCAAATTTCTCGTTTCAAAAATTTTATTTTTTGTGTCACCCGCGTGATCACTTACGCAATCAAATAGCTTCGCGACTTTTTTGAAAAATATGACTCGATTGGAACGAAAATTTAAACGCTGACAATATAATATGCACTAATGAATACACAAATCGGTAAAACTGTATTTTATCAACTGAGACAGATTAAAAGTATTCGGAGACATCTTACTCTTGAGGCAGCCCGTCTACTTATAAATGCATTTGTGATGTCACGTGTGGACTATTGTAACAGCATCCATTCTAGCCTACCAACGTTTCAGCTGGATAGATTACAATCTATTCTAAATGCGGCTGCACGGATAAAATATAAAGTTTCCAAATTCTCTCATATCTAGCTACATTGGCTCCGATTCCCCGAATGAGTTGAATTTACATTGCACTGGTTGATGTACGAGACGATACATAACATGGAGCCACTGTATCTTCAAGAACTTTGTATCCCAGACAATTTGAATGACATCAAACTCTTAGGTCAGCCTCTACTTCAGCTGCAGGAAGGGTTGTAGAACAGACCAACCGTTATCAGAAGTCTAAATTTAGTGAACGGGCGTTTGCGGTGGCAAGCCCAAAAGCTCCGTCGTAGGAAACAGCGCATTAGACTTTACTTAAGAAGAAACTAAAAACGCACCTTTTCAAAAAGTCATTTCCATAAGCGAAAATAACAATTTTTAATTTTAAATAACAAAGATAACTATAAACAGTTGATGTGTAAAGCGCCCTCGAGGTGAAAGTTTTTACGAAAATGGCGCTATACAAATTATCCATTATTATTATTATTAATGTAAAAAATACGTTCTGTTTACAACAAGGATTTAATTTTCAGTGTGAATACTTTTACTGTTACATAAATTATCTGATTAATGTTTCCACCAAGAATGTGTGTAGAATGCCCATATCGTCCCGCAACTACGGTTCCAAAACCCCTCACCTATGTGATTCAATCAATCTATTATTATTCAAGAGCACATCTTTAAAAATGGCGTGTTCTCAATCTTATCTGAACGTATTACAAAATAATGGTCGGTATTTTTTGCGCAGTTAATTACGTAACACATTACTGCTCAGTTTGTGGAACAAATTATTAATATGACGGAAACGACGTCAGAAAAACGACTCGACATCTACCCGCTTTATTATTAAAGTAATGTGTCTTAAGGAGCATTGCACCGTTGGGCAAATATATATCATACGATGTCTTGTATTCTGAATTTTGACACCTTATTATGGACATTTGTCCGATTTGGTATTCCGGTGCGGGCAGAGAATTGCGAAGCAACACCAATCTGTATTCAGAGCGGCAGCCGAGCGTGGCGGATAGAAAACGAAAGGGAGATTTACAAAAAGGTGTAAAACTGGCGTCATAAAAAGGTGGCAAATTTAATATAAATGGCGCCAAAGAAAATAATAATAAGTATGAGTATAACACACATATTACTCGGATGCAAACTATCGGGCGACCGGTGTCATAAAACATGTTAAAGAGAGACCCGATGGAGCCTTCGCTCGCACTTATGCACCTTATGGGGCAGTACGAGTACCTACTAATGATGGGCATTGTTTGGTATTTGTGACAGATCCACAGATCGCCAATGGCTGTGCGCGTGTGGATGCTCCATTATGTTTACTGTACCTATCTGTCCAACCCCCCCTCCCTATACCCTACACCTCAAAGCATGACTTTTATGTGTGTATTGTCTATGACTTTTGAACAGTCAAGGAGAGTGGATGTCCGGCTATGTGCTCGTCGCTAACTTGAAGTTTTTGTAAAGTTTACTTGTTGCTAGTGTATTCGGTTTCTCGCGTGTGCGTGTCAAAACCGCTTTTGTTGCTTCGTGCTGATCATCGAAGAAGGTGCCCGAAGTTAAGGAACTGTGACTACAGGAGAGAATATCCGGGTGAGTCGTGTTCTTCCTAGTTGGTCCTCGAGTCTTTATTGTCTCATACCCAATTCCTATCACCCTTCCTACATCCTGTTTCTCCACCCCTTATGTAAACAGACATAATTCTATTTATGATATTATCGCTAATATGCGCCTAATCTCAACCGTGTCAGAGATATAAGCATTTTAAAAAATCGAAGTTATTCTGTTATTTCGATTAATTTAAATGTTTTATTGATTCCAAATTATACATTGAATACAAAAAATTAAATAGGTCATCGAACTTCGAGCGGCCAGACTATTTTTTGTTATATGATTCAGGACCTGAAGCAATGTTGTAGAATAATAATGGGTTAATTTTATCAAATATTTATTATTTCGAAGTAAGTACGTGGATGTAAAGCTTGACGTGATTTTATAGTTTTCGGAATTTGGAAAAATCTAAGGACTTCTTCAAAACGGCATTCAACAGGAATTAAGTATCTGACATCGTTAAGCTGATAGGCACACGTTTCGAAATAATGGGAGTATATACGACAGCCGCAAGTAGGTAATATACCTTTATCCACTATACGTAAGTAGTATAGTGATAATTGATCTATTTATTTACGTTATAAGCTTAAACAGCTTCAAATCTTACTCGTTTAGATTAAGAAATAGTCAGGTATAAATGTAATGAATCCATGAATGAAAATAAACCATTATTGTACAACAAGATAATAGATAATGGGAAAATATTACAATAATTAATCCTTGAAGAAGGAACGGAAGAATGCAGTGTTTTGGAATAGGCAGTATAGCCGAATGAAAATAAAGTGAATGCGGCTTCAGATGCAATCACTTATTACTGCAAGAATGGCTGCGCACAAATGAGTTTTGCTGCTAACGTGATATACGGCAATGAAACGTGAATTAAATAACACAAAAATATGTGAGTAAGATTCACAAAACCATTTTTTTTCGATCAATGACCTCCCCAATTCTGAAATTTAATCTATTACAATTACAGGCCTCGTCCACCGAAGACATTCTGTCATGCTTTCAATCGCTTTCTCCAGACACGACCTACCTTGAAACTTGGACACTTACAAAAAGGCCCTAATGTTGTTGTCGAACTCACGAGTTCAAGGTGAGCCGGTGAGTTATGGGCAAAGACTACACGGAGAATTCACCAAAGTAAAATATATAGTATGTCGAATGACAATGCTGAAAAGGAACAGTCACCGTTGGGGAGACAAGGACGGAGGCCGAAGCTTGGGTGGTCATCGTCTCGGCTCATCTAACTAAACTAAAGATATAAAAAGAATTGCAGGAAACAGCTGGGTACAAAGGGCGGAGGATAGAAAACAGCAGCAGTCATTTGGAAAGATCTGCACGGGCTAAGATCTATAGGCCGAAGATGAAGTAGGAGATATCGTGGATTGGTAATTATAAAATTATTTGCAGAGTTTAAGTCTTACAAATATATTTTTTTTGATTAAGATTACTTTGAAATTAAGACCCATGACGCGAATATTAAAGCCAACCAATATCAAGGAGACTGACAAACAAGTTGGTAAATGTTTTTTCTTACAATCTAGTATACGGTTCCCTCCTAAAGTAGTGCACTTGGTTCAACGTCTTTTACGGTGCTGAAAACAATATTAAAAATCATTATCCGTGATGCTGAACAGAGCACGCGTCGTAAACCGTTTCACCCCCGCTCGTGAACTCCAATGATAATTATGATAATTCTTCATTACTTTCTTCATTTTGGGGAATAGGAAAAAGTTAGAGAGGAGGCAGAACAAATCAAATTTTGGCGAAAAAGTTCTTCACAACTGTGTGCTGGAGCATTATCCTGACGCAACATCCAGCTTCCGTTCAATTCAGGCCGGGCAAGCCTCAGTCGCGCTGGTAACCGTTTCATCACCCTCCAGACAGAATGCTGCATTAACGGTTTATTCTTCGGGAACAAATCCGGTGTTATTCTGCGGCCAACTCGCTCACGATGTCGCCATATAATGCGTACAAAAAGTATTCTACCGACTCTATTGTCAGTTCTCGGATATATGGGGAAACTTGTCAGAGAAAGCAGAAATAAATTAAAAAAGAAAACACTCCTAGTACGTAAATTACTAATCATAATAATGATTACGACGAATCAAAATAAAGACGTTGAAAAATTCCATTATAAGTTACGGTCGATGCAAACACAATCGCGCAAATCTGCGATAACAGACAAAGCTGAACCGAACAATAATAGCCCACGTTATCGCTGCACAAACACGTCCACCGGTCCCAGGTACTCCGGGCCCGGGGGGACTTATCATCTCGAGTCTCGAGTCTCGAGTCTCGAGTGCGCGTACTTCAGAACGACACAAAAACTGTTTACACTCGGCGCGATCCCAGCACGACTGAGCAAACACGAGGTCGGCCCATTCAAGAATGAAGAATATGGTCGAATTTAAACCACAATTTTAATGGACGATTAAACTACAAGAAACATTATTTTATTATGGCACATAATTAAGGAGGTTTAGTGAAAAATTATCAATGGGGAGTGAATCATACAGACGTAACAAACCTAGTCCACAATATTTTATAGGTGGATACTAGTCGAAAATGTTCAGATTGTGATAATTCTTGGAATACCACCAGATTCCCTCGGGGTTCTATTCTCTGATTAATGTCTAATTACTTGGGTCCCAATTCCTTGTATGTGAAACTCAGCCTTTCAAGATAACAGTATTATACGTTTATTACAACACGTTATACAGTAAATATAAATTATACATTCAGAGATAGACTAGTTATTCCAGCCGTTCCCCCAGAGACGGCCTCTTATATGGTTCGTCCCCCACCACTCATCTGCTCACTTTCATGACACACACACACACACACATACATTTACAATGCACACAAAACATGACGCGTTTGACGTAGAATAATAAGTTTTATGTTCCTTCCTCGGAAGGTCTTAAAATCGCGACTTGGTACTATTATTGGTGCACAAATGTATAAGGTAGCGTGTTTACGGAGATGTATTGAAACGGATAGACTTTCAGTTCTTTCTCGTTTGGATGTTAGATACGATCTGATCTCTGAAGGGTTGTGTTATAGTTTCTAAAGATAATTCTGGAGATATTTCTTACTTACTTACTTACCATCGCGCCGTTTCTCCGCGGGGATAGGCAGAGAGGATAGAGCGCCACACTCTTCTGTCCTGATACACAATTCTCGCCTCATCCACATTCATACATCTTCTCATACAAGCTCGCCGATTGTTGAGGCTTCTAACAGAACCATCCTCCATTATCTGGTTTACCTGGTCGTGGCCAAGTCTTCCGCGGACGTCCTCTATTTCTGGTGCCATCAACACTTGCGTCATATATCTTTCTTACAATTCTCTCCTCATTCATCCGTTCCATATGACCAAACCACCTAAGTGATCCTTTCTTAATCTTACTCACTATACTAACATCAGCTTTACATTCTTTCCTTATTTCTTCATTCTTTACTCTGTCATAAATAGATTTGCCACAAATACGCCTATCTCCTATTAAATAATATACAAGATAAGTTAAATCCGGGTAAACAAAGTCATAAATTAGATGATATGAGATAATCGTTTCAATACGCATCCACTTACAGAAAGCATAAATAATAAGATAAGACAAAACTATTAAAATAATGGTTCTAACCCATAACTCTCCTCAAATCGTGAAAGGTTAAGGTTGACAAACTAAAAGATAGGGATGTGGTTTCGGAGTGTAGGTACATACATAACACAAGTAAAAAATAAATAATTAAAAAATTATCCAAATTCTTTAATAAGAATAATGTCCTTTTCCGGGTTGTCATAATACGCACGAAAATTTGTAACGTTTTGTTTACTACCATAGATAGAGGTTGCAGATTGCCGTCGATGTTTCGTCTAATTTTGGATCACGATGTACGAATAAAAATTATTTTGTGCGATGGTAAGTATCAATGCTGTCAAATAAGAAAAAACATCACCTTACCAGTATAGAGCCCGGGTTGACCACCTTACTATTGTATAAAGACACGTAAATGAGTCAAGCGAACTAATAACAACTATTAAGAAAAGCTGCATACGAATACTAGTCACACTCCCCGCAATGAAAAATATCATATTTTGCAACTCGTTAAGCTGTGTAGTGTAAACCCCAGAAAGTGGTTCAATGTCCAAAATGTTGATGATCTTACACATAAGAAATCAACACGGTGCATGAAGAATAAGTCTTGTTAAAAATTGTGTGCGCGCTATATTTTTTTGTGTGCGTTATGATACCAAATAGTGTCCAGCACGTACATTTTAAAGGCATCTATTTTACGCTTCTCGCTATTATTAATTTAAATTGGTGCTCTAATAATAAGGCGATTTGAAGCGTTTGATCATGAGGATCTACAGAAAAATGCTCAAATTAAGCTGGATTGATAAAGCTGTGAATAATGGTGTTACGGTTCGGTTGAATAAAGAAAAATAAGTAAAATAATAAGTAAAATAAAATAAATCTGAAAAATTGTAAGGGACGTGGTACGAGAGATCCAAAACGGTATCAAATTCTGCATCTCGTAATGCAAGGAAAGATTACTGAAATTGGGGTCCTGGAAAAATGACAACGTCATGGCTGAAGAACCTGAGACGATGGTTTGGCCAGTCCACTGTAGAGCTGCACCGGGGTAGGGCCGAGTGATGACGGCCAACATGATGAACAACGTCAATCAGCTATTATATTGGCGGATGGAGAAAAGGATGAAAATAAAAATACAATGAGAAAACGTAACGCAGAATATAAATCCATCGCAATTTTTGACGAGACGGGTTTTCAAGAAACCCTGATACTATTAATCGCCACACTGTGGAAGTAAATAATGTTTTGCAAGGCAACATTTTTTTGTTCATATTTTTATTAACTTTTTATGTTAATTTTTGTATTGACCTTCTTGGAGATTTTTCAAATCGAAGGTCTCGAGCCTGTCACAGTACACACAGCAGTAATATTTTATCCGCAATCCAATTGTACTAAAAACGAATAGTGAATAAAGATTAATGAAAATGAAATAAGATAATTAATTTGCAAAAGCATATAAGAATTTTTCAAACTGAAACTTATATTTTGTTGTACTAATTATTACTGTTTTTTATTAACATAGTTTAAATGTGTGTAAATACGTGAGATGTATATAAAAATTTTTTTTTTTTCTTCATCGTAATGTAAGGTCATTTTTATCTTAAAAAACACCTTACATATCTCTTATACAATGTTTTCCCTACAAATTTATTCCTCGGTATAATCTACAAAAATACTAATATCATCTTTGTATATACAGTCCACCCATGAACCTCCGTAAAATGATCAGATATTTTGAAGATAAAATGCGTTATTTCTAATAGAACATATTATAAATAATGCTCGAATTTCACCACAGTTCAGAATAATCACTTCAGCCTTGATGACGGACCCTGCAATAGGATCCGAAACGTTGGCCATATAGGTCAGATATACACGGCAGATTAGTCCAGAAAACTGTACACAGAAGAACATGTAATATGTTAAAAGAGAAATGAAATTTATAATCTTGTTATTTTTTTATTAATATTCATTGAACAAATCAAAGGTCATATTATATTCTTAGGCAACAATTTGGCCAACTGGGGGAGTGGCTAAGGTACGATAAAGCGCGGTAGAGGACTCGCTTAATATGACTAAAATATTGTGGACTAGATCTGTTACAGAGTGTAAAAATTGTATATTTTTTCGAAAGATTGATTTTTTCTTTATATCTTTCGAAGTCATTCATCTAATTTATTTTAACTTGACTATAAGATAATTTATAAGCATGTTCCGCCACTCTAAGTGGAAATGACTGTATATTATATTAACAAACCAATGCAGTATAGGATAATGCATACTTTTAGTTCATTAGTTATCAAATTTTACTTTTCCCTTTTCATATTTCATTTATACAAAAAAAAGTTGTTTATAAAACCTCAATAATAACTATGTAAAAGGCAATCCTTGCCGTGAAACTGTCATGCAGCTTGGCAAAAAATAAAATTATTATGTATATATATGTAATAAAGTTAAAAATCAATAAAACACACAATAAAAGATAAAATTAACACAATTTTTTCCATCACGCCATTTTTAACACGAAAAAAAAAAAAAAAAAAAGGGTTTGCATACAAGAGCGACTAATCGTGACCTACATTATGTACTGCCTGTGTACAATACCATGCAGGTGCTCTACCTAGAATATAAATAATAATTATATAATTATTATTAGCGACTTGCTAATGGGCAAAAAGTACACCGACTGTATGCTGTAATAATTTGCGAGCTGCTCTGTTGTACAACTATTACGCGCATACAATAATCATCAGATACTTATAAATAGTGATTAGTAATCCACTACATATTCCCCCGGAGCCGATTGGTCGAGCGACAAGGTCGATCATCGGCCATCATAATTTATTCACAGAGTTCTGTATACCTAGTATGTATTATTACAGTAATAATATACGCGTATATTGTGCGGCGTTCTCTGCAAAACTTCGTTTGCCTCGACAATAATTATTAGACAATTAAGGTAATAATCGCTGCTTAGTAAATGGCAGCATTATTTTATTGCACCATTTTTCAGAATGGGAAAATAGAATTTGCGAAAATTGGCTGGATCAGATAACGGTGGAAACACAAGACCGAGGTGGATGTAGTGGACGATAATCGAATGTTTGTAATAAAATGAAGATAGGGTCTTAATGAACGCTGTACAAATAATGATATTTTATTTTGTTTTACCGATTGGCCGCTTATTATAATTTAATATTATTGTTAGCTAGAATATACATAATATTATTTTTACTCGCTGCAGATTAATGATTTTAATGCATTATTAATTAGTAAAATAAAAAATAGATTAATCAGATTAAAAAATAGAAATAATTCGTGCATATAAAAAAATTCTCTAAAAATGAAGATTTATTTTAATATTTAAAAAATGGAGTCCAATAAAATAATAATATTCAAAAGGCATCTGTCTGTTTTTCTTTCTTTTATAAATATAAAATATTTATAATTGTATAATGAGAAATTTACAGAAATTGACTTGTTCAAAGGGTTCTTCTTATGAACCCACCACAATCTCAATTTTGGCCATTCATTCTACCTATAAAAACACATGTTGCTCTCCCTTTACCGCAACAATAGTTGCAACCTCCCCACCCTTCTCCCTCTTTTTCCTTTTCATTAATTTTATGGATCTAAACATACTTATGTATCTAAATATTTTTGTGGATTTTCATTATTAGTATCACATGATAAATAGTAATTATGTGTGTTACACTGTCAAAATCCATAAATCAATAAAATAAAATTTAAAAAAATATGCATGTTTATTGCTCGTTTATCTAAAAATATAATAAACATATACGTAATAACCTCCTATAAATGTTACGAAAATTTATTACGGGCTATTTCTAACGTTATATTTTTAACGCAGCTTTGTGACACGTTAAAGTTAAAATTTAATTTATTAATTCGCAATTCAGTAAAAGCATCCATAAAACAAATGACTAATAACGGGATAGGTATGTTTTGTTTTATTGCAGCGAATTAGATTAATTAGTAATAAGGAATAACAATTAATTAATATTGATGATAGTGTTATGTATGTATCGTGCATATATTAGGATTGTTATTTTCTAATTAGAATCGATGATACGGAAAAGCAATCATAATAGAAATAATATTTAAGTAAGTAATTAAGAATAGTTCCGTGTGGTTTGTGGTCTGATAAGAAAGTGGAATAAAGAAAGCAAAATTGCCAATAAAACAAATGGAGCGCAGTAGAAAGTGACAAACCAAACGTATAAATATGGAAACACATTGGATAATTTAATTTTACACTGAACCTAATTAAAATGTAATTGTCTTCTTTGCGCACTAATGCAGAAATTGGTTAAGGTCTGAAAATGTATGTGAAAATTTCGCTAGCAATATTTAATTTAATTACATTTTCTTATCGCGAATTACCTTTTTATGTGCACCTCGGCACTCGTACACGCATAAAGAATGAGAAAAATTTAACGATCTGACAAGTCAATGAGGTATGCAATATCCGCAGGCAGTGGCGGATCTATGGAGACGCGCAAGTAGCCCTCCGAATCACTGAGAAAAGGAAAGTAACACCAGGAGCAACGGAGAAAGCAAAAAGAAAAAAGAAATTAAATTATTAGAAACACAATTCTGACTCAAAATTACTGGCAGATCCCAACATGCAAAACTTCTAACCCAACTAAACCTAACCTAGCAATTCACGGTTACACCTGATTCTTCGCCGCCAATTTTTCTGTGTAGCTCCAAATATTTTCTTACGCCAAGATTAATGATCACGTTCCCCTACGGTGTGAAATATGTTGAAAGTGTACCTTTAAGCGTATGAATAAATATGTAACATAATAGGCTAGATTTTCTAAGAAAACTAGGTCAAGGATCCAGGCAGCAGACATGGATTCCTGAGAAGAAAGGAAAACGATGACGGACAAGACAAGATAAACATAATATATCATATTTTAAAGAGCGTACTTCATATTTGAAAATCGAGTCCACACTGCATTAATACGAGAAGTCTCAACTATTGCGCAATTAGTAGTTAGGATATGTTCATATGCCCTTGTACACGGAACGACACACGATGAGATAAATCTCATTAAGTACCATGTTATGAAATTTAGGACTGTAGGTAAACTCAGAGATCAGTTTGACAGAGACAATAACTCAAATCCGTGTACACGATGTTCGATTTGACAGCGAGACTCGACACACACGCAGAAACGTCAGGTGCTTACGACTATTTATTCTGGAAGTTAGACAAACATGAGATATTAAAAATTACAAACATGCCGGTTTAAAACGTTTGATTCAAATTCACCCAACTGACGAACGGAACATGAATCCGAATGGAACAAGCAGTTGGAAGAAAGTTGCGGACGGATACAAAATACAAAATAAATTATTTGCAATTTGAGTTATGCTAAATATTGCAAATTATGTAAAAACGAATATTCTTACCACGTGTCGCACGATAGCTTAAAAGGAACCAAAAATTTTAAAAAAACACATCAAACGAGTGCCTACTGTTTACTCAGCTCGCTTTTAATGCGCTCATGTGTCCACACGTGTACGTACAAAGAGATTGTAACAATAAAACTTCCCATTGTAAATCACACGCTAGCGGGCGGAGGCCGAGACTGCGGACCGATACAAACGCAAGGTCAGTCACGAATCTGTCCCCGGGCGAGCCGAATCAATTAGGCTCGGACGCTGCCAGGTCTCGATATCAAACTGTATCAGAAAATGGCCTAACCTATATAACACAAACGAGCTGCAAAAGTGACTCACAGCACCGCAGCTGACAAAAGCCATAAAATAATCCGCACGGGTAAACCCTCGAAAAGCCCACTCGCAAGTTCGCCTTTTGAGCGGAAAAATGGCATTTGCTAGTGAGCAATCGGAAGCCTTTTTTTAAAAATTCGTAGTTTTTTAGATTAATACCACTCGCGATATCCATGTACACCTTCATTTTTTCACTCCAGTCGGACGTCCTCGGTGGACAGTCCACCTTGAATCCCGCGCATTGCATGCCAAAAACATATTTTAATAACATATACAATACATGAACAAAACAAATAGAATAATATGTATCTATCATTATATTGTCTCAAATACATTGCCAGTGAGAAAAAACACCAAAGTAGCGAGACTGCATGTTGGCACAATGAGGGCGGACCCACCGCTTACCCAGGACCGACGCAATAAGCTCAAGGCTCCTATCTCGGTCCTACTCATTCACCGCCTGGTTGGAATTTTTTAATGCTACTAATGCATGTTGGCACAATAGCCATTCCCATATGCGGGCGGATTTTGTATGTGTGTATTTTTTAAACGAAGTTACGATATTTTTTAAATTTTTGAATAGCCACCTTTTTAACGAACCAAACATTTTAACACGTTAACGAACATAGCTATAAGATACTTACCGGATCAATTGTTCAAAAAATGTTCTCGAGATGTAATAAGAACTACGGGAGTCAACATGTCAAAGAAATCCGTTATATCCCTCACGTGTATATATAAAAAAAAAATGCGATGTCTCCTGATCATGATCTTAAAAAATGCATTGAAATTTGACGGCAGTCGAGTCATGAGAATACAATAATATTATTTAGGAGAACACATTCTTATCGTGAAGTTGTAATTATTCAGAACATAGGTCTGTGATATTTTAAATATGAATTAAATATATTAATTATAAAGTATACATATAAAATCAATTTTATCGAAAAATATTGTTGTTGCGCCATTTTCGACCCTATATGTCAAATGATGGAACGATTAAATGTATTAATATCAAAAAGGTAACATATAGGGTCGAAAATTGTCGCTAAAAATAATGTCACTGTAGCTTAGTTGGATAAAGCACCTTCCCCGGTTAGGAAAGAGATCCAGGTTCGAATCCCGGTGGCGCAACAACAATATTTTTCGATAAAATTGATTTTATATGTATATCTTTCTAATTAATATATTTAATTCATATTTACAATAATATTGATACTGTATTGTAAATTTCTCAACGGATTCACAAAATCTGACGCATTGCATCTTTCCAATACGGTATTTTCACCTAATTAAAATTAATTAAGATAAAAAATATACAAATTTAGAAAAGTCACGACTGCGAATGACCAAGAAACGTCGCATTCCTGAAGATCTCGCTCGCCCGAGACTTGCAAAGCGAGTTATCTCGAACAATCTACATTCAAAAATATCAACGAATCCGATCCAACAGCCGGTATGTGTGTCACTACACAGAATGCACGCACGGCAGTGGTCGTTGCATGCACACAGCACAGCACAGCTCAGCACAGCACAGCACGGCTCAGCACGTCTGCGTGTATGCAGCTATTGATTACCGGTTATTAGCGGGTCACCGGGCACGCCGGCCGAAGTCGGCGTTTCAAATCTCCATCCAACTTGGGACAAATTGGGTAAACACGCCTTCTCTCCTTCGACTGCACACTCCATGATTGAATTAGTGGCACGAGAACCATAAAATCTTCATGGACGTATAAATAAATATCAATAATTCTCTAACGATAGCCTTAGGTGTAATAAAATACACATAAAATATATATACCAATACACATATATATTTCTGTGAACTGTTGCACGTTAATAGTCACATACCAGCCGAAAGAAAACTGGAGAAAACTAACCGTCTGCACTCGTAAGCAGTGGCGTGCAGTAGGTATAGATTTAGGTTATACTGTTACCAATAATATTATACACTCATATATATATATATATATGAACTGTCGTTAAACCGACTACTTTACACAAAATTAATCCGTCGTTTATACGAGTTTAAGTTTAAATGTAATATACTACCTTCGTACCCACATACAAAAAAAAATGTATGGACGTTTTTAAGAACACTTTCTATGACTGAATATGATTCTTTAATTGTATGAAAATCCTTCACGTAATAACTAAACGAAATAATTATTTTTATTAAAGGTTAACGTAGGAAATAGTTCTGCCAATTGCTTTTTGTTTTTCCCAAGTCGAAAACAAATTCATGCACCAAATGCACCTCGAACGCAAAGAAGGACCATGCAATTAACAAGTTAAAAACAGTAAGATAGTAAAATTCGCGAATTAGTAAAAGTAGACACGTCAATGATTTGTATGCAGTTATAAGCCTTTCTAATGTTATTCTGTTAAAAAAAAAACAGCATAAGTAACGACTCCATACAAAACGGATCAACCGAAAGGAATTTTCAATTCAGTAAATAGCCAATTGTACGACTTGAGTAATTCACTAACTTAAAAGTAGAATATTGTAATGTGAATAGCTACAATGCGTTGATTGTAGCTACTAGCGCTACGGCTGCAGCAGTGGGTTATCGTGGTAGTTTTTAGAACTAAACCATTAGTTTTTATCGGTACACAGATAGCGCTAATTGTAATAAATCCGTAAATATACATTCACGATCCACATTATAGATTATTTAATTTATATTTGTTTCCCAGAGTTTTTAGTAATGCACAGCTTTTTTGCTTGTATGCACTACACGCCCCTGCTCTTAGTAGACATTACTAACTACTCACACGTCTGTTCTGAGAAGGCAACACACACTTCATTCAAACGCGATATTTTTATAATTAGCACGAAGATTTTCGTTACTAACTTACACAGGCTTATTGAGGAATTAAGCTTCTATTCCATAACTTTTGTCTGTCTCTTTTCTATATAATCCTACATCATTCGACCGACCTACACCAATTTTTGCACAGTTACTCTTTAGGACGCTGCGCAAAACACAGCTGCCCCACTCCTCACCGATATAAATGTGTAAATACCGAATGCCACCCGTCACTCTAATAGTGCGTATGCACGGATGAAACGACACTAAACTCATCTCGAAATTAGCACAAAGGATTGTACAGAGTTGAAAACAGAGCGAGCTACGATCCGTTGTCCATTGTATTTAGTTCGCAGAGTAGAACTACCCAACAGTTAGACGCCGACCTTCACCGCCAAATTTTCGAGACGAGAGAGATCAAAATGTCATCCGTGCACGCACGCCCACTCTAGATGATAGAACATTTGAATGAAACTAGTTTCGACCACTTTTTTTATTATTATCAATTTAAATTATTATATAAATTATTGCGGTGACCAGATAATTGCACACGTGGCAAATCACCCAAGACAACTGCACACCGTGACAAGTGCACGCAAAGTAATATCTAATAATTATATTAAGTAAGCTGACTATGTGCAATTGTCATGGAACTATTATCGGTTATTTTCATTAATTCTGAATATTTTATTTATTTTTCTTTTAGTGCACGTCCATTCAGCGAGCGTTAGTGATCACCATTATATCGGCGTCCCCTCTAAACGGTCAACTGTAAACTTTTTTTAAATTCCTCAATTTTATCATCGAATTTCCCTATTACGCAAACGTGACCGCAAATTAACAACTTCTCCGCAAAACTTCCAAGAACTGGTGGACCGCTCGAGTCGCATGTACCAGATGTACCCGCATAATGTACGTAGGTTGTAGATGTATGCATGCACAGTACACCGGCTCTTTTCGCCGTGGCTCCACATTTATGCCGAGAACACTCAAATATTTGGGCAGTGGATACAAAGTAAAATATGGACCCTGCTCAGTCGGAGAACTGGATTCTTGTGTCCGGCACGTCAGCCGGTGAGGCAGGAATCTCCGGACAGGTCCGTACATGGCCCTGGGCGAAAGTAACGGTACCGCGGGCCAATGGGAAGATATCTCCCGAGAGTACGCGTTGCATACCTACACGCGTGCCTGAAATACGAGACGCACCTCGGCAGGGCTTGGACCTTGATGACAATTAAGTTATAAAGCGATGTTGCTTCGGCAGTAGGGCCGCATCCAGCGTCACAGCGGAGGGACACAAGCGTACGATGAGATCATCAGTGGCGTAACTAAAAAGTTAGACCCCAGTGTAAAATGGAAAATAATGACACTTGTAGATAAGATATAAATATATTAAAATAAAATTTTAAATGCTTATTATTAGTGATGGTAAACCGTTACGTGACTGTGATTGTGTCGATGATTGGTAACTGAGATTCAACAATGATTTAACTGTCGGAGACTTACTTTCCAGTGTAGCAGTTATTACTCGAAGAATTACGTTAATCAATTATCAACCATCGTTACAATCGAACAAAATCTCAGTCACAATAACAGTTTAAATAACGATTTTACCATCACTACTTATTATTATCCATTAAATTCTAAGAACGAAATTAGTCTCCTATAATATTTAAACATTCATGAAATATACTCTCACGATGATCCCTAACCCTAGATGCACTACCGCCTAGTACAACTTTAATATTATGTTTAGATAATATTTTTGCATGTAACACACTTAAAAAAATATTACATCATATTAGTATTGATTGATACCAAATGTATCGGACCATTTGGGCCCCAACTATAAGCAAATGACAATTTTTCATAAATGATGCCGTTACACATTTCTACCTACAGGCTTTACAAACGCGGCACATAAAGTATCTGATGAAGTTCAAATGTATTTTTTTTTTTTATAAAAACTTATCACATGGAAGATGGGAGAAGCCGTGCCGAGATTATATGACCATTTGATGAGGAGACCACATTATCGTATCGTCAAAACTGCATTAAGATAAAAGATTGAGGAAGACCTGGTGGTCAAATATTTAGCAGTAGATGAAGAACCTCCACATAAATCAGGAGTTCTTTCAAAGACAGAGCGTTCTGGCGTACGCGGAGGGTCGACGATGAATGCGTTGTGTCGAAAGATATTATCCAAATATTTCCCGCATTTATTCAGGATAAATCTATTTTCCTGTCTCCAAAAATATTGTCATTTCTAGTATGATTTAAATGTTAACTCTGGATTATTTTTATTCCTGAAGCCCTCTGACCTCATCCAAGCCAAATATGTTTTTACATATATTAAAACATATTTTGTGGGAACTTGAACATGCTGATATTTATTCCAGAATTGATTGCAGTTCATTGAATCGTAATTGCATTCATCATTCATTCATGTCTGAACAATTTTTGAATACAAAGTTGGCAACACTGCCGGATTCGTAATTTTCTGCTCTTCGAAACTGATGGCATAGTTAAACAAAAATGACAGTTTGAATGACACATGATATTTTGAAATTGACCACCCGATTGCATCGTCACCCACTAACCTAAACTAAACCTCTAATTTAAAATGTTAAATACGTTAATTGAAAAGACTAAAAATGATGACGAACACCCTCAGTGTGTCAATGTCGGCAACAATTGCACTGCGTCACTTACCGTCCACTAAACATGCGTTCACTTTTTGCAGATAAGTTACAGAGTGCCGCTGATCGATCGCACAAATGTCAGAAAACCGACTGGTCTGCTTCTGCTAGTCACTTACATAACGTCTTTATCAGTCTAACAATTTGAAAATTCTAGAGCAGATGTCGGCGCCGTCGGCGGATATTTCTAACGCCCTCACTGGACTCAAGGTTGAGTACATCGTCAAATCTCCTCCACGGACGCGTCAAAACCGAGCCTAATAAGCACCCTCGGGATATGTTGCGATTTAAAAAATAATTATAAAGCTGCACCTTTTCCTGAACAAAACTTTTAATAGGATTAAGCCACTAAACTTTGCAAGGTATCTCGAAAAGAAGGGCCCCTGCGCTGTAATGCTTGTAGCCCGACGGTTGATAAATAATGCAGGGTTGTAATGTTTTTATTTTCTCAAATTTTAATTTTCGGCCTTGACCTTGTGGACGGCGCGACCCTGGACGCGGGTTTCACGCGTCACATCCGCTTCGAGTGGTCGGAGGGTCAGTGCAACCAGAATATTACCACGTGATATTATTGTTACACGTTTGTGGTTGGCTCCGTATTAGTTATTTGACATATATGGAGACAACACGTCCTAATGAGTGCAGGCAGTGGAGCCCAAATACCGACAAATACCGAAAAATCCTGAAAATCACATGAACGTTCAGTATAACGGATGAACCTGCGCACACATCTTCATAATATTAAATTGACCAGTTTACATTTGAACTGTTCTATTAAGATTTTTTTATAATTGACATAAATATTTAAAAATATATATTATCCGCCTTTGGAATTTGAAAATTTGCGTAAGATTGTCAACTCCTGATTTATAGGGTGTAATATCTTATTTACGAAATAACAAACATTGTTAGAACCTATGTTTAAGCCTTAGTTATTTCTCTGCTGGAATATTCAGTTGTTCTAGGTTCGACAGATGAAAAAATTATCGTGTATGTGTGTGGGGTTCGTGAAGTGGAGTATTTCCAATAATCATATATTAGGTTAAATAGAGAATTTTCATATAACTTATATAATGACCTAGAAATCTCTTTTGAGTAGTAGGTATATTTGAAAGTAAATTAATACATTACAATGGATCGAGGTGTCAATTTCCTATGATTACGTATTAGGTGAATTGTCTATTCAGTTCTAAATAGACAAATTTCGAATAAAAAACAAACAAATCCATCTCTATAGTCAGAAATTTGAAAATGGGAAAACTGAAATGCAAGTGCACTAAACCGACCTATGTGTGTCATTCGCACCCGTTCCAGGACGCTTTTTACACTAATGTCAATATAATCCCATTTAGATATGTAGAAAAGAAAAACTACTACTACTACTACTAAGGGAATATCGCTGGCTAGGTACTGGACTTTATGATCCAAGCTCCACACTTAGTTGGAGAAACTTGATTCATGATTAAATGTTACTGCATTCCCAACGGTAGAGATATCTGAAGCTCATTTATCAGATGCTGATGCGCGCGCCACAGAAAGACTTGGAAATGGAACAAAATATTTATAACATCCCAGACATTCCACGTCGATGTACCATAGAGGTGTACACATATCATAGGTAAGCAGATACTTTCTTTATTAATTAGCTATCGATAAAAAGAGAAAATATTTTTAAAATCGTGAACAAAACTAAAAACAAAAAAATTGTGCAACTTGATTTAGCTGAAATTGGAATCCATTAAAATTAGGTGTTCAATTATTTTGCTGCTTAATTAATTGGCCGATGGCCTGGCTAAAATGTACTAACACATTCCAAAATAAGATCCTGAAAATGCCATAATTAATGATAAATACAAAATTATTTTTTCGTTGATAATTTTAATTGTGTATTAAAAATATTATCGAAACTAGAGAAACACAAACGCCACATCTGTTGACACTCATACACGTTGGTCCCTCATGACTGAGGGCCGTGATCTTCCCTCCTTCCCTCGCGCCTTTTTGACTACGCTCCTCCCCTTTTCTCGGCATCCTACTGATCTTGACGATAAAAAATATCCCGAAAAATATCAAAATTGATTTTGCTTTCACAATGTTGTTATTTTTGACCTACTTTTGAACGTTTAAGAGTTTTAATCTTTCATCGGTTTTCTCAGCAGAATGTAGTGGGCAAATAAAGAGCCCTTGAACATCTGCGTACTCCGGAACGTCGATAAATAAGGCTGTTATATTCTCCGACTCGCAAGCAGCTCTTGAATCCCTCTCTGCTAATATGAAAGTTTGGCTAGACAACGAGATAATATGTTCCATCAGAAGATGTCTATTTAATTTTCCCCTATCAATTTCATATCCCGATGTATGACAGACTTAATATGAATTCTATTTGGACTGCACAATGGATGTATCCAAATAATCATAAGGGTAATCGGCTTAAAATAATTTTTAAATCTATTTCCCGCACCCCCTGGTTCTCCAAAACGAAAGTCTCTAAAAGAACAATATCAAATATCTCTAGAATGAGAATTGGGCACTGCCAGGTAGATGGAACTCAATGTGTGAGGGTGGTGCCGAGGAGGAAACCCTTGACGATATCTTTTTTGCCTGTCCATTGCGGATCACAGGTTTTTATACAGTAATCTCGTCAATGATAATTTTCAACTCCCGGTTAACTTGTGTCATCTTCTTTCTCTCAACTCGCCACATTGAATCTATATAATGGCAGATTTTTTTAACGACAATGGTATTTAACTTGTAACCGTTACTTTTTTCTATAAAATATAGTTTTAACTAATCACTCTTGAAGGGTGGATTGCCTATTTAAAAGAAGAAGAAAAGTTTTATGCTGACAAATTATCATTGAAATTCGTTAAATCTTAAATGTATGTATTGTAGGAGTTATTCTCACTACTAAACGAGCAACCTACTAAAGAACGTCGCAGCAGTGGCATTAAATCTGCCCCTGAAGTCACGTTTAAGTTTCCCTTGGAAAATAGATCTTAGTAAATTTTCATATCTAAGCAAATCGCGGGCATGCTGCCAGATCGATAAAATGTGAACGAATTTCTAATGACAGCTCGCACGAAAGTGTATTAGAAATTGCCAGGTTCCAGGAAATGTTACCCGGCAGAAACAATTGCACGACCGCTATGATAGTGTTGAAGGTCTAAATTTTCAAAATGAGTTGCGAAACTTAATTAAAAATGAATATTGACCAAATGTATATAACAGGTGAAAGTTTGTCACAAAAAAAAAACAAATTTACACAGAATGGTTGGTGATGCCCTACCTGTTGATATGCAATTAAATTATGAATGAACACATAGGAAATAGGTACCTACCTAGTTAGACACGCAAAGCTCACATGATTAATTTACTAAAAAAAAAACGGAACGTCTAGAGCAGTGATTCCCAAAGTGGTCTATATCGACCCCCAGGGGTCTATGATAACCTGCAAGGGGTCTACGTCAGCGAAAAAAAAATTTGGGGGTCCATGAAATGAAAATGGGGGTTCACGATAGTGGATCTCAACATACACTGATAGTACCTATTTACTTACATTATAATCTTATAATATAAAGACATATACATTATTCATAAAAATACCTATGAAGTAAAAAAATGATTATATATGTTTATAAAATTGTGTAAGTTATAGGATGTAGGCATTCGCTTTGTGGTTTAAGTTTTTAACACTAAACTTCACTACAATTAGAAATTTACAAAAAATCAATATCAGGTAAGTAGTGGGTCTACCAAAAACCGAAAAACATGGCAAGGGGTCTACGACACAAAAAAGTTTGGGAACCTCTGGTCTAGAGAGTAATACTTTTTTTTATAGCCAATCAAGTGATGAAGTGCCAGACCTTTATAGAATTATTTTATTCCAAATATGCATGCAGATGGTGTACATGTTATTAAAAGTGTAACCGACAGCGAGAATTATTTTAATGTTGGTGCTGAAAATTAATTGGCAATATATATTTATTTTTTTCCAGTTCCAGACGTTTATAGAATTATTTTATTCTAAATGTGCGCGCTTACGGACCACATTCGCAGGCCATTATTAAAAGTGTGACATCTAAACCTACATAAATGGTCTAAGCTAGCCCAGTGATCTAGTGATAGTGATAGCCTTGATTAGTCAGTGAATCCAGGCGTCTCAATTTAAAACTTTGATTTTTAAGACAAAAAATGTAAATAAATATACAAATCGGATAGCTCAGAACGAGCAGCTATACGTTAAAGTTTTGTTGTATAGTGCACTCTATGAAGTCGTTATAAAAGCGCGCAACCTCAAGTTTTGGCAGCGATAAAAAAAAAACTTTTGTCTACGCACAAATTGGCTCACGTTCTTCGAGCCTATCCAATCGCAATCCAGTCTATTAAACGAATCAAATCAGCATAAATTAATCTAAGCCGGCAGAAAAATATATAAATCTCTTGACAATTTATAATAATATATGTACATAATATAATATTCGCAGAAACAGGTTTCATACTTTACCATCGTATGAGCCCTTCTCTACCGAGAAATTCTTTAATTTATACAAATAACTTGTATAGAACCCACCCCGGATACAGAAAATCCATATATAAAACATCTAATAACACAACTTTAATAAGTTATTTTTTCAATGTACGAGATCAACTCGTTCGGTCCGAATGCAGGTGAAATTTTCCTCTCAAGTGTAAATATAATGGTCGGCACATGTACGTCTATTTTCCATGCACAATACAATAGGCGATGAATGAATCAGTACGCTCAGCAGTAATTCTGTACGGTATTTTACACGAGTTTCGAGAACAAAATTTCATCGCGTACCCCCCCCCCAAGACTTGTGAGCGATCTTTCTTATACTATAACATGTCCAAACAAGTAATTAGATTGGACACTTTGTTCAGATTGAATTGATATCCAAATATAAGTAGATATACACACATATACACTGCTGGCCCAGAAGTAATTTTACTATTTAAAAAATTAATTTAAAGAATTACTGACATATAAAGCTCGCATTTGTGAAGATGATAATGGGGGTCGTTAATAAAAAAAATCATTTAGGTACATGTATAAATAATCTCCGCACTGTATAGATTTAAAAAAATACTAGGTTAAGGAGAAATATTATATTTGTATTAACGACTAATGAAAACATTAAATATGTACATTACAAAATGTGTTTTGATATATTCATATATTAATAATGACAGGGGCGTGCACTGCATACAAGCAAAAAAGCTGTGCAATACTAACAATTCTGGGAAACAAATATAAATTAAATACTAATTAAATGTATTAATTAGAAAGATATACATATAAAATCAATTCGAACCTGGATCTCTTTCCAATCCGGGGAAGGTGTATTATCCAACTATGCTACAGCGACAGTACTTTGATGATAAATTTTCGAACCCATATGTAATCTTTCTAATTAATACATTTAATTAGTATTTAAAATATCACAGACCTATGTTCTGAATAATTACAACTTCACAATAAGAATGTGTCCTCTTTAATAAAATATAAATTAAATTATTCATATGTAATAATTACGCTAGCGCCCACCGTACATCATTAGAATACTCTACTGGGTTATTATTTATTTATTGCTACTACAATTGCTAGACACTGTCTATCGTTCTATTCAAGCCATACAATTTCTACCTACTGAATTGAAAATTCCACTCGGCAGAGTCAAAAATGAATCAGCTGATCCATGTTGTAAGGAGTCCTTACTTATGCTGTTTTTTTTAACAGAATGACATTTGAAAGGTTTTGAACTTGGCTTAGAGCTGATCCAAGCATCAACTTCCTCAGTTACTAATTCAAAAATTTTACTACATTACTAAATGTGTTCTTTTCATAATTATTATTTGCGTTCGAGAATAATGCACATTTATTATGATGGATTCATTTTGCCTAAAGACGTCTGTTAAACGAAAGTTCATAAACCTATGTACAATGTAGCAGATAGTATATTATATAATATCACGGTAACAGCATAACAAAGTCTGTATACTTTAGCAATATTTGAATATGTTCAAGAACACACAATTATTGTATATAATAAAATAGCTACGTCTCTGTGAGATATCTGATATTTATTTAAAACAAAAAAACAAACAGTGTTTATATACCACTAAAAGAAAACGGCAAACCGGTTGTTGAAAAATTAGGATAACACCTTTTGATTTAACCTTTCTCATTTCTAACTTTTACATGCTAATATTGAACGATAGTATTTCCGATAAAACATGAAGTGGATTCAAACAAGTACGTACATATACGCAAGACTTGAATTGAAAAACCGCCGAAGACGACACATCTTGTCATTACTGCGACGTGTATGTGTGTCATTCGGCCGCATGTATGTCGGTCGATCGAACTTTTTACCGCCACTTTACTTTCCTTTGTGATTAAAGGTACGGCCGGAAGGTGGAGGGGGCGATTGGTGCGCAGAGTAGAAGGGGCCTGATAAACAACCTGTCGAATTTGATCAATGCTTTGCCACTTTTGAATCTAGTATTTTATCACCGGCGGGAATTCGCACCTCAACTTTTGAAACGTGTAGTTTATTTTCTTGCCGCCAGAGCCTTGAAACTAAAAACGAGACGTGGAGATTTTATTGTTTATATTTTATTGATTTGAGTCAGTGCAAAGTTCTCTTTATGTATTAACATTTTGAGTGCGTGGGCACTGTGACGTATGTAAATGATTAATACCTAGAATAATTAACAATTTAACAAAGTTCATAAAATAAGTCATGTTTTAGAAAAAAATAACAAGATACACGACTCAAACACGTGAATCCAATCGTACTATGTTATCCTGGTTCTATAAAAATGTTCATAAATTCAATCAAATAAATAAAATTAGGTGCAGAAGATAAATAAAAAGAAAAAAGGTGAGAGAAAGGGTGGGGGGAGGTTGCAACTATTATTGCGGTAAAGGGAGAGCAAAATGTGTTTATAGCTAGAATGATTGGCCAAATTTAAGATTGTGGTGGTACATAAAAAGAACTCTTTAAATTATATTTCTGTAAAATTCTCATTATGGTATTTGCATGACCGGTGAATGAATGAATTTTTCTACTTCTAGAAATGTGGAAGAGTGCGGACTGCCGGGGCGATCTAGATGGTATGTGAAGAGATATTAATTCTAATTGGCTGGGACAGGCAATATGACCTTGCAGTAGTTTGAAGAGAAGTATTTGGTCAGCACGTGTTCTTCGATATGCTAAGGTTTTCATGTTATGGAAGTTTGCTGCATCTAAATAGGAGTTGAATGATAGATTAGATCTAACATTAAATTATCGAAGAAACCTATTTCGTATTCGTTCTAATCTCGCAATATATGTAATCTGCCATGGGTTCCAGATTTGAGATGCGTACTCTAAGTGACTACGAACGAATGCGTAATACAGTATTTTGAAGCAATATGGATTTTGGAAGTGTTTGCAGGTTAGAAGTATGAAGTATAGCATTCTATAGGGCCTTGGAGGTAATTTGGTCAATGTGATTCTTGAAAATAAGTTTGCTATCGAGGATTATTCTTAGGTCTGTAACATCACTTTTATTTTCTATCTGAGTGCAGTCTATTGTGTAATTAAAATTAATGTTGTTAAATTTTCTTGAGAATAGTTATTTTAAAATATTTTTTAGCATTCAGGAGGAGTTTGTTCACCTTGCAGTAGGCTGCAACGCGGGCGATATCATCTTGAATTTTATGGCAGTTATTTAGGAAACTCACTTTGGCAAAGATCAAATTGAAAACATGTGTGTATATCATTAATATAGATTGTAGATAGTGGATCTATCGGATTATAAATAGTGTATCTTGAAATACAGCGAAATCCACCTCCATGTCAATCCTCTTATTACTATTATTTTTGAGACCAATAAATAAACTATTTTCATCAATAATTAATGAATCTATCCAATGTTAAAGAGTCCCGCATTTATTATCGGCTTGTTAGTAAGCAAATAAAATTAAGCAGTGGTAACTTGCGGGGTGTCGTTAATAAAACTTTCAAGCATTTAACTTCCATTTGGAACGCGGAGCGAGACAATTAGTTGCACCATCGAAGCGAGCAGTAATCGCAGCAATAAAAGCGTAATACGTTACTGCCGCCTGCATAACATCTTTACTGCCGTTAAATCGTAAACAACCCATCACACCCTCGCGATTCGCAGTCAATGGCAACGGGCTACAGCCCTGTTATCATCTTGTAAATGTATATGGTTGTACAAATTGCGATTTATGATTTCCTCTCAGCGCACAACAGTCGCAGATGTGTCGCAGCATCACTGAATACACAATTTTTTTCCCGACATATTTATTTCACGTCTAAATATCCGCAACAACATTGTTATGTATTACAGCCACACGCGATCTCCTATGGATTTTCCGATATTATTTATTTATCATTTTATATCTAACGTTTTAGGGGGGCTATGTTTAATGTTAAAAGAGAAACATATTTTAATTAATTTAGTAAAAATACTTGTAAAATAGGTGTAAAAATCAGCATTTTATTCTTAATAATTATTATTTAATTTAACAAATGAGACCACCCCGGCAACAACACTGTATGTCGGTTTTGGACAGATCTGCGCTATGCATAACCTCAACGTTGTTTATCTTCTTGGTCGTCCGATGGTATATTAAACAACCATATAAAAATATAAATAAATTACTATTAAACTCAGTTTATAAGTGATCTTACCTGGAACAACACTGTATATCATCCAAGATAACCGACACTATCGATATACAGTGTTGACCCCCCCTGCAACAACACTGTATATCGATAGTGTCGGTTATCTTGTATGATATACAGTGTTGTTGCAGGGGGGGGTCTCAATTCATGAGTGTTATCATCAGAATTATATTCTTACGCGACAATTTGTTACTATCTGAGGGGGTAGCTAAGACGGTAGAATGGTGGGGCAATATGGTACGGTAGTACATATGTAGTTATTATGTTAACAGAGCTAAGAAATTGTGCCATGAAAAATAAAAGCAACTACTGAACTAGGAATATCAGACACTAGCCGAGCTTCCCACCAAACCAAACTACGCAGTATCTACATATAAAACAGTGTTTTCTCTAAAACAAATATCCGTATCCCAATATATCTTAGACCACACCATACTTTCCTGAACAGGCCTAACAAATTCACACAATATCGTACTACCTAAATAATAGATACGCTTGAAATATTTCACATTCCTCTGGGCCAATCCGTGCGTTCCGATTTGTCGAGTTTCTTAATCAGATTAGATTGAATAAGTCTTGCCACGCGAACAAACCGTAGATAATGGTAATGAGTGAAACAAATTTGCCGTGGCCAATCAGCGTTCAGTTGTCTTCACTTTTTTTTTGACGTGGTCAATTACAAACAGTAAACATTGTAAATAAAACAATCCTGTGTATACATTGATTCGTAGAATTTCTTTCCAAATCATTTAACATTGAGATTGAATAGTTGATGGGATTTCAACTTCTCATTTTAATCCATAAAAAATTAACATTAGCGATGAGATAAACCGTGATTGTGTGATTGTAACGATGATTGGTAGCTGTGATTGTTCGCAATTACGCTACTATCATCCTTATTGACCACCAATCCACAATCACACATTATCTCATTGCTAGTAAACATGTACGAGTATGTGCCTGAATTGCTAGATGCGTTATCATATCAAGTGCTGTATCTCTGAGTTTTAATGAAACAATTGAACGTTATGTTGCTTTCGTCAAATATATGCTGTCAAGAGAAGTGTAGCATGTTATTTTTATTGTACTTTCATCAAAAACATCAGATTAATAAATAAATAAATAAAATACTTGCCAAAAAATACTCAAAATCCAAATGCAAAAATCGAGAACTTAGCTTTTTGTTATTTTAATTGATTTATAACAATGGTCTATAAATGAATTGAAAAAATAAAATAAAGATTTGCTCGGTACGCGTGCGCTTAATGTATATTAACAATGTGAAATTTGAATAAGGTATAATGCTGCTTTACTTTTGCACCCGCGGTGAAAAGGGTTGGTTTAAATTTGTAATGTATGATAGAAGATTCCCAATTTACAAATTAAAATAGAATGATGGCACATTAAAATACGTAGAAAATTTCGTAGAAATGTGAACATATTTATTTTCTCATCATTATTGTAGCCGCGACAAAAGAGTCGACCAATCAAAGCTCCGTACATTTCGGGTGTTAGAATGCTGTAGGCATGCGCGTGACCCCTCGGCCTCGCTCAAAGGTCGCGCAGCCCACAGACAGAGACGGGCCGAGCGCTGAAAAAACTCACCGTGTACGGAACCTACTCAACAGAATGTATTTATGTATATTATGTAAATAATACGTTATTGTGAACACCGCTCGTCGGGTGTGACAGCCGGTATACGAATAGAATTGAACTCATCGAAAATTATACATACATGAAAATAACTTTAGACAAATAGTCGCGTACAGCAGAAAGCAAACGACTATTGCCGATCGCTGTTGTTAGGCCCCGCGGGCGGTTATGTCGGGTTATACGGTATCATTAAGAAAAAAAAAAATTACCAAAAAGTTATTGCAGTAAGTTTAGATTTATTACATTTTAAATCTGTCGACCACTATATGACTGACAACGAATCACATTGTTGATGTATGTATTGCGTTAAGTTCACATTAGTTGACATAAAATGTTTGTAATCACTTCATTCCGTAATATCTTGTTTTTCACTGTCTGAAAGTTTAATCAGATATATAATATTTATGTCTCTAGATTCATAATGCACACTAAGTTGCAACACAACAAAAATACTATAATGACAGATAGGGACACTTTATTGGTCTAAAGAAAACTACATACTTCTGGTACATTATCCGTAATGAGAAATATGATCTCTCGCAACTCATTTTACAAAGGAAGATGATACAAGGCAGCAGAGGAGTTGGCAGAAAGAAATTATCATGGCTATCATTAAAGTGGCTCAAAATTCAAAATGCAGGTCAGGTCACATCATATCACATCACAGGATAGATCAGTATACTCCAACATGAAAAAGAAGTAGATATTCCGATACTATAAGAAAAGGTATAAAAATATTTGAAAATAATTAAAAACAAATAAAAATTCAGAAGCGAAAAACCACAAAAATGGGGCGATATTTTTGTAAATACATGTCGGACACCGTGGCGGATACTCTTTTAGTGTTGTAAAAAAATTTACATACTTAATATATTTCACCAATAATAAAAGCTTAGACTTTTGCTTCAATACCAATGTCATGGAAAACTTATAGCATTATCGACAAATATATTATATATTCACAGATTTCTGAGACGATTATTAATATATGTATATACTACGCATTAGAATTAGCATAATTTAACATACACACGTGTACACACACATTTTTCACATTGCCATAAAAAATCATAAATATTTTAATTGTATTACCGAGTGTTAAAAATTTTAACAAATTTTAAAAATCCCTTTCAGCACTGGTCGTTAGAATCGGGTAAATCTAACCTGTGGGTGAAAGTATAAAATATTTTTGATGGTTTTACGATTTCCTTTAATTATTATTTTTTCTCTAGGACTAATCCATAATAATGGAATTATGCATTTTTTAAAATTTTTGAATAACTGCCATTTTGAAATGAAATGGCTGATGAGATTGGCTAACGAACTTAACCGAGATATTTATAAAGACAATTTCTCAAATAAGTATGATGGAAATCTGATAAAAACTACAAGAGTTATCGTGTCCATAAAATCCGATACTAAGTTATTCATTATATGTATAATAAATCATTTTGGCCCTCTAGATTAATACGGAAGAAAATTGTAAACAATTTTCGTGGCTATACCACAATACTATGATATATGGGAGTAATAAAAATGTATAAAAATTATAGGCTTTCGTGTTTTGGTGAGCTTCAACGTATTCAATGGCATGCATTTCAGATTGAAATGAAGTATTCTCACGCAGTGGGTACACATATCGAAATAAAAAAACCCTAAAAATTGCGATTTTCGCGCGTTAAGCAAAGTCTGGAGAAGTTTAATGTGACGAGCAATTCGGTAAAGGGTAAAAGAATACATGAATTATTACAATTTATAGACACAATACCAGTAATTACTTTTAGTACCTACTTTTACATATAGAAATATCCCAATTGAGGTGGGTTGGACACATTTTGGGGAACGTGAAAAAGAAACAATTACCAAAACATATCTTCTCGGCATCTGCGAAATGAAGTTAGGTCGCCCCAGAATAAGTTGTGGGATAAAAACAAGCAACAAAGACTGTATTGACTACCAACGCTAGTTATATGGGTTTTAATATGAAATACATTTATTGTTTAGTCAGTTTACCATTTAATCATAATAACTATGAGAATAAGTTTCTTCTTCTTCTTATGCCCTATCCGTTCTACGGACGTTGGCTGTCATCCATCTTTGTTTACTGCGGCCCGGTGCCGCTCTACAGAGACAGGCCAAACCATTGCCTCAGGTTCTTCAGCAATCTTTCCCTGAATTATGAGATATAGAAGTTTTCGGATTTTTATTTTTTTAAATACTTATTTATCTTTATTCATCCGACCCATAACATCTTCATTCGTAACTCTACCCATCCAGCTTATTTTGAGCATTCTTCTGTAGATCCACATCTCAAATGCTTCAAATCGCTTTATCATTTTTTCATGTAAGTGTTTCCATTCCATAAAATAAAATCGAGAACACATAGCATCTGACCATTCTCATTCGTAAACTAAGGTTGAGATCGTGACTGTAGAGCATCTTTTTCATGCGGACAAAGGTTGCACGAGCTTGTTCAATGCGGTGTTTGATTTCAACTGTAGGATCCCATCTTTAATTTATATTGCAACCCAGGTATACAATACTTCGGAATAAGGTTAGATGATAATAATGACATATCATATAAATATAAAAAATGAAAACAGTGATCGGCTTTAATACCCTCACAATTATATTGTCATTGACATATGGGAATATTCAAGTATTCTGTCAAGACTTTAAGACCCCGATTCTCCTCTCCTAGGTTAAGGGGATGAAATTGAAGAAGATGTACTAATATATAAATATCCATCAAATACTGACGTCACAATGGTTCGTGCTAAATGTTAATGCTTCGGCGAACTTCACGCATAGTGTTAACACAAATGATTTATTGTTCCGGAGCAGGCACCAAACCACGTTGTTTTTTAACTTTATTCGCCGTCGCTCGGGCGGCTTCTCCGCTTCATCGATGGCCGCTTCGTGTCCATAATTGGGACCTTACGAATCGCCCGAAACCAATCGGAACCCGAAACCCCGTTTGCGTTTTGAGTGTGGAGTGCGAAATAGCCGTAAGTCTAAAAAATCGAGTATATATAGGAAAAATAATAAATAAATGCGAAAGTTTGCATATACACAAGACACGAGGTCTTAAATTGAGTTATCGAACGCCGAACAATTGCGTAGGGATGACGCGCACATCGCATGACCCAATAAGGTGTGCACCGCAACGTCAAAATTGCGCCGTATGAGAGAACTCCGAAAATAATAATTATGAATTAAAAAATTTCAAGCACCGTATTAGCGAAACGCGGTAATGCGAGGCACGCCGAACCAAATCAAGATACGATCATATGGATTCAGGGTTAATACAACGTACCTAACCCACATATGTATGTCTACATACAGATTTATTATGGACATCCATTTAAAATTGATTGATTCATTTATCAACAATCGTAAGCGCTGAGGAATGCCAGATAGTACAATACGCTGAAATATCGATGGATGCCGCGACCGGCGTCGTGATAGTGCACTCATTGATAAAACGAAATTAAGCGCTTTTTATTAGATACGCCACACAGTATGAGTAATATTTTATAAATAAAAAATAACTATACCTTAGAGGAGATTGAATTATAATGGGAAATTAAAAGATGAAAGTAAAAACTTTACGTGTTGATCACCAAGTCTATGCACTCTTCGTACTTCGTACAAATCGGCATCCTTCGATTTTTGTATACAAGATCTAGTTCCCATTGTATGTCGTACATTAGAACTACGAGTATATAGCTCGCCTCAGATGAACTTTATTTTACCTTACCTATTAATTAATATTTTATTTGACACTTATAAGCTTTAAGCCTCGACTCGGCTTTCTTTATGCCTACTGTCTCTGTTCTTCATTTTGTTCATAAAGAAGCATTCGTTGCCCAGCGAGCGTGAACTACATTGAATTGGAAATTGTTTACCATTTAATGACTTGATTCTTTTCTTAGAAATAATTTGTTATTACATTAGATTCTCTTAATAGAGATGATTTATTTGTTTTATTGTTATTTGTTTCTCTTCTCGGTGTGAACTGTTTATGGAGCTTATCTGCTACGATTCCTCCATTCTACCTTAAACCACCTATCGTTCCGTGTTATTTCTACCATAAGCTATTTTGTTGTGTACAACCCAGTTGGCTTAAAAGATCGCCTTCTTCGTCTCTCTTGTAAACTTCCAGTCCGGCGCGCAATTCAAATCGCGTCGAGAACCGATTTAAAGTTTAAAGCGAGGAAGTCGAATCTGACCATTCAATTGCCAATTGCGAACCACGCTCAAGATTCATGGAGGTGTAGATACGTGACACATATTATTATGGCACAATAACATTCTGATTATCGGGAACGCTTTGATTGGCCATTATCCTCGGCAATTACAAAGACAAAGCACGCGCTCAGTGCTGTATTTTTGTTGCTATCGCGGTCAATATACGTATCGATTACAAAATCTTTGATTCAAATTTAAATTTAAATTTGGAACGAGGTGGGGGAGGTCAGATAAGTTAGTTGAACGTAATTATATAATAATAATTAAACAATTATTTCACTTCCTATTAGCTGCATAAACAGTCGGTTGGGAAACACACAGACATAATCGACAAATAAAAACCATGGGAAAGAATGTTTACAGGAAGTCGTTAAATCCGTGTAAACCAACAGAAGAATCCATCTTATTCGGGAAATTTCGAAGATTTTCGACATTTAAGGTGATTTAAAAAATATTTAAACCCATTTATATCACGTAAGATACTTATATCACACACATATGTAGATACCTAACTTTTGAATAAAAAATATGTAAATATGTATTGTTAATTATAATAGATATTTCATTAAGATCTCTCCGGAACGCTCATATATCTGTCCGAATTATAATATAGATATAGTTCCCATTTGTGATAATAAAAGATATCGCATTATTTACTCTTTTATAAGTAAAATTAGGAACGCGCTATAATAATTTAATTATTATAAAATTAAAATCATTTGTTTATTTCTACCATATTGTACCATGATGTATTATTGAACAAATAATAGTCGAGAGTGGAGATCTTATACGTTTAAGTATTTACATTCCGCTGTCAGTTGTGTCGGGGCGGATATTTTTTTTCAATATATGTATACACACATACTATTTTCGTATTTTTTCCCTCAAACAGCTCAGAAACCATAGTACAGCCATGTAAGTAAATGTTCCGAAATTTTCCAATACGCTTTTTCAAACATTCTATTTTTATCGGTTTCGTGAAACATTTTACACGGGGAGCCTAACGTTAAAACATTTCGATATTATATTCAAACAGACATTCAGTTTTATACGTATGCGTAGAAAAAAAAATTCTTATAGAGAGGATACTTTTACAGAGAAACTCTAGTTTTTAATTTATTCTAAATGAAATCCGAAGTTATTCAAATGTTGTTCACAATATCGCCAAAATGCGTGGGCATACCTAGATTTTTGTGAAGAAAAAAAATCGGAAGCTGTAGATTCGTTAACCCCACAAATGTTAATGAGCAACGGCGGCAAGAGCTGACTATCGAGTTGGCGCATTCAACCTAACCAGTATCAAAATAATGTAAATTTAATTTGTACACGACAACAAAACCAAATTACCGTCGCCATGAAAAGTCTCGAAAAAGATACCCCGAGCCTACAAAACTTTCTAGACGAATGATCGTCTGACAGTTGAAAATGTAATGAACGTCTATCGTGTAATAAAATGTAACGCCGTGAACTTGAGTTTAAAATTGTGTCTTCAATAAACATCTCAAGTTTTTGTTTTCAAACACAAGCTAGACTTGTTAAAAGGACGTCGATGAATATTTCCTTTATTGTGTAATTGCTTTCAATGAGAATATACTCTCATTTATCATCCACTAATATTGAAATCTTGTTGACAGAGAAGGTTGTGACATCATAACCATTTTTTTATTACTACACAAACTTTTAATGTTATAAAAATGATAGATAATTTTATTCACGTAACATACATTTATCTTTTTTGAGTTGGTAGACAAATGTAATAAAAGATTTCAAGCTTTCGTTGCAAACTCCATGAGACTTTTGCGAACACCTGTGCCTGAAATATTATCTCGACAAATTTGTATTTACTTCACGTATTTCATAATATTGACCCAAAAAATATACAATTTGCCATTCATTTAATACTTTTGTTAAGACTATTGCGTAAAAGCATAGATGCCGGAAGAAACAGGATATTCGGAAGGAAGTTCCACTCACCACAATCCCGTTCTTCTGGCACCTCCAAGGTGGACTGTAACTTTTGATTTTAATTATTAACACAATCTCCTTCAGATTGCACAGGATAGACACTTAGACACACGTCTCACTCGTTTGTTATACTGCGACATTTACTTGTTACCGCTCCGGTTCAGGGTCGCCGATCGACTTGACACGATGGCAGGCGAGGAAGGGAGGGGAGGTGGAGGGCACAGTACATTATCTTCGTTCAAGCATAAATATATGTCCCAAACAAAGACATTAATTTGATATTTATATTTCTTGATTAGATTTTTTATAAATAAAACATGTAGTGCGGTGTCAATAATTCGGTTGCACGCTATTGTTTAAAGTAGGTACTGTGTGTGCGCGCACACGCAGCTTAACCCGGCCATACACGCAATGGTATACATGACAGGTATATCTGTTCAGGTCGCCTGTACAGGCAAACCGGAGCGTGAATGTTAAAAATTAAAGTACTGTTGATGTTAAATTAAAGGACTTTCGCGAAAGACCTGGCACGATCAGGTATACGGCTCCGCTTCATCAAAACGAGAGATATCGTCGTCGTGAATGTATGAACATGAATGAGGTAAGACCCTCCCGAGGAAACGATGTGATTTTTTTTTTTTGGGCATAGTTTATTTATTTATAACATGTTATTTTATTTGTTAATTTGTTCCCTGCCCACCTCACTAGACTAGAGTCCGTATCGACGTATTGTGAGTTAAAAGATAGAACATTCAAAATCTTAAATGATAATTTGGCTAAATCAAAACGTTTGCTGGAAACTTGCAAATGTTTTGCTTGTATGGTAATGGGAAAATGCCAATTACTGTACTTTGTATTAACATCTAAATCATAGTATTTATTCAATAAAAATGCTGAATATAATAATCTGATTTACCAGATCAGATCTTAATTGAATATTACATCGAAGAATTGTAATTGGCCGGGGGGCCAATATCAATCAAAAATTTGTTGAAAAACAGATAAGATTTATTGGATTTAAAACCTACTGATTATCATAGCATCAAACAGAAAGAATGTTTGCTTTGTAAAAATATAAAATATGTTTCATTATATTATGGATAATTTTTAGTGCTATTTTCTTAAAAAAAATTCACCTCAAGTTTCACAAACTGTTTATAGTCCTCCATTATCTTTGTACTTAAAATTAAAAATTGTTATTTGAACATATAGAAATGATTTTTTTAGATAAAAAAAGAGCAGCAAAAAATATGTAATGTAATGTATCTTTTCACGTTCTACTGAAACTGAATTATTTTGCTCGTCCGTGTGTATTTGCTTGATAAACCGATTCGTAGGAATGTCCAGTTGAGCAATCTCATATCTCATACAAACGCTGTCTTGCAAAATGCACAACGTGATACTAAACTACCGCTGAGAAAAACAATGTAAATGATATGTTGTTGCAACGAGCTGCATTCTTAAATAGGTAGATATTATCTGCATTATTAGCAACTAAATATACTGACAGATTAAAAAAAAACAACATCTCAAGCACGTGTATCATACCACCCCTGCACATAATGTTTTCATCCTACATATCTCTTTCTCGATGATCTTGTTTACAAAGATACTAAATACCCTGAACAACGTTCCTATATCGTATATTGGTCCACCTGCAAACCTTTAAAATGTATCGAAATTTACTAGCTCAATTTCAAACGTGCTAATACTATCTTTCTATTCTTAACGTTACTTCAACTTATCGCAGAATTTAATGCCCATCCCATCTTCCTTCCTCTTCTCCCTTCCGTTCCCTCTGGAAATTGTTAGTTTTTTTCTTTTTCTTCTCTTAATTTTCTTATTTTTTGTCCCTCTTTTCATTGTCTTCTACACTGCTTAATATTAATATTTGTTACCAAACCTACACTGTATCGTGTTACTGAATTTAATAATTCAGAGAAAAAAAAAATTTATTATGTTTTTATAATCAAACTTAACTGATAAATCAGGTGTAAAAATCATCTATATATTATTCATTTTTATTATATTCTTATACGATAATTTGTCGACAGTCAACTGGAAACGTAGCTAAGGGCCAGTAGTAACTTTTTACTAACGCCTGTGGATTAAATCCTTTGCGGGTTGTTGATACATCAAATTTACTACTGTCAAAGCATAGATGGAAACGTCTACAGGCACGACAAATCATCATGAAATGTGCTTTATTTTATTTTGGATTTTTTCGTCTAGACGTTCGAAATAGCGGGATATTGAATGATAATTGTTGTATACTGCAACTTTCAAAGTATCAATGTGTCAGATGACTTTTGGAACAGCTGTGAAAAGTCCGCCATATTTAACTATCGATTCTCATTTTTACTGTCGGATACACTGCAGAGTAAAATGAGTTTATCTACAGGACGTACTTTCGAGAAGTAAATATTTTTTTACCAACGATCAAACAACCCGTAACTTTTTTTACTATAGTAAAAAGTTACTACTGATTACACAACCGGCCCTAAGACGTAGGTAGAGCGCTCGCCAGTGTGAGAGAAGTACCGGAGAAATCCATTTTAAATAAAGTTGACAAATTAACACGAAATGTTAAGATATTTTAAATTCATATGACATTTCTAACGCAGTTTTCGTGACAAATGTTACTGGGGAAGCCTCTGAAATACATACTCGTACTCTATGTTAAAAACTCGTGCGGCTGGGCATTAAATTCGAACAAAATATAACACTTTGAAAGAAAATCCAAGGATTACCCAATCAATACAATTACACGGTGGGAACACTTTTTCTTATATCATTATTGTTTTTTTTTTTTAAACTGGTGTTGGCAAACAATTCAGCTGACACTGACACAATCTAGAATCCGCCACTTACGTAATGTGATACGTTTCCTTATGAAAGGATTGTAAACCGAGCTTCATACTTTACAACAATTCAACTTGAAACAACAATACGTAAGCAGATAGCTGTGATTACACTGTATTAAAATGGGTACCCGAACCACGTCATAGTGGAATTTGGTGACAACATAACACACAAGCTCGCGCACTGCAGCGAGAAATGGGAGTGGTCGGCATGAATGGTTTGAAAACACGGTCGTTCAAAAAACTGGTGCGTGTGGATGTTATTTAATATAATATATTATGTTAAATTGCAGGAATCTGAACGCTTGCCCGAGGAAGCATGACGGTTGAAACTATCTGATAAAGATGATGGAAAAGCTTCTTTTTTCACTTTTGTATCATTTCGTTCAAAATACCGGGTCCATTTGGACGCCTTGCTCTTCCATCATGATGTATGCCTTATGGGCGCATTAGCAAAAATGGTCTGTATTTATTATTATTGCAATGATGCAGGGGCAGCTAGCTGGAGCAGGAGATAACCTCTAAAGGAGGACGGTTTTAGGATGTTTAATACGCGAGGGGGCCGTTATGTCATAGGTTGACAGAACGTTTATCGTGGGGTTCCGGTGCTGTGGGAGTTCAGCATAAAAACGCTTGGAGAGGTGTTTTATGAATTATTTCACTGGAGGAATACCCGAGTCGTGATGGAGTTGCGTAATCCTGGTCCATTTAGGTGCACGCAGCGCTAGTCTGATGACCTTATTCTGGAAGGGTTGTAATTTGTTTATGTGTGTAATGTAAGCTTCAAGATTCTTATTTCCTCCTTCATATCAGCATTGGCATATAGTGGCCTCAATCAGATGTAATGCACCTCCGCAAGTCCCGGTCCTGGGTCGACATCACAGCTGTTTCTAGGGCATCTCCAGGTCTTCCTCGGCCCAAAGTTGTGTCCAGGATAATCTCGTTTTCTAGGCTGCCACTTCGACGCATAATTAGACGAATAAATAATATTTTATTCACAGCTGTGGTAGGGCTTGCTGTGGTTAGATTGTGGACTGTCTAAGTCTCCGTTGTATACTGACATAAAGATTGGAAAGACAAGAGTGTGAACCAACATCATTTCAGTGGCTTGCTTGATGTCACTGTCTTTCCATATATCTTCGTAAGCTGGTTCATACTCTTTTCCTAGTCGCATGCGTCATTAAATTTCCTGTCCACTATCACCAGTGTTCGTGATCAGCGCGCCCAAATAAATTGCTTCTTGAACTATCTCACATACAGCTATTTGAGAAGTTTGTTGCGATGCATTAGCACGATCCACAACCAGTATTTCCGTTTTAGATGCATTTTAGATGATTCTAAACCAAACTGCATGCCCACGAATCAGTGGTAACTTTTAACTATGGTAAAAAAAAATTGCGAAAACGGGTTGTTCGATCGTTAGTACAAAACGCAATGGTAAAAATTTACTACCGGCCCTAAGACCACATTAGAATCAGATTTTCTACGAATACTGTCTTGTCCTATTTCCATAGCGATGGGTGCAGCGGCAAGAACTTCACCTGATTCTATCCAATAATGATGGCTTATTTTGATTATTTTATATCCAGAGATCTCGTTACAAAATTCGTGGGTGTTTATGAAACTCTCTTGACACATTTCAAACCCTGGCATTCTATCAGGGTCACCTATGTTTGTTTGATCATTACTTTAGCAGTCGTCACAACGTTCCATAATACTCAATAAGATATCGAACCATCTAAAGAAACTGTTCTTTATTTATATTAACGGTAATTTTGATCATGCCTTCGTGGGGTACATCTCGTTTCTATTTGATTTCCGAGTTCTTTTCTTATTTTTCGTCTTCCGGCATATTTTCCTGTTCCATGTTGTGTTAGCGTACAAGTGCCAGCAATAAAACTATTATGGATTATGGCGGACAATCACAACTCTCCTGTTAATTCTTTTTCGACAAACTTTTCAACTCGTATTTCCTTCGTATTAAAGCAGTCGTATCGAAGCGATCATCGTCCAAAATGATGATCATTTCTCTCTGATCTTATTATTTCTGTGTTCGGCATTTCTGTAATGATTTTTATCTCTGGGCTGGCCATTAGGTAACTTAATAGTATCAGATTATAGGATATCAAATGTTTACTAGCGGAATGGAATGAATAAATAATAAATAAAATGATAAATCTTAAACAAATAGAGGACAAGCCATTTAAAAACTAACGTAAGAGATAACGCAAAAAAAGCCGACGGTCTTCGAGCCAAATCAGAAAGGTGTAGTATTCTAGCATGATAGAAGGACTTCTATGGCTCCAGACGGTGTTGTAGAATAATAGTATGCACGTAAGTCACTGTGTCCGCGGTAAATAATATTGTATTGAAAAGGACGAAATTAATTAAAGTTCTCAACTTACCCTTCTTATTCTTCCAGTAGTATCTGTAGAACAGGTACGCCAAACCGAGCAGCGCCAAGATCACAAAAAGTGTTCCGAGAACCGCACCGGCGATACTGCCTCCCCCGTAGCAGACCTCGTCAGCTGCCTCCGCGAAATCTACCACTAAAATACACCACAAAACAACACACGAATCCAACCACCCGGTACGTGCCATCTTGAGCAACGAATAATGCTAAACAACAGGACGAATATTTGTCATTGAAAACCTCGCAGCACTCGGCGGGACAGAGGACCCGAACACTCGAACATTCCAAAGCGCAGCACGACAATTTGAATTCAGTCGCAGTTATCTATGGCACACAACACCGCGAGACCGCGTCGCACAAAAAGCACAAGACGCGATGGTGAAATTCGCAAAGAAAACGCACGTAAAATTAATATTCACACGTTCGGTCAGGAATGCATCGAAAACAACAAACACAGCATTCGCCAGTTCTCGCTGGAAATCACGACACGGCGGTATCCGCGCGGCCTGTCACTCGGGAACTTTCAAGGCTGCCGGCTTTAAGAAACGCGGATCATTCTGCCCGTGTTGACTTAAGTTTGTTTAATATCTATCTGAATAATAAGATGACGCACTGTTCGATCGATCGAATACTGGTTTTCCGTGTGTTTTGAACGCGGAGCGGAGCGGCCGTGTTAAACGCTCGGAGGCCGCCGCGTGTATGGCAGCACGTGAAAATATATTACGGAAAGCGGTCGCTTCCAGCCAGGTATGTAAGCAGACACCTGTTTGAATGCTCAAATCTGGCATCAAGGTGTATTGTCAGTCGACGGCGACAATTGGTTTACGAACACGAGCGAAAAGGGAATAAATAACGTGTATTGTATATTACTTTCTGATTCTTAAAATATATTAGGAATTAAAATGTTTCAGCTTTTTAAATTATTAAAGAAAATCTTTCTCAATATTATCTTTGATAAATTCTGTAAATTCACAGTAAAATTTTAGTATTTTTTTAAATGTATTAATAGTACTTTAATACATATGCATAAAAGAATCTAAACTTAATATGAATTAACTTACTAGCTTACCAGCTAGACTTTATTAAATTCTTACGAAAGTGCTCAATCTTAAATAATGTATGTACTTTAAGAGAACTGTTTTAAAAATACTATTGTTTGTTCAATATTCTGCTGGTTTCAGATTAAAAATGAATAACATAATATTCTAAAGTATTATACTATTAATAATAAGGAATATTAGATTATAAATTTAATATTCATTACATAGTTTTAGTGGTCTGCCTGGCAGCAAGACCATCGTTTTAATTTATTGTACTGTACTCAGAATGAAGTTATGGACGTTTTACTCTATATTTTTATAAGCACATCACTTTTTGCTTTCGGGATAAGAAATTACTCAAGGAAAATAATATGATATATGATGATGATACTATACACATATTACAGACAGTCATATGATTATTAATGAATTTATTACCTTTTGCATTAAAATATTTTTTTATGAATATCTTTCTTACTTCGCAATTTACCTTACTTGCAACTTTTTGATTCGAATAGTATAATATATACTTGTGAATACGTTGACCGTACCTATTGAAACTAATCACTTTGACAAGTTTTTTATAAGTAATTATTGCAATTTTATAACAAACTAAATTTGTATAGCTTGTTAAAATGAAATATATTTTTGCTGCGAAATAATTTCCGACCGCTGACGCCGCTCCGTTTCTCTCCGCGGCCGCTAGGGGCGCCCGAGTCGCCGCGCGACTGTCAAAAGTTTGGTTATTTTTTCAATATATAAATTTTTTCGACGTAAAAAAAACGTTTTCTCAATTAAAAACCGGTGTGGCTGGTCTCTGGTCTCGTCCGGGCCGGGCGGGGGCATACTCGGATGGGTGTCGAGTCCTCTATACATAAAATTGTAATAACGCGGTATGTTTCTAAAAACTCTCTCCGTTTCGTTCCGAAAACAAATTATCGATAATTATTATCACCAGTTCCACACAGCCGCAGCTAAGATATACAATTTGGAATTCCTCTACAGCGGAAATGACTCTGCCACTAGGGGCTTGAGTCTCGAATGACACTCGGAATGGTCCAATAAAATGCATATCTCATTTGGGAGCATTTTTGGTAGCATTAACCGAAGTGCATACGTACGACTAATTACGAGATTTAATGTTGTGTACATTTTTTTAACCTACGCAGGTACCAAATCTTGCCATACATGTAGTAAACAGCCAGCCAATATGAGTGCAGACTTAATCTTATATATATTTTAGAATATCTGTCCGCATATACTGTATATACAATATAGGTTAGATCGCGTTTTTTATACATGGTTTCCTTGGAGTCACTTAGACCGACGTTTCGGCACGGTAATACGTGCCATTGTCAAGGCGTTGCCTCAAAAAATTACAGTATAAGCGTACTTTTTCGTAGGAGATATAAATCTCCCACAATCGAGTAAATTTTAGTTCATGGTCGAAGTTTCTTTGAGGCAACGCCGCTACATGTTGTCGGGCCGAAAGGTCCGCCATCTAAATAAAATTTTCTCACCTAGAAGAGACGCCGGTTCCGTACACTAGCGCTCGCGGAAACCTCAAATCAAACATATATGTATATAACATACACCCGATACAGAAAGATTTGAAAGGGTAAGATTTTTCTGTATTGCCAAATTTTATTCAGCTTGTCCAACGCTCATATTACAGCATTTGTACATCGGTCTCATACTAACTATTCTGTATAAATTTTAAAATATTATTTCTTCCTGTTATTTTTGTATTTTCCTGTAATACATATTTGAATAGTTACTAATACAAAACCTATCATGGTGTATAATCTTTAAAGATAGTAAGTTAAGTACAGTATCACCAAAAAATCATTTCTATAAAATCTAATGGACTAGAATATTCTATGTGTAGATTATTTTACGAAATATAGCCAAATATTACGTATCGTTTGTTTATAGGACTGAGAAAGATATCGAAAGGAGGGCGACTGCAGGGAATAAACTGAACGGCGCTTTAAATGGAAATATAGTTAATGGGAACTTGTCAACCAAGGTAAGACTAACGGTTCAAAATGGAACCCTGGTACCAACACTGATGTAAGGAAGTGAGACCTAGAGCTGCCAGAAGAGGAGCGAAAGTAGACTGAATAATGAAGAAACTAGGAAAGAATGTAAAGCTGATCTTAGTATAGTGAGTTAGATTAAGAAAGAATCATTTAGGTAGAACGGATGAATGAGGAGAGAATGGTAAGAAAGATATATGACGCAAGTGTTGATGGCTCTGGAGATACTGGAGGATGGTCCTGTTAGAAGCCTCAATAATCGGCGAGCTTGTATGAGAAGATGTATGAATGTGGATGAGGTGAGAATTGTGTGTCAGGACAGAAGAGTGCGGCGCTCTATACTCTATGCCTACCCCCGCGGGAAACGGCGTAATGATAAGTAAGCTAATGACCTTAATCCAATGGCCATTTCAAGAAGGGAATGAGAGAAAACCCAACATGTACAGTATTGTCGCCAGGTATATAGTGAGCCGCAGGAATGGTATGTTTCTAGTATATTTCTATTTAAATAATTTTAAGTTAATTTTTTGCGATATTACTTATTGCTCACTTACGGAATCGAACGACTCGCGTAGTCGTGAAGTGAGAGCGGGAACGCGGGGTCACGAGTTCAGTTCCAGTAGTCCAATGTTTCATTTTCAAAACAACAAAAAAACATATTTGAATTTTGAACTGAATGTGAATTTATTTCTCAGCACGGCAACAATGGCCTGTCGGCGATCGTTTATAAATAAATAAATAAATGTAATATAGGTTCGTTGATAGAATATTTATAGGTATGGAGAATTATTTTTTATTATTTCTTTCAGAATATCCAAATGACGCAGATTTTAAATCACGTATTGTAATATTTTCCCCATCCGACCTTTGAATGTTACTGTTATTAATAAATACTCACATTTCTTGTTAAAAATAGGTAAGTACAGGCAGTTCTCGATTTACGAACGAGTTTCGTTCCTTGAGGTCGTTCGTTATGTTTTTGCTAATTATGCGTCAGAACACCTTTTCTAGTTGATTAATTTAATTTGTATTAAATAGCACAGAACTATGTTCTGAAAATGCAACTTCACAACAAAATGTGTTTTCCTTGATAGTTTTAATTTAATGTTTTTTTTCCCTTTGTATCCGAATCGCTGTATTTTTTTTTCTGTTAACCCAGATTATTTTTATAAGTTATCATAGATCCACATCTTGCCTCACGGACCTGTCGTTTTAGCGTTGTTTCCACTTGAGAGTGTTTAGTTAATAATTATGCCAACCTTTTTTTTTAAAATTGTATCAGCATTGACTAAGGATTTTAATATATTTCTATAATTAATTATTATTTGCATGGCGGTAGGACTTAGTGGAGTTCTGAGATGTACGAGTACATTGGACAGATATAACATTACATCACACCGTACCGTGCAAGGGTACGTCATACAATCCCACCCTTATCCACATTCATAATATGTATAGCTCTCTGTGCACTCTTGTTAATTGTTAAGGCACCAATTTTCTGACAACTTCAGGTCTTTCATGTTTACTGCGTTATGTATTTTCTTTACGATTTTCTTTTCTTCGGGGCGCGCGTCAAATAATTATTCACTTTGAGATTAACCAGCAAGTCCAATATATAATAAGTGCATGTAATATTTTGTGCATAAATAAATTAAATAATTAACATGTATTATAAGAAATATCGTAATATACCAGCGTCATTCACATATATGAAACATTACCCTAGAAGGCAACCAAATTGAACTCGGTGTGGCCTGATTTCGAATTTCAGATACCTCTGAAACCTGGGTAGAAAAATCGAAGGTTATGGTATACGAAATATATCAGAATCAAAATGGCGAAATACTTCTTGATATTTTTTTAATCTACAGAGATACTCTCCTAATCGGATCGCACACGGGTGTACAGATAGCGACAGGCAACACTCAATATTATTGCTATTTGTAGAAACTTTTTTTTATACACGTTATTGTTTGATAAAAATATCACTTCATTTTGGCAATAGACAATAAAGTCCCCGAACCAAATCGCTGTCTCACCGAACCGTTTATTAATGAATATAATAAAATCAAGTATTATGATACCGAATATATGTTCTTATTTATGATTTCAGTTTATTTTAAAACGTTCAACACAAAATCATTCAAAGAGTTTAAAATATTGAAAATGAAATGATTTTAATAATCAAAAATGGTGGATCATATACAGAAAAAATCTACCTATCAAATATAAACGATTAATCTAATTTGTTTTCATTATTAAGGAACTATGTACTGAAAAATCGCAACTTCACAAATAAAATGTGATTCATTTAAATTAATTTTAGTAAAACTAAATACATTCGGAATGATAGATGTCCGAAAGTTATTACCAAATAAAGTTTTCTCACTATTAACGATATTTCAACGAATTGAGAAATAAATTCGGGCACCGTTCCGAATATTCATATATAGGTAACTTTATTAAAATTAATTTTAATGGTATCACATTTTATTTGTCAGACAAACTTAATCGTTTAAAATAATCAGTACTTGTAAAAAATATATATACAAATTTCATTTCACAGTAGGACAAATTGACAATTTTCGTTTATCTATTAGAAGGTCTCATGTTTACCGAATTTTTATTTAAAACAAATTGACACTTCGTGACCTTAGATCACCAATGTATCATCTGACATTTTGGTAAAAATTTACTTTTTTGTACTATAATTCTTACAACGATTTTTTTTTTGAATTGTGTTATAAACATTATAATAAAACAAAGTTATATTTTCGTAGCTCTTGTACTCTTTTTTTTTATAATCAACTGTTGATTTTGAATAAAATTAAATGTATGAGTTTTATTTATATTACAATGTGCCCGAAATCAGGAGTAGATTTATTTTATTACTCTAAATTATACAGGTAGAGCATTTTTGTAAAATTTACCTTATGAGCGATGAACTCCGTCGAAGAAATTAAAATAAACTTTGAGGTTAAATATTTTCATCTTGTTGTAATAAGATCATGTAATGTAATGTGTCAGTTCCTTTTCAAAAATAGAGCTAGACACAAACTTGAGCATCGATATATTTTGTAATTACGTTTTAATAATTTGTTTTTTGACGCCCTTAATATGTATCTACCCATGGCCCCTTTGAGGGTAAATCCGGCTCTGTTGGTGACTCACAAATTAATAAGTCGGCAGTTGGATGCTATTATTTACGGCCATCAGCGAGTAGTCAGCAGTTAGTATCTACATTTATACACAGTCATATTCGGGTCAGGCAGAGAGGAGCTTGCGGGAATGAGGACAGACATTCTGCTCGCAGCGTCAATCTCTGACTTGGCAGATTTATTTCGCCAATGTGTCAGCGTTTAGGTACCGTGTTGCCCCTGCCCACTACCCACTATCCACACCCCGGCCATAATACCTATTCAATGGAATATTCTAACACAAGATAATAATATTATTATTTATTACTTTCTAATATGTCTCGCAGTAAAAAGTTTTGGTTCCCCACTGCAAATTGTATCTAAGATATATCCAAAGAGTATTTATCCAGAGAGTCGAACTATCCCATTGGACTGAGATAAATTTTGAAGCCAGGTCTTATAGTATGTGAAAAGGCCATTCGGGTTGTTCGGTAATGATCGGCAGTTCTCCAAAATATCCGAACGTAAAGGGCGTTACTTACAATAACACCATAAGTCAATTTTCACAAAAACACTAAAGTAAATTTATTTTATTTTTACACTTATCTGGTTTATTTATAATGTTGCGTTGTCACTATTTTAAATGTTTTCAATCGTTTTAAAACCGTCAAAGATAACGTAACGTTAAAACTCGTTATATATTTTTATTTACTGAATTTACGAGTTTAATGAATACGACCAAATTCTAAATTAAACAGGATTAAATTTGCTAGATAGTGAGTAGTTATGGAAACAAAAGTACGGCTAATGTTTCCGTAAAAAAAATACTATGTAATTCACGTAAAATTTCTCGAATTTCAATCTGGAAAAATGAAAGTACGCCCTTAAATGATTTAACACCGAAATAGATAATTCATATAATAATTTTTACATTAACAGTGTACGTGCTTGCCAGAAAGTACGATTCTTGTATTGAAAAGTAGAGATAAATAGTATTTAGAGTATGAGATAATTGTAATAAATTAATAAATGTTATTTTTCACCACTAAAAATTACCAATTTATTGTAATACTGCCTTTTGGTAGGTTTCATATTTGATAAACTTATGAGATACTTTACTCGAATAGACAAATACATATCCAGCACAGCTCTCAGCAATTGCAGTTAGTGATTATCTAGAGGATGCGTTTCTTACAATTAACGTTTAAACTGTCAAATAAATTTACATTTAATAATCTCTTTATCGCTTTTGATACTAAATTATCAATGTTATTATATTATTTAGGAAGGTGTTTTGTAGTGTATCCCTGTAGTATAATTTTTAGTATCGTGAACATGCATCAATAACATCTTGAGATGGATATAATAACTCTCCCCTATCTTTCTGTATGATAAAACTATGGTGAACTGATTTCTCGTTGGCAAAGAGACTGTCTATACAGGTACAGGTCGTGCAATATAACTTCTTAGCCAATTGTCACACAACGAATCCACCAATATAAGAAATTATTTGCTCATAAATTTCCGTCAAATTTATAACTAGGAATCCTGAGTTCCTGATTTGATCTTTCGGGTGATATCGTTCCTGATTTGAGCTCTTAACGTCACTTCTACTATTCCTGTTAGGTGCCTCATCTCTGCAGCTTGGATTCTTGATTGAATCCTCTTAATCAGAATCCAAAGTTAATGGCCATAGATTAGGGTGGGGGCGTACTTAAAAATCGCCAGTTTTAACTAATTGTTGAACTCTGATTTCCTTATTACTAAGTTGTACAGTAAAATGCATATTTCTTATATTTTCTTGATCCCAGCAGCTTATTCTGAAAGTTTTCACTATCTGCCGCATTTGATTCATTTTCTATAAATTCCGGTCTATAATTTTCAGTTGTGCTATTAATTTTATTATTGCTGAAGAACGATTCAAAATCTGTATATTTCTTATATGTCGTAATTCCTGATGCATTAATATTTTTTTATATATTCTAGTAAACAGTCGTGGCGTTTAATATTTCGTTACGTGTTTAATATTTTTCGATAATATTATAAGTTTTACTCACACATATTCAATTCCATTTGTTGGACTAACTAATAAAGTTCGACTCGAATAAAAGCAGTTCAAGTATTTTAATTTTTAGTTATTTTTATCCAAAAAATTGCTTTATTTTCATTATACCTAAACACGATGAAGTACTCTATATTAATCTCTAGTAATTAATTAATTTAAAAATTTGGACTTTACGCGTTTCTGTGATAGGTGCCGATATCAATGAATGACCAAAATTTAAACTTAAAAAAAATACTTCTTACCGATTAAATCTAATATCACTTAATGCATTTAATAATTTATTAGAGTTTGATGAACACAGTTTGACAGCACAAGTCACCATTTTGAATAATTAGACCACTTAAAAAGCGCATTTTGTTCTAATAATGACAGCCAAGCGTCACCAGCGAAAGGCAGGAGATGACTAATCGACATGTCTGTACAAATTTCGTGAAATCACCACTGAGGCTTCAAATCACCGTAACTGTTTCGACTCTCGTAATTGAAATTGACCTCATTGGAAATATCATAGAAGTATGTGTGCTGTGTATGATGGATGGATGTATCAAAAGGTTTCCAATGTGAGATAATGCATAGTGTCATGCAAAGATCCATGTTCACAGAAGGAGACACGATGGGATAATCTGAAAGATTTAGTTGAGATACATCTCAATATCAAATAAATGTGTTGAGATTTTGATCTTGAGATAAACTCAGAAATCAGTTTGACATTTGGTAGAAAGAAATTAAAACTCAAACCAGTATATGACTAGACGTTTGATTCGACAGCGAGATTTGATACGTGCACACAAACGTCACTTAAAACCAACATAGATCCTTACAACTATCTGTTTGAAAAAGTTTGACATAAGTCTTAAACATTAACATAAATATAAGGCGTTAAATTACAAAGATTTATTTCGTTTTAACTTAGCCTGGGAAGATTTAAAATCACCCAACTGACGAATGACAATGATGTTTGACGTTTGACGTATGAAGAGCGTGAAGTGAAATTAAGACGGTGAATCTCTGGGACATGGTGTGCATACGGGGAATACGAAAGCCGAAAGTTGACTCCAAGGAATCTTATGGGAGCAAAATTTGTTTTTCAGAAATTGTCTCGAGTCGAAAATCTCCCAAAAATTTCTTCTGTGGACACGAGCCATGATGAAATAATGCAAGGTGTAATAAAGTATTGCATCATTGTAGTTTGATTCTAACAGAAGAGAGCAAGGTATGTAATAGAAGAAGACAATTAATTAGTAAAAAATGCTAACAAATAATTCATAGGGTTAATTCAATAAAGGTTACTTTAAGAATGAGAGAGATGTATGACGAAGTTATACAAGATTTGAGACGATTACGATGTTAAGGGGCAAAGTTCAAAGAGCCGCGTGGCGGAGAAGCGCTAATAATGTAGATTAGATACGGCAGAAGAATGAATTGGAAAGAAGTTGGCGACATGCGCGGCCCTCTTCTTGGCAGCCCTGGTGGACGCGCTGCGTGTCGTGCGGGAGTTAAATTATCAACGGCAGATGACGCCACGAGTTCATATCCATACCACCATACTTCGAATACGTTTTTTCTGTAAATAAGTTGTAATTTAATTCAACGTAATGTATTTATATGATATTTTGTAGTATATAAGAAAAAATCTAGATTACCATTATTTGTGAATTTTTTCAAAATGTGCAAAACTTTCGGAGATAGTGTCGTTAAAAGTTAGGCTTGTTGAAAAATGCTCGGATTACCTACGGCTGCGAATCCTGGAATAACATCAAGGCCTAATGCAGCCGCATGTTGAGAATAGATGTTTACGTAGAATTCTTAGAAGTGGGAGTTTAATTTCACGAGAAACTCCAAAATGAGAGAACGGATTCAACAGCCCTGATCGCTGTTGTAATACAGAAACCTAAACTAAGCGTGCCTTTCATAAGTAGTAAGAACACGACCGGCAACAACTATACTTTGGCGGTATTCGGGACATGGGATTGTCATAGAAGAACACACGAGAGCGAAGTAGGGAGTGGAAATGACAGAAGAAGAAATAATAAATTAGTCGTAAATTAATTTAGTATATAGATAGAAACTGAATTTATTTACTTACTTACCATTACGCCGTTTCCCCGCGGGGGTAGGCACAGAGGATAGAGCGCCACACTCCTCTGTCCCGACACACAATTCTTACCTCATCCACATTCATACATCTTCTCATACAAGCTCGCCGATTATTGTGGCTTCTAACAGAACCATAGTCCAGTTTTTGGTTTACCTGGTCGTGCCAAGTCTTTCGCTGACGTTCTCTACTTCTGGTGCCATCAACACTTCAGTCATGTATCTTTCTTACCATTCTCTCCACATTCATCCGTTCCATATGACCAAACCACCAAAGTGATCCTTTCTTAATCTTACTCACTATATTAAGATCACCTTTAGATTATTTCCTTATTTCTTCATTACTCTGTCATAAACAGATCTGCCACATATACGCCTAAGTGATTTCATTTCCACTGCATTGTCTACTTTCGTTCGTCTTCTGCCAGCTCCAGGCCTTACTTCCATACATCAGTGTCGGTACCAGGACTACATTGTGAACCGCTAGTCTTGCCTCGGTTGATAAGTTCTTATTAGCCGTTCACTCCATTCCCTACATTATTCACCCTCCTTTCGATATCTTTCTCAGCTGTTCCGTTTCTATCAAACATACTTCCCAAATACACAAACTCATCTTCATGTTCCAAACATTCATTACCTACAAGTATTTTGCACGATGTCTTGCTTTCTCCCTTCTCGAATACCATCACTTTCGACGTGCTGATTAGCTAACTATGTAATATTACATACCTTATACACAACTTTTCCCGAGTCTCTGAAATTATCCATATCTTCGGTTTTACCACAGTTGTTTTAATGTGGTAAGTAAATATACTTATTTTGTCACCAAACAATGCACGCAATAAAAATATACATTTTAATTATATGCGATGGAAAAGCAGATAACAAGACAATAATACAAATTTACTTCTAACGTGATTTTTTTTCCCACGTACAAAAAGGTTGCGTGTGTGCCACTCAAAATTATTCAAATCTCTTACGAAACGCCATTCATGCGAGCGCCAAAATCACTCGAATGGATTCGTAATGTAAGGTTTACAATTGCCTGCAAGCCCCGGTAACTTGAAGCATTTATTGGTGGTGATGTTGACGAGGCTCGGTGCCGCATTCCGATACTTGAGATGTGTACAGACAGACACACTATACCTGTTTCTGTGTAGGTGTGTGGACTCATTTACAGGGTGACTACAACATTTATAATATATCCTAATTATTGTTTAAGAACCTTAGAATAATCCTACTTAATATTAATTGCACAATTAGCTGTATCATATCACAGTGGAAATTATTAATACAAAACTGTTAACAAATTGAACAGTTCTTTTTATTTTTCATTTATTATAATAAAATCACAGTTTTAATTAAATCGCTAATTGTGTAAATGGTGTATAATGCTACTGCAGGTTAGTTAAATTAATTATTGGGGTAGCCAGAAAGGATAAAATCCCACACTCCTGTCCTGTCACATATCTTTCACTATTGCTTCATTATCAAGTTATTTATTGTTTTATAATTACTGAAACTACAATATATTGGCAAAACGCGAACTAAATAAAAGGTAATTTAGACATTAGTTTACAAACTGTTTTTAAAAATTCTTTGAGCATTGTAGTACATATTCTTAGCGACCACCCTGCGCACAAGGCACACCGCATACCTGATTACTGATCACAGAAAAGCCCTGGGCAGTGGGATTTTTTCTCTTTTATTAAGGCCGTGGTGTAAAACTAAAAACATTGTGGCCGTGGTGACCCAAAACGCGCCAATACAAACAATGAACGGATTGATTCTATACATATTGTACACATATATCCCATGACCACTGATAATCTCCAGTAATCTAAGAAAGCGAACAGACGTCATCAGGATTTCTCATTTTTTTACTTCATTATCATATCATCAGCGCTACTGTCCATGTGAGTCTTGCCCACTTCCAGAAAACTTGTTCGCTCCATTCTGTCTCCTACAGTTTATCTCATTCTCTTATAATTATGGCTGGGGTATAAGCCTTAAGCCTCTATACCATTTAACCACCTTAACTTGGGCCTCCCAATACTTCTTTCATAACTATCTATGCTATTCTACTAGTACTCTTTAAGGTTAGATGATATTAAGCTACTCATTACCATTATGAAAGAAATTACATCCGTAAACCTCTTTTGATCACCTTCATCACTGACATTCTGATCACAGTGCTTCTTATACCGCTCATCGATCCTTAGGACTCCTGAAGTTATAATTTTTCGAAATTTATTTGGTTTTGACGTGGCCCATAATCTAACAAACTATTTCTTCTAATGTTAGTTTTCTACAGTTATTTTTTTGAGAAGAAAGTGAACTTAAGTAAATTCAAAAGATATGCATTTAATTTTATAAAACTATTATTGTATGTTTAGCAATTTTTTTTTCTTTACTCGTCTCACTGACGTCAAAATTATGTTATTTCCTTACTTTTTCACTTTCAGCTATCGCATCTTTACAACATTTAGTCGGCACGCTTTGATCCTTGTTTTGCAAAAATCCTGATTTAATTGTTGATGATGAAATGTGTCGATTTGTTAACACTAAAATTCCGTTGTTAATTATAATAACTTTACAGTCAGAGCAAATTGCTACTTAGATGTTGATTCCTACTGGGAAATTAACATAAGTCAAATTCTTTCACATGCTCAACTACGTTCAAGTCATTAAAATGTAAAGGAATGTGTAATCTCCCAAAATATGGTTATCGATTGGTGTCAAAACATTATATGGACAGTTATGGTAATGTATGAAGAAAACAAACAAAGTACGCATTTTCGGAAAATTAAATTATAATAACAACCTAGAATCTACCTATATGATTATTGAAATATGATTTTTTTTAATTAAGTGTATTATGTATGATGTGGATATTTACTATTTTAGATCTTCAGCTACCTCCATTCGTTTTGACAGTACATATTTAACAATTTAAGACTTTAATTATCCCTTTCATATTCATTGTCACAATACAGATAGGTAATTAAATAAATCACCGGCATAATGTGTGACCATAAGTATTTAAAAAGCAAAAATATTACGAAAATATAACTCTCTGTATATCTGTCCACTTTTATTTAATACTGGGGAGTGGGTTGGAGTTACATTATCATACTGCGTACTGAGTAGGTACAATAGCTAAAATATTACTTGGTCCCCCCTCATTTCGAATTATGATTTGAGAATGCACTTCCCTTTTTATCTATGCTCGCACTTGTTTCCCTCGCAAATCGAAAATTCTTTTGACAAGTTTTGTTTATTTTGAAGATTGAATGTTTTAATTCCTTGGATAAATCCCCGGTTTTAATTCTTGAACAGTCGTTAACTTATACCATTTATTAGGATCAAATGCATAAAGAAAATGAGAAACAAATTCGCAAATCCAGATCGCGAAGTGCACTGTTTGGCGTTATTCGCGAAAGAGGCCGAAGGCGACGAAATCATGCTACGAATCGCAGAAGTCGACGAAGATATTAAAATCGTGGTTGAGAATCCTGAAGGAAGCATTCAATATGTTTTAGACGACAATAATCAGTTTCAGGTGACTGAAATCAACGAAGATAATATACTGAATGAGATTGTTGATGTTTTAGAGAAGTCGGAGCTTATGAAACAAGATTTATTGGAACAGTCCCCTAAAAACACTGATAAAAAACAAATAATTGAACGTTTCTTACACGAAATTGAAGACTACAATAATAATTTTATCATCGAAGAAAATGCGCATGAAAATTTAGCATTCATAAATGACGATTTTGACGACTTGTGTATTTACCTCTCGAATTATTCTGAGCCTAATAATAAAGTTGATAAACTCCAAACTATGACAGAGTTACTACAGAATGACAGAATTCAAGCAAATAAATTTAAAGAGTGGGATAATGCAAAAGAACACCAAGTTCTTAGTAAAGAAAATCGGCAAGTACCATTTTGTAATGATAGTATACACCCTAATATAGATGGTGACGCCAACGAAGAGTTAAAAAAGAAATCAAAATCGAAGAGATTGAATACGAGGATTTGGAAATGTACATCTTGCAATCACCTTGCTCGCACTAAAACACTACTAATCCGACACAAATCAGCAGAGCACAAGGTTAGATTTATATGCGAGAAGTGTAGTGCATCTTTCAAAACAAAGCAAGAACTAAAAAATCATAATATGAAACATTGTGCTGTAAAAAATGTAGTTTGTCTGTTGTGTAGACGGCTATTTGTTAATAATGCAAATCTCAGTGTGCACGTAGCCCGATTTCACCCAACTTGGCAATGTGCCCAGTGCAGCAAAATTTTCGACACTGGCCTTAGACTCAAGTCTCATTTGCATTTCCATAAAATCAGAAAATATATTGACTGAATGTTTCACCGACTCAATCTCTTGTGATGATGAGATAAACGTGGTTGTATAATTGGTGTTTGATTGGCAACTGTGATTATTTATAACTCGGCGAGCAATCACCGATGCAAACTAAACCTTCGACCTGTATTTCACAGTTACGTATCATTGTTACAACTGAACACCAATCACACAATCACAGTTGGATAGTATTATGCAACAATGTATTAAAACACACTTGACTCAAACTGAGATATTGGACATTAAAGATTTGATACCTTTATCATACAAAATATGAGTGCGTGCTCACTTCACAACTGAGAGAATTGTTTAAACAATGAAACGAGGTGATATACTGGAGAACACCTTCATTTGCAATAATACTTTAAGATATATTAATTTATTTTCCTTGGATCATTGTTGGTTAACTTATTGTGGTGTTAAAAATACTTGTAAAATTCTAAGGTGCTTAAACTATTTTTGCAAATAAAGAATGTGACTTCATTCAAGAATCCAATTGTAATTAAATTTTTTCTATTTTGAGGTTGGTTGTTGCATAATACCATCCAGTTTATCTCATCACTAGTCTAAGTAAATAAGTTACCACACTTGTTTCTTTATTTGTGAGTGCCATATTGTTGTGTTAGTCACATAGGTTCGTTTTTACTTTTTACCTCCACTAAGACCAAGGAGTATTGATTGTTAATTGGCACTAAATTCAATTTGTTGAGACAATTATAAAACCACTTTGTGATATTGATTACCACTTTACTAATTTCAAATATTTAGCATAAATATTACTCGCCCCAGAAATTTTTCTATATATAACTTTTTTTTGCATCTCATATTTGGTTTATTTTTAGATAACTGGCATTCTACCCTGGAGATCATTTCAAATTGTAAGTTTAGAGTGACATCACTAACACGTTCCCTCAAATTTTCAGTTTTGAGTGATGTCATTAATAGCTATCTCTAATAAGTGTTCATAATTTGCTCTATCCCATTTATACAATTGTCACAATGTTGGACAAAACTTGACTGAAAATGCACTTGTAGATATTTATATTTGTGACAAATTGTACCTAATTATTAATATTTTTCTTAAATGTCGTTAATTATTATGTTTTTTCTAAAATGTCGTTACCTTTGAGATTCCTTACTACTTAGATTTAAGTAAATTGAAGTACCCACATATTATATATTATGTGCCATCGTAGACCTATAAGTGATTATCTTAATGTTGGTTTTACAGAAGTTCAATTTTATTTTGTTATTTTTTTAATGTTTATTATTCCTTATTTTGTTATTAATTTGCCAAGTATGCCCGAA